>JAPZDV010000026.1:12313128-12354773 GCA_029814665.1 Acanthurus lineatus
CTGGTTTCATCACGTGGAGCTGCATGTGTGTGTGTCTGTGTGTGTGTGTGTGTCTGTGTGTGTGTGTGTGAGTATGAATGTGGATTTTTGCAAACAGGATATTTGGTCTCTAAACTAATACTAACTTTTTAACTGGAGGGTGCCCCCCAATAGGTAACCAAAATAAAGCAATTATAAGTCCACTATTAGCAAATGTCAGGTTGTGTTGTTTTGGCCTTGAGCACGTCTATTCTTAATATATACTATATGCAGCAAAACCTTAAGATGTTTCTTACTAAATAAAAGCTTGTTTCTCAGTCATTTTATTAAAAATGAGAAACTTGCCATGAGACATTCAGACTCTGGTTGTGTTTCTCCAATTTCATTATTCTTTTATTAAATCAGAAGTCACAAATTAACTGTACTTTTTGTTCTTATGCTCTAGCCAGATGATCAGATGAGCCTTGTTGCCGTCATGCTCTATGACTTCCAAGACAGAAAGTTTGTCCCTCGGGAACGCCAGGGGGAGGAGGAGATCGTACAGGAAGTTAGAGACGTGGAGAACTACCTCCAGGGGTAAGGAAACAAAATTAACAAGGACAGAGTGGTATAAAAAAAGAGAAGTCCAAAATTTTTAAAGTTGAAAATTTCAAAGAGAGTACGAATATGGGAAGAAATCTAAAAAAGATAAAAAAAATCCTTTTGTATGTGTTGTATATAGATTTAAAACCAAGCTGGCAGCCTCTCTGGCCCGCTGCAGGATCAAACACGGTCTGTTGTCCATCGAGTGTATCCTGCCGGAGAGCGTGAAGATGAAGCAGGAGAGATCAAGCAGCCTTCCACTCTATGCATGGGTCAACACACTGAAGAGCAGGTCAGCTGAGCACGCAAAAACACACGCCATTTCATTACACGCTCCAGAAGCAGATAACGACCACCTGTACACGCACACCTGTACATAAACACAGGAAAGCACTGTAAGCAAATAGAGAATGTGTGCAAGCCTCCACACACAGACCTTTAACTTGGGGTGCTGCCCAGTGTTTTATGGGCCAGGTGCCCAGCTGACATCCAATTAAGGTACCTTGTGTGTGTGTGTGTGTGTCTTTGTGTAGTTGTGTGCGTCTGTGTGTGTGTGCTTATGCACGGGCCCCGACAGGCTGATTCAGTTAGGTGTAAATCCTGCTGCTGCAGACAGATTCAATCAGCAACAACCCTCAGCAGGCTCTGAGACTGTAAAGGTCACCTGTTGGGACTAACGGTATAAGTGTGTGTGTGCCTGTCTATATGCCCCAATGGCTTTATAACACATTTTACTATTGAAGTTGTAAAGACCACATAGCAATCCTGCACATTAGGAATCTCTAGACACCTTATGATTCAACTCCCATTCAGACAGCTTCACCGTGATAAACAAAACTACTACAAACGCATCCTATTGCACCAAAAGTTTTTAATTTCTATACATGATTTGAAGTCAGTAAGTGTTATTATTGACAGTAATTCTCCAGTGATGGAGTGCGCCCTCTCTGCTGCATCCTTAGCTCCATAGTTGTACAAGAAGCTGAGGGGGTGCAGAGTTTTTGAGATGAAACAGACTGAGCAAAGAGTTATTGTTTTCACCTGAGAGTTGGTTCAAGTTAAATGCGTCAGTGTGTGCCTGTCAGCAGGACTCATTTGTTACAGCTGATTGCTGCTCTGCTGTGAAAGTTTTTTGAAATTTGAGATTCAGTGAAGAGGGATCATGATACCTGTAAAAATGGATTTTTCCCCTACCCCTATAACCATATAGTATATACTATAATTATGATAACAGTCTGTCCCTTTCTTTCACCTCTCACTTTTCTCCTTTCTTTCCTCATCCTTTCTCTTGGGCCTCCTCTATTATGTTCTCCTCTCTTTGTCCTTCCAGCCTTGAAGAGGTCCAACATGTGCTGAAGAGCTCGGGTTTCATCCAGGTGAAATCAATTGGGCAGCTGGAGGGTCAGACCTTCTGCCAGGATTCCCACTGCGGGGATGTACTGGTACTCCCTGCTCAGCTGAAGGCTCAGCTGTACTCAACCAAGCTGCTTAGCGACCACAAACTCATTATCCAGGTACAAGCTGCACGAAGAGAGAACAGGTTTCTGACAAGACCTCTCCTTGTAGACTTTCATACAGCTGTGGAAATCTGTTCAACCTCATCAATCTTTCCTAGAATTTATGATTTCACTTCGGTAATAGACTTGCTCAAATTGATTATAAGACTGCGATCCCTTATGTCAACTAAGATTAGTTTGCCAAGATACAAATATTTCACATCACTCCCTCCCATACTTCACTTTGAGTCATAAAGAATTCTCCAGCCTGGGAGGGGGAGAGCGATTTTAATCATTTAATTTCTACTCCATTAAAGTCAAGCTGCCGTACAAACTGCAAGTGGCACACAGCACCAAAACACAATTAAATAAGATTTTGAAGCCAAATCCAATCAAATATTCAACACCACTGCTCATTTTCTCTCCATATCACAAGCCTTCATTATGAGTTTTCTCCTCTATTCTTCTGTCTTTTCTGATGCCCTTGTTCTTCTCCTCCCTGGTTAGTCTTTTCTGAAAAACCCTGTAATATGGCTACCAAGTGCAGAAACTCAAGCTAGCCCAGTGGCACCACATGGATACATTCAGCACAATTTCCAGAGGACATATCTGTTGTAATCTGAATGGGTTATTACTCTTTGTCTGTATTCCTCTTTTGCTCCCTCTCCTCTCTCATCTATACTGGCATCAAATCTGTTTACCTCTCTCAGTGCAACTTTTGCTCCTTCTTTCTCTTATCTTACTGTTTGTCTCATCAGTCTGCAGAGTGTTTTAGGTTTAAGTGTGTTGGTCTCTTCATATCAAATTAATGCATTTACTTAATGTGTTTGTAGGATAAGTTTTGTAGCCTGGGGCCAAATGCAGTGTGCTCCCTGCTGCCAGAAGAAGGAGATGCTCTGATGGTGGGCCGCTTCTCTGGCCTCACTGTCTCCCACACCGCCTCCCTAATTTCAGAGAAACATAAAGCCAACAGTGACTACCAGCCCACAATCTACGTTTGTGTCAGTGATTGTACAAGTGCTCAGAGGGAGGAGCTTCAGCAGACCGTCACTGCCATGGGCTGCAAGAGTATGCATAAAATGGATGTGTCCTTTAGTGCAGTATCTGACTGAGTCTTTATATGAGAGGAAAAAAGATGACAAAAAGAGATGGAAGCAAAGATAACATCAGTCTACTTACTGTCTTTGAATTTATGACTCCACAGGCTACCTTTGTCTTTATGTGCCTTTTAATTATAAAGAGGGAATGTGAAACTGAGTATTGATGGCTGGCCTTGTCACACTGGTCCATTCATTTTTCTAATTGACTGTTTTTTTTAAACTAATGGTCACTTTTGAAAAGCAACTACTTTGGTGAAGTGATCAAATGTTGACAGGGTTTTTCATGAACTTACCAATTTCAGCAAACAGAATTTTGCCGACAACCAGAACAAAATATGTGAATAATGAGTAGTTGTTGTTGTCTGCTATTTCTAAGATTCACAGACACTTTAAACCAGACTAGTTCTACTGAGATTCTTAGCCGTATGTAAATATAGTATGCTGCCATCTCAGCCAGTCATAGGGGAAATAATTAAGCATATGTGACAAAACTGACATTTCCATAACAGCAAAAGATGCTTCCAGGCAGGATTTTTTCTTTTTCTCTCTCTTTTTTTTATCTCACAGACTTTAAGCATTAAGCAACTTTGTGTTTGTATTCATAATTAAAGTCTTGTGCATTCTTCTTAGATGTTAAGCTAATACCAGAGGACTTCCAGTCTTTGCACGGAGATGACAAGCGGCTTCAGAGAGTGCGTGTTATCCTGTTGATGCCCAAGTGTTCTGTGTCTGCAGTCAGCAACCCGGTTGAATTCTTACTGCAAGAGAATGGAGGTACATCACGATATATGCACTACAGTGGAGACTTAAAAACAGGATTTATAAAATACATGTAGTAACCTAGTCTGCATTGTACCCTGCTGAATCCAAATTGAAATAGAACGGTGGTGCATAATGTTGGTTACTCTGCACCATTCATACTGAGCGGCAATCAGAATCATATTCTGTGAATGCATATTATGTAAATTCCTAACTCTGCATTGTTCTTACTAATGCCTCCATATGTTTATAAAAAGGCATTAAACATTTTGAAATAACAGTGTTACTTTGGGTTTAAAGCAAAAAGGGTGCTTTTGTTTAAAACTTAAGTTGTAGTCAATGAGTTTTTTAAATTCCATTTTGGTGTTTAAACAGAAAACAAAGAGCTGTTATATTACCGATTAAATTTAGTTGATGATCCAACAAAAATCCACACATGGTCTGTACGTCCTAACCTTTGTGTGGAATTTGTTTGTGTTAGAGCCTCTCATCCATAAACCAAACTTACACAAAGCACTTTCTAAACAGATCAAACAATAAAACAGAGATTCAACTCTTTTTAAACATGTCTTGGTTTTCTCAGACACAGACCTGCTGCAGGACTTGTCCCAGGGCTCCATTGCCCAGAGCAAACTGGAAGCTCTGGTGGCCCAGCAGAGGAAGGATATTGATCATGCCTCGAAGTGTGAGTGTTGAACCACCTGCTCCCATGTTGACATGCACACACACACACTCAGACATGCACCATATGAGCTCAATCTGGAGTGCGTAGCCTCTCTCACCTCTCTGACACAATAAAGCTTATACTTCCTAATTATCTAATCTCATATGCCATTAGACTGAAGCCTGTGGTATCCCTGGGAGATTGTCTGAGTCTTAATTAGGAATGCTAATGTTTCTCTGCGCGGGTCAGCCACAGTCTGCTGCAGCATTCCTTGCATATATTAAACAAGTGATTAGTGATTCTGCTTTGTATTGTGTACTTTCTGTAGAACTGAATATATCAGAGGGATTCACTTTCATATCATATTGTATTCCATACAGATACTGCAAATATATTCTGCTGTCAGTGCTTTTCTACAGATGTTCTCCTTGTGTTGTATTTTACTCTGTACAATAGCATGTTAATTGGTGTCCATGAGCTACACTCATTAGCCTCAGTCCATCTTGTATTGTTCGGCACTCTTCCTCTCGTGCTACTCTGGGCCATGCTCATTGAGCAGGTGGAGTCTTTCTGTCAGGGCCAATGAAAACCTGCTCCTCCAATCACACAGCTATTGATCAGCCTGTGTAGAGACTTTCTAACAGGACTGTTAATTAATGGTTGGTTTGTTGCAAGTACTTCAGCTTGGTTGAGTTGATGGTTTCATTTCTAAGTCTCCAATGTTACATAGGCACAAGAACAGACAAATGCTTACGCAGACATAAACACGCATAAACACGTTCATAGCGCTTTATGTCCAGCTGTTAGGTAGGTGTCTTGTAGAATAGATCTGAATGACAAATGTTTTCTGCCTCACGCTTCAGTCCTCTCATCTTCTTCACTCAGTTCAACTTCCTCAGAAGCAACATTTCGCATTTGTTTGGAGCTGATTTGCCACATCCTAGCAGCTTTTGTTTTTTATCAGCTCAGTGTTAATTGTTTCTGTCGGGCTATAATTAGTGAGCAAGAAAGAAATCAAAGCTTAAATGAAGGAAATCAAACGGCCGATAAGCTTCACAAATCTACAAGCCAGCAGCAGTTGAGTAAGAAGAACCATGTACGTACGTATTGTAAGCAGTGCAGAGATATTAATATTCAAAAACCCATTTCTTCAAAGGGAGCGCTTGATGAGGAGGATGGCTTTGTTTGAATGATCAAATTTAATTGTCAAAAAATTAGAGCAAGAAATTTTTTGACTGAATGTGTGGTGTTTGTCCTCCTGCTTTACTTGCAACTGAAATTAGTTTATCCTTTAGTGGTGTGGTAAATAACGCAGTTTTCAAGTAAATGAAGCAGATTGTTTACATTGTAGTTTCATTAAAGGGTGTTAATTGCACAGAAGGGATATCTGCATAATCAATATTTTGATACAATGCACACCCTTTTTGTATAGTCCCTAAGGTTTTAGCAGTGGTATACTCTACCTGTTCATCATATCCAGAGGAGAATGAGGAGGTGGTGAGCAAAGCTCTTGAGCAAACCAAGGCCCACTCAGAGCAAGAGGGGGAACCGAAACAAGCCAACTTCAGGTCAGCCTTTGTATCTGTACCTCAAAATTTTGGTGCATGCTGTGCATCTGTCTCTGTCATTGTCTTTCTTTGTCTGTTTGCCACACTGCCTGTCAGCCGCCTGTGCTGCTGCCTCCCTTCAGACAGGCTTCTGTCAAAGCATCAACACACTTCAGGCAGAAACTGAAGGAGGTTCAGTGAAAATATAATCAAAGGTGCCATTTTATGTCTAAAAGCTGTGAAAAGGGCAGAAAAGAAACATTTCCTGACAGCATGCCTTCACATTGATGTAGTTTTTATTTTGTGTGTGTGTTTATTACTGCATTGAGCTAGCATGGTGTGCTAGCCATGCCTCAGGCTAACAAAAATTAACACAAAATATTACCCATATGGCTCACGCTGGCTTTATCCATAAAACTTGTGGATTTATGTGCATATCCTTACTTTATGTCTCATTCAGTTGTTCAGTTCAGTTTTTACTCAGTTTTAGCAGCTGCTTCTATGCATATTTTTGTACAGTGTATTATTCTGTTAGTATATTTATGTGTGTTGCTTCCAGGCTTGGTTCATGCCCGTTCAGCCCTCTTGATCATTCTGAGGACCCAGAGAAAACAGACCCCTTCTTCATGTTGGAGCCCTCAAAAGAGAGCAATGGCTGCTTTCTGGTTGTTCTCAACAAAGAGGTAAACATCACTTTAACTGGGTGTAGAAGCGTTAAGGGCAATGACTTTACAAAGACTAACTGGTGCCTATGTCACAGATATTTTTATTGATTGTTGACAACATATCTCGACAATAGACTTATCTACACAGGGATGCTAAGTTTAGGGTTATAGTATATTCATTAAATATAGTAGTGACCACAAGAGACCAGAACTGCTCTTTCAAGGCCAGTATATACTTTTTTAAATGCAGCTGCTTATGTGCTGCCCTCAAAGAACACTGTAATAAGGAGGGATCAGTAAAACCTACAACCTTTCTCTTTTAAAATGCAAAGTCAGGACCTTTTCTGTGCGAGGTGTCATGGTCAATGTGATCATTTTACGTCCTGAACAGAATCTAATGTAGCTCCTTTAAAAAGTTACTCTGACAGTTCAGTGCTGCTTTCAGATGTTGCAGCCAAACAAGCCAGTGCAAATTTTGCTCATTTAGCATTATTAGCTGTCTTGCCTTTAATGATAGGAAAGATCCAACAATAGCTTTTGACCTGACTATTGTCATTCTGGTCTTTCCCAGTATGAAACCAGAGTGTAATGTGAATGAAAGTCAGTTTGAACAGTGCTCAAAGTGTTGCAGAGAGAAAAAAATCTTTGAGCATAATTTCTTACATACAAACTTAAGGTATTCACAATTTGCTTTGATTCTGATTCAGAGGCCATGGTGCAACAATGAAAATAAACTGTGCATGTTGATGCATATCGATGCATCTATTTTTGAAATCTTATGAAATAACGAAATGTGGACATAGAGTAGTCAGTCGTATCGATAACGTTATGGGTCCAGTAGTGAAGAGTAGCCTCTCGGCTGCATGGTGCGGACCAGAGCTGTCCAAGACAATGAGGGGTGCACTGTGTTTTTCAGGTGAAAATATCTTTTTTTCCTTTTGTCATTACAAAGTTTAAGGTGTTTAGGACTTCAGTCTCTGTTGATCAGCCAGTCTCCTCCGTTACTACTGCCCTTGCATGTAAGCCATTTTCGTTTCCTCGAGATCCCCTTATTAATGAACATTTAGAAAATCAATATCTTGTGTTTGTAAATCGATGTAGAATCTTCCATGTCTGCATTGCAGTGCATCTAAGAATCGATTTTTTTCTCCCAGCCCTAACGCACACGCACAGACAGTGTACACTTGAGTTAAACTCTGACTGATCCTTTATGTTATGTAACTCCCTTGTCCTTCACCTTCTTTCTTCTAAATCTTGAAAAGCCATCTCAGTGTTGACTCTCTCACGATACACAAATGAAAACACCACAAACACAGTGTGATAGAAGTCAGGTTGGTGAGCTTTAAGACAAGCACAGGAATCATGATGAAGCTGTGCAGCCTGCTGTCTGTCAAAAACAGCTTATCCACTGGGAAAATGAGAAGTCAAAGTCTACATGCAGAAACAGATTTCTTTGAATGTCTTTCTGTTTGTTTTGGCAGAAAGGATAAAGCAAGCCAGCAGACAGGCTGCTAAAGATGATAACAAGTGAAACCACTGACTGTGACAGGCTCTTGGCCAAACCTTTGAGACACAAAGTAGAGGAAAGAGGTCAGGCTGCAAGAGGAAATGATACCATTTGGTCACTGATGTGTCTCATCCAAGTCTGAACAGCAATCGGAAAGAAAGTATGAATTATAGCTGGAGAATCTGGTAGGATTAGCTTAAATGAAAGCTGAAATTGAATTAAAAATGCTTTTGAAATAGATATGAGTTTAGTCAGGTATAGATGAGTTGATGAGAGGAGTAAGACAGGTTGAGTAGCAGTGAGAGCAGAGAGTTGATCCTTTATTTCATTACCTTAGCAGAAAAGAAAAAGGAGAAACGGAAGAAAACAGACCTACTCCCCTTTTTTTTGTGTGAATACGTCTATAAAGGGGTTTATGAATTACGCATAAAAATTAGACACTGCAGAAGTGTCTTTAAGGGCGACTTGGGTTTATTATAGCAATTTCAATAATGTCTGTATCTGAGAGGTCTCTGGCTCTATTGGCTGTCTTGTCACAGCCTATGATTGCTTCATAAAGTATCTCCCTCAGTTTTCTTATTTCAGCTCAACTCCCCCTTTCTCTCTGTTCTGCTAGTAGCTAATTCTCTGTCAAACATTTCTCCTCTTCTTTCTTTTTATTATTTTTGTTGGTGGTTGTTAAGTGACACAGTAAAACTCAACGAGAGGTAAGCCCAGCTCTAACTAACTGTTAGTGCAGTGTGTTACAGTGTATCTACAGAGTTGGTAGAGGTGCATTAGCAAGCCTAATCAGGTCTATGTGACTGGGCTTCCCCACGTCCTCATAATCCTCAAAATACTCCTTCATATTATGAAATCAACTCTTGCGCTCATGATGCCAGGGCTCGGTTATTAAGCCATCTCACCCCCACCGGGTGTGACGGAGCTCTCTCACACTGTAGTGTCTGTTTCTCTGTGGCCATCCATCATGTTTTATACCTCCACAGATAGGAATGAAAAGATAATCAAACCGCTGTAATGGTACCTCAAACAGGATTTTTTATCTCCCTTCCCCTAATAAACTCAGCTAATCAAAAGTTATTGTGGCACTCTGAAAAGCATCATAAAAATAACAATTATATAAGTGTTTGAATGCTGTCTGGCTTACATAGACTGTCATCGTGGCGCCCAGCAAAGTTCTTTATGAGCCCTCCATACGGAAACAGCTGGGAACAATAAAGAAAAGATGAGTGATGTGTTTCTGGCCTAATTTCCAGAGGACGCAGGGCACAGACCCCAACCTCTGAAGGACAAGTTGGGATATTATTAGAAAATTCCTATTCCTATGCTTTTTACTTTGACTTTGTTTTCCTTGTTGTTTAGAATAAGGTAATATAATTGCTGATAGGTGTCAAGATATATTAGATAAAATTGTTTTGATGTCAATATAAGTTCAGCTCCAGGGTGCGCTGTGGTATGTGAGTTTTTGCAAAGTGTTGAAGGAAATGAAAGGTTTACAGAGTATGGCATAGTTGTTTAGTGAAGATGGAGGGGAAGTGAGATTTACGTGGTTGAGGGGGAAGAAAGGAAGGCAAGAGAGAGTGTCTGTTGAATAATTCAGCAGCCCCTGTCTGTATGAGTTAGCATCAATGAAGTTCAGGGCGTCCACCAAAGCCTGCATTATAACGGTGCTTCTGAGGCATGTTTACCTGTGTGCAAAGAGTGTATCCACACACATAAGGAAAAGCACTTGTGCAAATTGCACAGTCCTCATGCACACATGAACACTTTTTAGTATGGGTGGACATACACCTGTGTACATAGAGTAACAGACAGCTTGTACAAACACATATGCACATTTGCATTTAAGTGCAAGCAAGTACTTAAAAAGAAAATAGGGGTACACACATAAACCCACACAGGCTGCATGTCCCCATAGTGTACACTGTGCTTGTGAATAATTCAGGCATAGAGAAGAGCAGTAGGCTGCTGTGTGGGCTGATGCTGAGACAGCAGGTGACCCTGCAGCCAGCAGCAAGGACGTGGTCTCTCTTCTCTCCTTTTTGTTTCCTTTCCTCTCCCTTCTTTTTTCAGCTTCCATCCTCCCCACGTGGTGCCTCACCCAGTATTTTTCCTTTAGGGTGCTCTGACATTTTTGTGGGGCCTCACTGGGTGCTCCTTGTTGATAGTCTCTTATCTTGTGCCTGGTGTTGTCACTGTTACTTCTTTTCAGGGAACCGATCCTATATTAGATGTGGCTGGACTTGTTATCACCCCGGTAAGCAAGAATATGGAGGAGAAACTTGTTCTGGACTTGTTTGTCTATCTTGAGCTTTACAACATGACAGACAGAAACTACAATGATGGAGACTGAAGAGCCCATTTGGAACAGATTGGTCCGTCACTAAATGTTTCTTAGCACAATGTCTTTATCACCCTATGTGATGTAAGCTTGTTATTAGCCATATAGTCAGCCCTGCAACCCTCTGTTAAGGAATGAAACAAAACCCACACAAAGTGCTTTTTTTTCTCACAGCGCAAGTGCTTCATCCCAGCGCTTTATCCCAGCGCACTGCTAGTGATTATCCACTGTGAACAATGAACGAACATTTTTTTTTCTTACATTGAATAAGTAAATTTTCACCGAATCCATTAAATGTATTTATATAGTTTTTCTAAAAACTTGCTTCGATATATGGATTCATGATGAAGCCAGCAGCAAGGACATGGTGGCTTTTTTCTCTCCTCTTCCTCTTCTCTATTTTCCGCACCTCCTGTTCTTTTCATTTACTACTCTGACAGTGTAAATACAAAAGTAAGGTACTTTTAAAGGCAGATAAACCATTTTATTAGCATACATTTTCTGTATGTGATGCCAGATATTTAAGTTAATATAAAAATGTTAAGTATTTTTGTAATTTTACTCTGGAGTGTCCAGGTGACACAGATTAAAACAACTGTTTTACTTCACTCAGCCTGAGCCAGTGGTCAAGGAAGCACCGCATGAGGTGCTTGCCAGAGCGAATGCAAAAGGAATTCTGGACAGGATTGGTTCCAATGACCAAGTACCCAGAAAAGACCTACATGGGCGTTCCAACAGGACAGCAAAACCAACCCATGCTCGCACACCTCAGCCTCAGCTCTCTGTCGGTGTTCAATCCAAAGACCAAGAGACCAAGGGCAGCAACAGTACTACTTTGTATGGACAACAGGAGTTTACTACCAGGCGTCGGTCATCACAAGGTGGGTGTAATAACATGTTCTTACTAGCCTCATGTTTTCTGCTTTCATACCAAAAGTTAGATGGAAAGATCGATACCACCCATGTGTAACAAAAAGCTACAGACAGCTACAGCTAAGTTAACCATATCATCTTCTCACCAGCATCAGATTTTAAAAATATGAGTGGTATCAATCTTCATTTACGAACAGCATCAGTTCAGCTTGTAATGCCATGTAATTTTATTCCTTATTCCATTTTCTCAATGCTTTTTTTCAAAAAATCTTATCACCTCCCTCCTGCCTCTGTCTCATTGTTTCTGTCCTTCAGTAAAAACCAAAGCTCTGCACTTGGAGGCCTCAAGGAACACTGTGTCCAGCTCCTTCTCATTCCCAAAACAAGAAAGCACCTCCTCCTCCACAATGGAAAATGGCGAACCCAAGAAAGCCATCACTCCCATTTTTAATGTTACAACTTCCAAATCCATCCTGCATCCTGCCCCTCCTCCTGCTACCCCACTGACCCCGGCTGTCCGTCCCCGCAGAGCTCATCAGGAGGTGCTAAAGCCTGTGGTGCTGGTCCTGCCTCCCGTTCACTTCCCACCTCAGCACACCCGAACAGGATTCAGCCCCAGCTTCAACCACAACAGATGGAGGAGCCCTGCTCATACCGTCCCCTTCTCCCGCACCAGCCTCTCCAAGGATTCTTTGGTCAAATCCCGACCTCTGTTTTGAGATCACAAACACTGACACAAATATAAAGGAAGTGTTAACTTTTGTGCCATATACTTATCCAAGTAAAGTCAGTGATACCTAATTCTAATGCTAAAATGTGTTATTGAACATTATTAAACTGCAAAATTACATAGAGCATGTGAAAATGTAAGATGTATTGCTATTATTACTTGCACTATACTTATTTTTAGTCATTACAATGTCATTACAATGTCACTGGATGCCATAAAGATACACCTTACCACAGTCAGAATCTAATCAAACTGCATATATTTATAGGACTGGGCCAATGCTATTTCAATGTCAGCGCATGATGAATAGCTCTTAACATGTTGTTCCACTGACCCTGAAAATAGAAGGACATATTCAAGAAGCTAATACATTATTTTTCTCTTTTGGTAATGCATTTATTGTCACAACAGATTACATTTACATGGTGTAGAGATGAGTGAAGAACAGAACTGAAATGATTTACAACATCTCTCTTGTTCGTTTTGTGTGTGTGTATGTGTGTCTTTTGCCTTCAGATAGGACTGCATTCACAGAGTTCATGTCGAGTGCAGGTGGTGGCCCCGAGCCATTGGAGCAGTGTAAAGGTTTTGATAGCAGTGACAGCAGACATTTTGCTGCAGTATGTGCGTAATTGTGTGTGTGTGTGTGTGTGTGTGTATACATTTGTTTTTGAGTGGGGGTTAGGCTGGCTGGATTTACTGAGGAAGAGAAAACTGTCTGGCACAGATTTTATCTCTATGCTGTCCAAGCAGGGGGAACACTGATGTGTACCGCAATATGAGCAAGAGCGCTTCACATCTGACAGAGTCCAAGCCTACATCTTGAATTTCTTGCATCTCTTGCATATAGATTCCTGAGGAAAGTTTGAACAAAGCACTGTAACATTCTTGAGCTTTTATGCACAGATTTTTTTCAATATGTGCAAAAAAAAAGTTACAATCTTAACTAATTTATAGTTTTAAAATACATTAGAAACTGTTCCCTTGTGATCTACTCATCAATCAGGAAATGAAAAGCAAAAAATTGTTAAATTACAATCCTTAGTTGCAGTTTTCTAAATAGGGGGCTGAGCAACAATTATTTAGGAGAAAGTTAGAAAGAGGCCAGATTTTTTTTTTTTTGTGCCAGTGTAAATCCAGTCACGGTCCAGTGGAGATAACTTGTGCTGATAGCATCCATTTCTTGTGTTTTCACCACTCTTCTTCCCCGAGACCCTCATGAACTCACCCCCATAAGACTTATCCCATCAAGAAAAATCATGCAAAATCAAAACCCACATTTGTTTGTCTCTTTTTCTTTCCCCTAACACCTAATCTCTCTCTTTCTCTCATATCTACAAGTCCTGTGCCCTAAAATTCTCTCTTCCTACATACAATCATTTACATACACTTCATTGTTACAATCACTTCATTCATCCTCAAAGGAGATGTCAAGTTTTTTGTCCATCAAACATTGAATGAATTAAAACATTTCTATGCCATTTCTATGGGCGTAGTGTGTTGACAGGTCTCTCTGATCTCAGTTTCTTTTAGCAATCACCTGTCTGTCATTATCCCATGACAGCAGGATGACACCTTCTCTGTCCAGGAGGACTACTGTAGCTTGGCTTCTCAGGCGTCCAGTCCAGGAGCTCTGACTGTGCTGATGACTGAACAGGACAGAGCAGGAGAGAAAATTGAGTAGCCAGTCTGTTAATAGAAATTCGATCTTTTTCTTCTGGGTTATTCTCTGTCCTGTCTGTAGAGTGCGCGACCAAGTAATCCATCTAGCCTAGAAATCCACAGCGAGTAAAGGCCAATGAAGCCACCACTTGGACACAGCAGCGCTCAGAGGTCAAAGTTCAGCCAGTGACACCGGCTTTTCCATTCCTCCTCAGAAAACACAAGTTCTTGTTATTTCTTTATATTTTTTTTATCATCAGGCATACTGGATGATTTCTCCTCTCTTCATCTGCGGTGGTGTTTGTTAACATATATGTACATCATTGGTTACCATGGCTGGTACTGATTACGTGTTGTTGTGGCGACAGTGTGTGAGTGGCGTCCAGACGCTGGCTGGGGGAGGGGGGTGCTGTGGTCACTGATGACGGTCATTGCTGGGGGAGTTCTGACGGCTGTTTCTTGGTTTTCAGAGTGTCTATGAGAGACTGGACGCCACGTTTCACGCTGGTGGTCACCCGGCGGGTCACAGAGTCCGGGGAGGGTGCCGAGGAGGAGCCAGCGCGTTTGGAGGGTGGCCGCGCCACCAGACACTTTTGATACCGCAGCTGAGGGAGAAATAGACAGAGTTAGATAAGTTTTTACCACTTGAGTTTTGGGTTAAAAGGATAAAAAACATTATACAGGATGCAGCTATGTTACATGTCATTTAGTGGAGAATACACTTGTTCCCTCTCTTGCATAGAGATGAGAAGAATGAAACCACTTTAATGTCTGTACTCTTAATATCAGACAGTAGTTGGTTAACTTAGTTCAGCTTAAAAAAAGCATGGCGTTGTTTATTTAAGAACAATGACACAACAAACAACACATAATTTCTTGTCTCACTGCTTGAGAGTTTTCAGTTTTTACTCACCACACATGCTGCCTGCACAGCCTCAGACACACTGCCTGCGTTGGGCTCGCACCAGAACACATGACACTGGAAATGCTGGCTCCCAGTGTCCATAATGAAGGCAAATGTGTGCACATCACGTCCTACACCCATGAAGGACAAGAAACGAACACGACACTCCACCAACACCTCCTCTTCTTCTTCCTGCACAGGCAGCCAAGAGGAGATTCAGATCAAGACTCTTAACTCTGCTCCACCATATTTTCACCTCTAATCAAGGAGCACATTCGCATCTTTAATTTATCTGATATTCCTCAGGATAAAGAAAAAAAAATCCCTTGCCTTTTCTTTGATGACAGCCAGAGTGGTGTCAGCAATACTCAGTATGACAGGAGTCCAGTCCTCTTTGCCTGTGGAGGACAAGAGGCTGTCTATGGCCCCGTTTATGATATCCATACCTGAGGACAAAACACAGGAGGAGTCAGAACAGTGACAGCATGTGGCAGAACTTATCACAAGATACAGGATGCGTTATAATGTGTATATGTTTTTGTTAGAGTTTTGGTTTACCTATTGGGCGAGACACAGACGTCATACCCAAATACAGCACATGAAACTTTTGCACCAACTCGGTCTTTGGCATGGGAAACTCTGCAGAGAGTAAACACACACACACAAACACACACACACACATTAAAACAAACACACACAGATGGTCCTTAGGGAATTTTATCACTCATCTAAAGAAAAGTTCCAAAAGAGGAGTCCACACTTGATAATTGGCTTAAACTGGAGAAATAAACAAACACTGGCGAATATCTGAATATTTTAGGGTGCTGTTGACATGATAGGGCATGATAAACACATTCACACAAGCGTGCTGGATTTCAGAGTTTTCTGGATAAAAACCCAGCTGTGCCTGTTTACACAATGGCCTGCAGGCAAGAGAAGATTGCCATACACAGTGAATAAGGATGATCAAAGATGTATCACCTGTTTTTCCATCAGCACAGATGTTAACATTGTTTACCCTCAGGACTTTGCTATTAATAGCCCAGACAATTAGCATAAGCATGAGATCTTTTATGACAAGGTAAAATGAAGAGCACACAAAGTGGTTACATGTTTAACTACATGGTTTAAAGACTATTTATCGAGAAATTATATAGTTTTGGTAGAGTGTGGTCCAAAATATGGTTGTTGCACCTGTACCTAAACCTCAAAGTCACTGCACATGACTATTGCAAGCCAAGCAGTTAAACCAATGGCAGTCAGCACAAAAACATTTTTGTGTCATGCTTAGTTAGACTTTAGGGATAAACCAGCCCACATGACATCTTTCTTGTTTCGGGGTTTAGCCCATTTATGCACAGTTCCTGTCTTTATTACTGGATTTCAGAGATTAACAATTCATCATGAACTCATCTCCGTGTGACTGGACCAGACTGTGTGAGTGAAATCAATCAGAGATAATGGCCTCTGCCTGGATTTACCTCATCAGAAAAAAAAAAGTCTCTGACATCCCAAAGTCAGGATGTTCTGCTGAAGCTCTGAAAACAGTAGTTACATTAATGATGAACATGAGTTCCAGATTTAAAGTATGCTAAGTCAGGATGAATCTGATGATGATAACAGCAGGGCCATTATCCTGGTATTGGAGCTCATCCCATATTATTTAGTGCTACACTTCTAAAATGTGTCCCAACACAGGACTGCACTTTCCCAGTTACTCTGCAGGGATCTCATCCAGGTGATATAAAGGAAAGAATCTGTTTTCCTTCCACTGGTTTTGCTGTGAGTGTAGCTCTGGAACTATTGGACTGGTCTATTTTCAAGCGCAATGCCTCTCACTAGATACTAACTGTTTTTTCAATTAATAGACCACGAGTTCAACAAGTTATGGCTTTAAAGATGTGAGGGATGTTTCGCCAATAAGTTCTTTGATCCTGGCATAGGGATGGGCGCTGAGGAGCACCAGGGCTTGCCTCAAAGAAACACTAATTGGGTTTTAATGAGGTCGACTGCTTCTGTAATTGAAGAGCCGATGTAGTTCTTTTATATTCTGATGCCGGAGCTCCTTTCCCCCGTGCTCAGCAGATACACTCACCAGCTGAAGTTACAACGGAGGAGGAATCGTGCTAGTGCTTTTTCTCTTTCTTCCCATAATTACTTGGGACTGAGAGGAACAAGCGGTGGGACTTGGCGAAATGGGAAACGGTGAATAGAATTAGCACTGGGAGGATAAACTCAGTGATTGTGGAGCGAAGACTTGTTCTGGAGTCAGCAATATCTGTGTGTAAATGAGCCAAACACTGCCATATTTTCTATTAACAAATGTTCACAGTCAGTCCTGAGGCAATAAGGTCATTTGAAAAAAAAAAAATACATACATACATAGTTTCAGATGAGGAATTCTGTAATGTAAGGCGAGGAAACGCTGTAATGTGAGACAAGAAACCACAGCGGGGAAGATAGCGTACGGCTGACAAATCCAATTCTCTCACCAGGGAACTACAAAAGAACAAGACTCAAAGAAAAAGATGTGTGTGCATGTGTGTGTGTGTGTGTATGTGTGTACCTTGTAGGGGTACGTCAGAGCTGGTCTGGGAGGAGCTGCCAGCTGCAGCCTTGGCACTTTTCCTTTCAGCCATAATCTAGACAAGAGAAGAGGAAAAAATGGGGAGAGAGGAGGATAAAACAGAGGAAGAGCAGGGATGAATAAGTGGATGAGGATGAGGAATGAGAGAGAAGAAGAGGAAAAAAAGGGAAACCAAATTGGAAATGAGGAGAAGATAAGGTGTGGTAAAAAGCAACACAACAAGAGGCAAAAAAGCTTAGATTAAAAGGAAATTTAGCAAGAAATTACAGCTGAATCACTCGTGAAAACATTTAAAAGATGAGGCTGGTGAGATTCTATATTTTGTTACTGGAAACAAATCCCACAAACATATCAAAACAACAGTTCATTTAAACATTCCTTCATGCTTTCTTACATCATCGGCTCATCCTTTAGCCCCTTTGTATGTATGTAAGATCTTAAAGGTCACAATTATACTTAGAGGGTAATTTCCTAAAACAGCTTGGCGCTGTAATTTTTAGCGATCACTAATCAAACAGATGTAAACTGTGTGTACAGCAGAAGGACCATGTTTGAGTCATGTCTCTGAAAGATCCCTTAAGTGTTTGTGTTAATGCTGGACAGCAGTGGAGCTTTATGGCACAAAAGAATAAGCTGTGTCAGGCTTTGGCTACACAGGTTGTGCTTATATGAAGGATCAGTTTTTGGTTGCCTTTGGTGTTTTGTTGACATGAAAAAATAGAATATTTTCAGTTTCCTCCTTTAAACTTTCTCTTCTGAAATAATTCTTAGTATTTGAACCTAGCAGTATTTTTCTCTTTTGTCTTATCTTCTTCTGCTGCAGTGCACACACTCTTATAAGAGTCCTGAATAGTCTGCATGGCCCCTGCACTGAGCCACTGCACTCCTCCTGCTACAGATACTTGATTAATTGTAGGTGTCATTAATCAAAGTCTATGGTGAGTCTGCAACTCTGCTCACAGGGGAACATGCAAGAAAATGCATGCACACTATGCACACTCTCTATCTCACCCTCTCTTCCTCTCTCTCTCTCTCTCTCTCACACACTCACACACACACACACAAAGGAAGGGTGCACAGGGCTCTCCACAGCTGCAAGACTTGGGTCACAAAGTTTCTCTGCTGCAGTAAAGAGAAAACTACCGCTGTTTAAAATATCTCACACTCCCTCTTCAATATGAGAAAGGTGATAAGAAAAAAATATCAGAAAAAAAAATTCCTCTCTAAATGGGTCAACATGCCTGTAAGGAAGAAGATCTGTAGTAGATGTAGTAGTAGATCAGAGAACAGACTGGTTTCTCCTGGTGTGCAGAAGACTTTGTGTGTGCGTGTGTGTGTGTGTTCATGGCCTTCTTTCTATCTGTTACAGATAGCACTGGGTTTCTCAGTGCACTTGTCATACAAATGATGGGACTCTCTCATACCGTGTCTGACTGGAAAAGTCAGTATGTGATAGTTGGCAGGATGGGACTTTATACTCAAGTATTTATGAGCCCAGCTGTTGTTCTATTATTAAAAAACAAACATAAAATCACTAAACCAACAGAGAGTTAATCAGTCTTCTGGCTGGACGCTTTTTTTTTTTTTAAACATTAGTCAGTCAAGAGTGAATGGAGCTTTTTTTCTAGACTATTTTCAGTTGTGGATTAAGACACAATTGTTGCTCACTTGTAATTATTACTGGCAGCAGAATGATGCATGGTGCATCTTTCATAGTAATGAAGAAACATGTCAACCCGTGCAACAGTGTGACACATCAATGTTTGTAATAGTTTTCAGATAAATTAGTGCTCAATGGCACAAATGAATAAGATAATTCAGGATATAACAACACGGTTAATTCTTCAGATAATTCTCCTGTGTAGAATTAGTTTCTAATTATTCTAAGGGGCATTAGTTTATGAAGTTTGGTCATTTCAAAAGAAAGAAAAATAGTAAGAAAAATGTGGGCTAAAAAAATTGAAAAAATTGAATAAAATCAGCCTAAAAAAGCTAGGCATTCATTTAGTAGCCACAGTTTCCTGGTCAATTTATCTAAATACACCATAGAACTAATGCTGAGCCAGAGGGAGTTTGACAAGGTCATATTATCTGAGAGTTAGACAAGAAGAGGCAACAAAACAACTGGGACAAACCAAGAAAGCATACAGGCCGGCACACCAACGTTTGTTAAAGGAGAAGATAATGTAACATTCAAAGCACTGTGGACGTGGACATAACATTAGTATTATATTCAGTCTGTTATCTCTTATGTTGCTATCAGATGGAAAGAGCAAGTTCCAGGATTGATGTCGGCAGTGAACCATCTTCATCTTCCTCTAGATGTTTGCCAAAGGAATATCACTATACTATTCAACATTTTAGCATCTTCTCTCAAGCTAAACCCAGACAACAGTAGTTCAGTAAACAAATTAGTGAGTCCAGCTTATGAATGATTGGCTGCTCTGTAGTGGGGGGCACAGGTAGCTGTGGTAATGCTACGCTTGGTATAGACTAGATAGACAAGCACCTGCAGCTATGGCAACTAAGAAAACAACACAACTAATGTGGTGACCACAGCACTTTCAAAATGCCAAGAGGGTATACATTTTAAAATGCATGACAAAAATAAGATAATTTCATGATAAGTGGACTTAAATGTCTTTAAGTTTTTGTTGACTAAAACTAGACTGAAACAAAGAAATCAAATGACTGAAATTGACTTGAACTTATATGATTTTTCTAAAGAGATTTTTGACTGCAACCACATCAAAATAAGAGTTCTGGTTCATACAAGCTAAAAAAATGATATAAGAGACAGAGGGTTTAGAATTCAGAACTCAGAATTTAGAATTTAGAACTCTTTCAGAACTTAAAACTGAGTAATGTCACAATGACACCTCTTAAAGGTTATAGAAAGGATCTGATCTGTTTCTTTCTGGATACTCTTAGAGTGCAACGAGGATTGAAAGCCAGTGGATGTCACCTTCACCATGTCAGGTACACAAACACAACTCGCTCTCTGACAGGTTTGTGCACTACCTTGAATTGAACTTTAATGGAAAACAATGTTTGCCTCCTAAAATGTACAAGACTGTCATTAAGACTTACAGAGAGAGTGGGGATTACATAAGTCAAAAAGAGGTTGAAATGCAAGAAGATTTCAGGACTTTTGACCCTGAGAACAGAAACTTGGACTATGTCAAGTTCCTTCACGCCTTGCATTTAAGGGCAGAAGTCTTTAGGCCCTGATTAAAAAAGGGTTGTTATCATCTTGAAGAATGCTGTCCTTGTATTAATATTTATCTGTCGGTTGGACTGGACAGATGATTGAGAAGATTCTGTCAGCTACAGTGAAGCTGATATAATTCCAGGAGTTTTCTGGGCTTCAGCTGCCACTGAACCTTATGAAGGATGGACAGACACACTGTTGGCACCAGAGAAGAGGATTCAGCCGCTGATGAAACTTTAGCTGCTAGTGTAATAGGTCTGATACTGTTGCAGTAACAGAGACATCACCATCAGCTTTTTTGCGATGACTGGGTTTTAGCTGTCATTGAACTACATGATGGAGTCTCAGGCGCTGCTACTTCCAGTGATGAAGATTCATACACTGACAGTTCCACTACTGGATCCAGATACATCACAAGAGTTCATGTCGATGACAGAGCTTCACTGTCCACTAGTTCCACTATTAGAGCTACAGTCGCCATTTATTCAAATGATGAGGCTGCAGCTGCTGATTTGAATGATGTTGACATCTACCCCGGGGGAAACCTGGCAGGAGAATCTGTTTCTGAGCATCAGCAGATTCTTCTGCCAAGTGGAAGGGGCCACAATTAGCCTGCCTGTTCATATGATGAAAGAGCGGAGCCACGGCAGGCTCGAGTTAGCATGTTAAGAATACTCAGAAAGTCGTGCATAAAGCAAGACTTATAAAACTCTAGGCCCTCTATTTGTGGGGTCACATGGCCGGCAAAAGCAGTGTTTTGATAGATGTGTTTTTACTAGTTTTATGCTGCCCAAAGCAGTGCTTACAGTGCACATCTGGGAGAAGAGATACTAACAAGTGGGAGGACAGACGTCTCAGAGAAACTATGTAACCCTGTTATTTACTATAATAGATAGATAGATAGATAGATAGATAGATAGATAGATAGATAGATAGATAGATAGATAGATAGATAGAGCTTTCTGTCTTATTCTTTTTTCTCTCACAAAAAAGAAATACTGCATGTGCCCAGTAACCTGAATCATATCTCCTCTCACAGTAAGACCTTTAAAACTTCTGAGCATCTCTCTCAAGAGCTCCTTCTTAACCAGGAAAAGATAACAGGAATCTTGTTGGGACACTGCATGACCATTAGTTTTTATATGCATAAAGAAATGGCATCAAAGTTTCAAACTTAAAACACAGTTCTGGATAACTGCCTCAGTAGAGAAAAGATTTTCTTTCTCTCTTCAATAGTCACCCTAATTAAAGCCTGATAGCTTGTTTCAGAGTAGCAGATAAGCTCATTCATGCGGAGCGGCGAACGATAATGACACCCACCTTGGAGCAGATTTCGTGTAGACTTGTGGCGATGGCTGCAGCAGGAGTATCACATCGGAACACGTGGCACTTCAGCACCCGCGTGTTTTTGTCTCTCGCCACGTAGGCAAAGTCCCTGAAACAGGGCCAGAAGACACACACACACACACATGAATGATCACACAGGTTTCTGATGCAGGAAAGAGACAGACATGATGCACCTCGATGCAACTTCACAGCAGAGGAACCCAACATCCTGCTTTGTTAAAGGGGCAATAAGTAAGAATCTCTGTGTCCCATTATACGGGTGATTCAGTAACTATACTTTTTCAGGCGGGTGATCTTTCCCCCCTTTTTTAAGGTCCAGTGTGTAGGACTTAGTGGCATCTACTGATGACCTTACTGAGTACAACCACTAATTATCCCACTGCTCATCCTCTTGTAGAAGAACCTATGGTGACCACAAAACTCAGTACAAAAGAGGAAGGCCCTGCTGCTGTAGGAACATGTTGGTGAAATATGGTGGACCTCATGGAAGAAGACCAACTCACAGGGAAGAAATGTAAAAGATCCAACCATGTGAATTCAGAGAGAAAAAATATTTTAAAAGAAAAAGAAGGGATTAAATTTGAAAAAGAAGAAAGGAATTGTTTTGGCATGTAGCATGAGGTAAGTGTGAGGATTTGTATGTGTATGTTAAGGGAGCTGGGAGAGAAAATAGGATTTACATGATGACCTCATTGCATGAATAAGCCCATTACAGACCTCCATCTCTTTGTTAATTTGCTTTTTCTTGCCATAATGACATTTGTTCCATCTCATAACACTTTTTCATTGCATGTATTGTATGTCGAAGAGTCAGGCTTTATCTAGTTAATTTTAATACACTAAACATCTGCTACTTGCTTTTCAGCAAATAGATTATAGTTTTTCTCTCAATGCCTCCTTGCATTACACCTCAGAGAGCCATATTTGGACACAGTTTCATATTAAGATTAAACATTTCTTTAAAGGTTTCAAATGCCTCGTCCCAAAAGGCACCTAGCCTGGAGCCAATATGTGGATATGATATGATTGCCAATTTGTTTCATGTATTTTTTTGTTTTTTCTCCACTTCAGTTTTAGCATGATCAGCATTATCTGAAAATATCGTTATTATCTTCCATTAGCAAATCCCTGCCAAGGATTTTGTTCTGATTTGTTTTCTTTACCCTTGTCGAGACCTGGTTCATTGAAGTAGGTTTTACATCTTTTCTTTATCTTGTTTGAGTTTTCTGGAGGTGACACTTTGCAAATACAACAAATTTTGCCTTTGGACCTGTCTTTATGAAACAAAAACTTTTCAACCTCCTTCCCACATCTGCACATTTGCTTTGCCAGCTGCTAAGCAACAGAATACAAAGCTAACAAAGTTTAAAAGCAAATGAAGCACAAAATTATCTTTCCTCATTTTGCAACATGATATATTTACTTTTTCTCTTGACATTTCTTGTTGGAGCTCTGATGTAATTAGCTTACTCATTTACTGTGAAAATATTGCTTCATTATTCTGTATTTCAACTCATGTGGCTATTAGCTTTTGCTGGCTTATTGCAGCAATTCTTTTTACATCAGTGAAGGTCTGTAAGAGAAAGAGAATTACTTAAAGCCCCTTTAACACATGACATAGTGGGTGCTACTGAGCTAAAACAACAGGTTTCTCTGTCTGCAGTCATTCATTCACTGGAAATGGTGGTTGCCAATTTTGGCTACAATTAAACACAAACACACACATGCACACACACACACACACACACACACACAGGCATAGTTTCACAGTGGAACCACATTGCAGGGAAAACTGACAAGTATGAGGGTGAGACAGAGAGGAAGCTCCGCTGAGAAACAAACTTTATGCAGAGAGTGGGCGGGAGATGAAACACAGCTACATGTGGGAGTTGCTTCACACACACATGCACACACACTCACACACATACACACAAAAGATGAAAGATCGACACATTTCTTCCTCATTAACAGGTGAGACAAGCTGCAGGAAAAAAAAGGTGCGAGGAGGCGTTCCCAGCGCAGACTGAAATGATGGAGTAAACAGACAAAGCAGAGTAAAACAGGGGAGTGGGGATGTGCAGAGAAACCAACCGGATGGCACTGTCACCATATGCAACTGAACAGCTCCATGCCCACACGCTCGTACACAGAGTGCACACTCCCAAATAACCATACACACAAACAGAAATATGGCAAACACAGCTGGCATTTATCACAGCGGGCTCTTTGTGTTTATGAGTCCATTATCCGGCCCGTCTCCTCTGCTTAATTGTGTGCTCAGACACTTCGGGTCGATAATGCTCCCCCCGCCTGTGGCCAGAAAGGAAAAGTGAAATGGGGTGTGTGTGTGTGTGTGTGTGTGTGTGTGTGTGTATGCGTCCAGTGCACTTTGTTCAGGGACATTTGAGCAGTGTGTCACCAAAGCAGCATGAGTGGCCTTGCTTCGCATACTACAAATGGCTCTTTTATGACTTCTGTACCCTCTCTGGGGGATCAGAACAATATAAAACACCATGCAACTCTTAATAGGAAATAGCCTGTGGCCAGTCTGCCTCGGTGATGATTTAACACCAGTGAATTAGACCTTCAGTAGTCCTGTAAAGAGCAACAGTCACTCCGAGCAAAGCAATGCCACTGATTTGATGCCTAAAGTGACATATGTGATTGCACGAGGGGCGATGGAGGGGTGAGACTTGACATAACGATTACTGGAAACAATGGAGAAGCAGAACACACTTGAGCAAACCACAAAGAGAAATTACCTTTCTCTGAGTCCCAGGAAGCAGTAGGAAGTAAGAGGGGATAAAATGGGTGTGTGGGGAATGGTAAGGGAAGAGTTAACGAGGTAAGGAAAGGAAACAGAATGGGAAATTGAGAGACAGGAAAAATTATAGGATGAGAAAATTATCATAGAAAAAGAAAAACAGAAGTGAGAATGGAACAGAAAAAGCAAGGGAATAAAAACAAGAGCAATGTTAATATACACAATGTACTGAGTCAGAAACAGTCACAACGCTCTTTTCCTTCAATCACTGTCTTCTTATGAGGTGTGTGAGCGTGTGTGTGTGTGCATGCGTGTGTGTGTGCATTGGAGCCCGGGTCTGTGTACTTTTCATTTCAGTGGCTTAACGCTCCGCTACATTATGACACATCACACCTTCATGTTGGATGTGCCAACACGCACGCACACACACGCACACAGAAACACATACATCCTTTTTTACTTCAGCTTCCCGTTCCCTTACTGCCGATTTCTCTCCACCTTTTCCTCCTATGAATCTCTCTTTCATCCTTCAGTTTGCTGTCTCTCTTTTAACCTTCCTTTCCCTTTCCACAGCTCTCTCCCTCTCTCTCCTTTCTTCTCACTCCCTTTTCTTCCAACAACAGGTGAAGCCCCCCTTCAAAAAAAGCTGCAACACAGAAAGGTTCATATGTATTTTACTTATGACATTCCCTGTCGTCCATATAGTCTGTGACACTCCATCTATTATCAGGAGAACTACAAAGGAGGCAAAGGCTGAGTAAAGAACAGAGGACTAATTCAAACATCATCTGCCTTTGATTCTTTGATGATCCACTTAGTAAGAGGCTGTGTATGTGTGTCTATGTGTGTGTGTCTGAGTGTGTGTCTGAGTGTGTTTTGTAGCAGCTGGCAGCTTATTTCAAACAGGAATCTTCAGAGTCAGAGCATCAGAGCTGAGGCTTCAACTTGCTCTCCCAACAGCCGGTTGTCGCCCACACACACACACACATACACACACAGACACACACACATAGGAGGGCAAGATTGACACATGTATAAACTGCCTAAAAGCTCACACTTGCCACATGTAAATGTGTCTGCACATGCCGTATTAAAATCCATCTCTTTCTCTCTGTTTGAATCTCATTCATGATTTTTTTTTCCTGCTCAAAGTCCATTTACTTCCCATTCTACTTCCTTCTGCTCCATTTCTAATTCAAACTCCGTGCTTCTTCACTTCCAGTCACTTTGGTGGAATTGGATTTTTGGTGTCAAAATGCTCAATGGACCAAAAAGCTGCTTCCCATTTACTGCTACACTCCACCTCATTATTCTCTCTCCCTACCACTAATTTGCATGTAAGTGTCAGACTGAAAGTGTTACAAATGCTTCCTTATTGGTGGAACCACATCACACCTGATTCACACCCAGAACAGACTCCCTCCTCCCCCAAAAAATTCAGTATTGCCATGATCATCATCACCTGACCTTATTTGACCTGGCAGCACAAAACTGAGGCTAAACCAGCTACATCTGGAGGTGCAACTTTTTCTCTCCATTTAGGTGTTTTTTGCACCAACACAAAGTCTGTTTTTTTCACCATTACAGGTGTGTATCTCATAAAAAGAGAAAATTGAAATACATGATTACAATAAGTTGAGCCTGACAGGCTGTGAGCAAACCATCCAGCTGTGGCTGCTGCAGCTGATCCCATTGGGTGGGGGACTGGGTGCACAATGGATCATCACAGGCCTGACACACAGAGATGAACAACCAACCAATATGTGATCAACACACAAAGTTATAATCATTTAGTTGTCTGAATCGGAAACAAAATATGCTTATAAATGAGATCATCTGACACTTGAGTTCGGCTGTACTATAACACAGTATAGGTCATGATGGGGAGCAACAGGGTATAAAATAGAGATAAAAGCTGAGACTCAGTAGCTGGGCTGTATCTGTCCAAATCCCAGGGCTCTATAAAAAGACTCTATAAATGCTAAAGAAAGTCCAAAATTCCCCTGCTGAGCTGCACACAGCTGGGAAAGTTTTGACCCCTCAAAAACCAAACTCCTACAGAACTAGGAAAAAGAACAAATAAAGGAATTGTCTTACTGATGGTCAGATCTTTTCAAAAATAACTTAAGAAAAAAGGTGTGGGCACACACAGGCAGCATGGTTTAGTTTGCAGACAGAAAAAGAGGAGATAATGTTGTTCGCTTGCTTTGACATTGAGGAGCAGTTATCGCTGACCTCAGTTACAGCAATAGAAAACTGTGACATGCAGTAGAGACAGACAGGCAGTGATCAAATAACAACTGGAGATGAATGTAACATGGACCTCAGAGATGCAGGGAGAGTTTTTTTGGCAGGAAAGTCAGGAGGGAGGATAGAAAGATAAAATGTCGAGAGGACAGAGTGATAAAGTCAGGAGGCCAGAGAGCCAGAATGAAAAGGTGGAAGTGCAGGGGGGGGTGGAAACTGGAGACTGGATGGCTGAGGAAGCGGTGGATGGTAAAAAAGAGAGGAAAAAAGAGGTACAAGATGAAAGGTATGAAAGCACCAAAGCCGAGAGATGAGTTAAAGCACGACTCCCACTACTCATGTGTTTTTTTTTTTTTACTCTCTCTGTGCTCCACTTATTTTCAGAGCTGAATAAAGGATGACTGACTCACTACTACCAATCTCTCTTTGATCCTGATGGCTGTGAGGCAGGCTCGGCTGAAAAGGATGTGTACAACTCCAAGATTAAATGAGGTCACGGCTGCAGATGTACGGTGACTGGGTCGAAGAAAGTCACACAGAACCGTCAGTGTTTGCAGTGCTGACGTCAGTCACCACACACCGGTAGTACTAACAGTTTGTAGCAACATTAGCGTAGGCACAGACGAAGGAAAACCCCATCCTCGCACACTTAAAGGTTCCCTACCGGCATGTTTTAACATATGTGAAAATACATTGTTTTGCTGAAAAAGTTTTTAAAAATTTGAAAAGAGGCTGGAAACACATATACCCTTGCTTCCTTATAGTGAAATTCACAGACCTCATGCTCCGCCTACTACCCCCTGCCTGCACTTTGCCAATTGGTGAAAAAGAAGTGCATATCAAGATAGCTAACAATTAGCTTTAACTGTAATGTGAACTCATGTTAGCTGTGATCATGGCTGAGCAGTTTGTTAAATATGTTATGTGTTGCTGCTGCTCAGTCTGAGCTTCAGCTGGACGCAGCCATGTGATGTCAGCACAGTCTGATCTGCACCCCTGCTGCTTGTGTTTGAAAAAACAGCTGATACCATAATGGCAGGTTCCTTTCATCTGTGGCTGTACTATTCGTTTTCTTTAAATTAATTTGCTTTGTGAAAACAGTCTTTTTATGGAAAGAAATGCAACTAAAATTTTAAGGTAAGGCAGATAAGATTAAGCTCCTTTTTGATCAGTATGGCAGTAATATTTAGGCTAAAGTAGAAGTGAGCGAATAAGTGTATTTTTTATAACCATAACAGCCCAAATAATTAACATAGCAAATCTACATGAGTAAAGTATTTACCCTAAGAGAAAGTGGGGGAACACTGAGCTACAAAAACTGCTACAGTGTAGTTGTGAAATAATATCACCACAGTCTTTACATGTCAAATTGCAGAAAATTGCATCATTATTTTCGTTTTTTTTTTTTTTTTTCCTGGAGGACCTCCTTTTCTCCTGTTTTTATTTAATTTTTTTTTATTTGCATTTAGCCCCTGACCAAGTATGCCTTTTTTGGCTTTTTGTCAAGAGTTTTTTCACTTAATTACATTCATACTTAAAACCAACTTTCATCTGGAGCTCCTCTCATTGAACACACCACCTGCAGTGTTTAAAGAAATATTATAACCAATGAGATTTTGACATGTATTTCTTCAACAGTTAAAAAGTTTGCATTTCCATTAACATTAAGCTTTACGCTTTTAGTTTAACTGGGTTTACACTTTTTCCCTTTGAAGATGGAGTTCATGTGCAAATCATGCTTAATTATTTGATTAATTAAGGCATACAGCTAAATAATCAGGCCATTTTCTATATTTTGTGAGTAGCAAAATAAAATGCAAGCAGAAGACAAAATTACACTTAAAAAAGGGTAACTACTTCAAGTAAAGGACAACCAAGAACAAAACTCAATACATATGCAACCTTTTGTGCAATAAACAGCCAGTATAGTAGTTTCATGTTTCACTCCCACTTGTTATGATGCAACACTTTTGCTGCTTAAATAAATAAGAGAATAAAAAAGTAAACAACTAAATGGTCACTAACATCAGCAATATACCCAGTTTTTACCATTAGCATTACAATTTGCAAATGTGCTTTGCTTAATAATTTAAGTAAAAAGCTTTTCTTTACTGATAACACTATATTATTTAAATTCAAGCAGTTTTGAAACCCTTACAGTGAAGAACTTTACTGTGCATCTTCAGGTGCTAAAATGGTGTAATAAAACTAAAGTGTCCACAACTGCCGCATTAAAAGAGTCCTTTCAAAAGGCAGTAAAAACAACACAAATGTAACTAGTCCCCAGCCTTATCTCTGCTTTCCTCGGCTCTGTAGCTTCCAGTATTGCTCAGCAGAGACTCGTGTCCTCTCCAAACCATCTGTCACGCGCACACACAAACACACAGAGCACAGCGGCATCACACACACTTCACACAGACTTCAATTATCAAAACAGCTTTACAGAATGTCTGGGTAGTGGTGGCAGCTATGCTAATGCACTTCCATACGCTAATTGCACAGCCAGATGCTGATTAGAAACGTCTGAGGAGGAAGTTTTTGGAACTCTCCTGTCAGCAAAAAGGAGACGGGAGGGCAGTGAAGGCCAGATGTGTTTAGAGTGTGTGTGTGTGTGGGTAGGGGGGGGAATATGTTTTACTTATTGACTACAACTGAATTGGTGACTCCATGATTGCTGACAGGGTTGTGACTTTGGCTGTGGTCCAAAGTGGCTCTGGATCTGATCCAGTTTCACAGCGAGACTCAACGCTGCGCTGTGACATGTGAGAGCAACGGCAGAGGGATGGAGATGGAGCAGAAAGCCCTTTCATCACACTGTAAAGAGAATTAGAAAACACCTCGCAGGTGTATTTGTATTGAGCCGCTGTTTTCCTCCAATTATTCTCCTTTAAAGGGATTTTTTGGTGGGGTGGGTGTGTGTTTTATAAGCTCACTTAAAAACCTGATGGAGCGTGAAATCATCCCCAATAAGGCAAAGCACTAAGCAGTGTCTTTAAGTTGAATATCATCAGTAAGCAGGCAAAATACACAGATAATAACAATGCTGCTGCACACAAAAGATTTTTAATTTTGATTATTCAAATTCTGTTGATGTAATGTCATAATCTACACTTGTTCTACAGGGAAATTTACTATTTTTATTTGCCCCAAACTCAATAAACGTTGCAATTCGCAGTTGTGTATTTTTAAAAATTGAACCCCTGAGAGCTGATAATTATATTTGCAAAAAACAGCCAATATTGCTTGTGACTAAAGTTAATTGTAGTTTATTGTAATGGAATGTAGGATATGGTGATAAAAGGCCTAGTAAAACCTAGAGAATTGCAAAGAGATGCAAAACACACACTTTATAGAGCCATTAATTGGGCTGCAGAGAGATGCTGACAGATAGTGGATTAGTTTCACAGCACTGCCCTATTAATGGCTCTGTAAAGTGTCAACTATCTGCTTTTTAAATGTGTCTATAGCATGTTGGGTTTCCAATATAATAGCTAGAGCCTGATTAATAGTGTTTGAGGCTGGTGCTGTCATTGATATTTTAGAGTCTAAATAATCTGATAATGACACAGAACCAAATATTTATTAAACCATAAACAAACAGGAGAAACTCAAATATTGAGGTATTAATCTGTTAAATTAAATGTCAAATTTTCAGTCTCTTAAAGTCTCTCATGGCTTCAAATACTGTTTTATTGCACTTTTTTCTAAACAACCAGAACTATTTGAAAATGCAGATTAATTAGTTAAGATGTGTGATTGTGATAATGGATTTAATCAGAGTTCTGAAGTTGTAAAACGTGACAGCTCATTACAGAACAGCAAGACAGCTAATCAGTAAGTCTGCAAGGTTTTTGGTGAAACTGACAGGAACTATGGACTCTTACAACACCCACGTGTCCGATAAATAAAAAAGTGGGAAACTGAAAAAAAATATAAAAAGCAAAGATGGCTTTTTCTACTCAGTTTTAGTAAAATCAAGCCATGCCCTAAAGTGAATTATTTTCAAAACCATGAAATGACAAAGGCAACTCTCCATTAAGCTCTTTACAGCCTCTTTTATCAAGTAGAATCCAACACAACCAAACTCTAATGCTCACATGGCAATTGTATTGTCAAAATGTAAATTTTACATTACAAATTTTGCCATTACATAAATAATAAAGACCAATCTCACTCTTAAAATTTTCATACAAACAGTTAGAATTTTCATTTCAACCCTAAAGAACTGAAACAAAACCAACTGGCTGACAAAAATGAAGAAAGAAAGAATGAATTAATTAAAGTTGTCCTCCATTTGATGTCAAATCCAATCCTTCAGTGCTGTTTCTTGTCTTACTCTGTTATTTTTTCCCCAATATTTCATCCATTTTTCCCAAGTATTGTTTGCTAAGTGTCAAGAAGAGTCCATAAATCATGCCTTTGTGGTTAGAAATGTCACCCCCAGGAGAGAAAAAAGAGAGACATAGAGGCTAAGGCGCAAACCCAAATAAGAAACTAAACTTCAGAAACAACTCCAAACAAACAAAAACAGCGACTGCCAATGTGTGTTAGTCCGGACTCACTCTAAATAAGCAGACATGTTAGTTCAGTTTGCTTTTAAGGACCTGGGTTATTAAGATGTTGATTGAAAGTAAAATGGATCAATCCATCCTCATCTCTTAAAACAAACAAACACAATTTGTCACATTTATTTCAGCTTGTGTACAGATTTAACAAACAGGACACATGGTGTTAACTGGTGAACTTTTAGTGAGGTGACTGCAGGCGTTTTTGAACTTTGAATGTGGGTAGGCTAGCTGTTTTCAGTTTATATGCTAGGTTATAGAAATTCTCACCTAGCACCATTTTCTCATCAAGAAACCATGATTCCTCAAGCATATTTTCCAAGATGTTAAACTTCTCCTTTAGCAGGGAGGTGGCACACTGAGAAAATGGGGCCTTTGAAGTTGGGTTTTGAAGCTAATTTGGATCCCACTAAAAGTAACACCAGTAAAACCATCCACAGTGGCACTGGAGTACTTAAAGCCTGTGTGACGGCGGAGCAATGTAAACCCCTCTGCGACCTGGTGAATTAGTCACGGCCCAAAGCAGTCGGGTCTAATGTAGAACGTCTGCACGTAATTACGTCTCTACACAGTAAACTTGTTTACAGCACCAAGATGAGCAACAAAATGAGCACCCGGGGCCAGAGGGCACAGCCAAGGAGGAGGTGGGGGAGGAGGAGGAGCACTATGCATCACTGGTACCACACAACACACACTCCTTTCCAATCTACGCACACACACACACACAGGCAGACAGCTAGAAAAACACACATAATCACCAATATTGCCCTAGGCAGCGAAGAACTAGGACAAAATCAAGTCGAAATAAAAATAAAACTGTTGTCTATGGTGTATTTAACAGTGCGCTCAGCACACGGCGCTGCCTGTTTGATTCGAGCAGACAGTTGTCGTCGTTCAGCAGCAACAGCAGCAACGCATCGGCGTGATTCGCCCTCCATACCTCTGCAACGTTTTTTTTAAGAGGAACGCAAAGATTTACAAAGCTGATGGGGAGAATGGTGATCTACTGAAAAGAGAGAGAAGCACAAAATCCTAGTTTATGTTCATGCAGCTTTGTGACCCAATTCCAAGCAATCGGTGTGGCAGGGAGGCAAATGAGAGAGGGAGGGGCAACAAGCTGAGGAGGCGCACACACAGTACCCGTGTGTCAACAGTCGTCTTATTTCATTACATATTTAAGAGCAGAGATAGGTCGGGTGGGTGGGCAAGATGAGAGAGAGAGTGTGTGTGTGTGTGTTTGTGTGTGTGTGTGTGTGGGTGAGAGAGAGAGAGATGAGGGGGAGAAAAAGGGATTCTGGGTGGGCGAGAGAGGGGGAAAGATGATGTCCTGCTGTTCTTTCAGCTCTTGATCATTTATACATCACACTGCTCTGGGATGTCTGTGTGTGTGTGTGATTTTGTACACAACGCTGATATTCTCGACTGAGACAAAGCTTCAGTGAGATGTCACTTCAGCAAGACGCCCCCATTCATGAATCTCACTAATGTGTGTGCGTGAGAGAGAGAAGGAGATAAAGAGAGTGTGTGGGAGAGCGCTGGGATTTAGTGTGAAGTTAGTGTGAGTTATGCTGAGCTCTACTCACCGCGCAGTTTGGATCATACTATGCATGTAACCTAATTAGAGGCATGTGCCATAAATCGTGTTTTGTGCATACAGTGTACAGTAATTAGTCGTCTCTTTCACTCTCTACTTACAGTGGAGAGGCTACATTTTTAAAGGGTCAGTTCACATGAATTATGAAAAAGTAAACACAGAGTCTTTTCCAGTAAAAATATCAGAAAAAATTAGCTTTTTGAAGACATCTTTCCTCATTTAAATGAGCAATATGTAATTTCTGCTGCTAGAGGTCTCAAAACAATCAAAGCAAAAGCTGTAGTATAATGATGTTGTAAAGTCACATTGGATCATGAGATTTATTTCTCAAACAGCCACCACTGCAGGTGAAAATCTGTCTGACTGATTCCGTTAAAAATGTTCGCAGATAAGGTCAAAGGTAAAATTACAGATTTCTCTGGGTTTGATCATTGTTGATAAAATTTGGGGAAATGCAAATCTGACTGCCTGAAGTAAACTGGCCAAAGTAAATTACAAAGATGTAGTCAATTTTAGAAATTTTTAATGTGGGAATGTTACATATTGCAAGTTTAATTCCAGTGGTCTCCACTGCAGAGTGCAGATATTTTGATTTTATTTTATATTTGCCTCTATGAACTTCCTTGAAAACTTTTTGTTGATTGTCCCTATAAAACTCTTGTCTTTATATTTTGTAGTTTATGTAGGGAGGCAGAAACAGAGACACCGAACGTAAGTTTTTTCCAAAAAGTTAAATTTAAAAAATCCATCTATAGCTTCCAGCTCACTCCATTCAAGGCATAAACAAACAACTAGACTTAGTTGCTTGCTACATACACATACTTTGAACTGACATGTTATCAGGTCACCAGTTTATCGTAACTGACTTTGGAACGTTGGTGTTTTAAGTCAATCAGGGTGAAGTAGTGTGACTTTGCCTTGTGGGAATCTCAACTTCATTTCATAATCAAACTTGTAATTTAACAATCATTGCTTTGTGAGTAAAGGCAGTCTGATCCTGAGCTGCAGAAGTACTTTAAATCATAATTATAAAAAGTGATATATGTGCACCCTGTCACGATGAATTATATGAGCAAAGTGTGATATTGATTCTCAAATAACTGAGGAGAAATCTAATACATCTTTTTCTGTGAGGCACATCAACAGCTGCCCCACTGAAAGCTACATTAAGCATCTCCAAACATGCCAGGTACTTAAATATATTCAGCCTGAACAGTTCATGGCCACTAATGTGTCTGTAGTTTGAATAGACGGACGAACAACAGACAGACACTGACTGCATCAGTGTCCTGCTGTGTTCAGCTCTGTGTGACCAGCCAACATCAGCATCACCTCACATCACTACTGGGCCCGGGACCAGCGAGGGTTTTATCGGGAGGAGATTTATTGGCTGGTGGGCTAAGGTAGGGGATCTATAGGAGGAACAGGAGGAGTAATCCCTCAGGAAGACAGGGATTACAGCAGGTGTGTGTAATAATGCTAATGTTAGAGAGACCGAGAAAGAGCGAGAGATGCGATAAAGAGGAAATGTTAGTGTTTATCAGGTTTTTGAGAGGGTCTTTGTTTGTTTTTCCTGTGTGTTTGGAGGTGCGTGTGTGCGTGTGTGTGTCTGACATATGACTCTGGGCTGAAGAGTGAGTGGGGACACAGCTCCAGCCATAATGACCCTTTAGAGAATGAACGTTCCTGGGAGGCTGGGTGGACATATCCTGAACATGAGGTGCGTGTGTATGTGTGTGTAGAGAAGTGGGAGTGATGGATTGTGGGAAGATGGAAGGTCCCTGACGTGGTGGAGCGATGACTCGCAGGCATAGAGAGAGGTCGGTATGGGGCTCAAATCAGAGCAGAACTGGGGAGGGAAAGCCATCAATCACTCTGGCGTCTATCGAGTGGGTCTAGGTGTTGGGGCTGCGTCCCAGGGGGCCGTCAGAGGGGCCTTGCATGTTAATTAAGGCTACAGGGGCCTTAACATCAGCAATTAAACTGTAGTTCAACTGGGACGTGATGACTGGAAGGACTGGAAAGGTGACTGCCAAGACCCAACATGTACAGACAAACTCCATTGACATAAAAGGAGGCCATTGCTTGAGTGTTTTCAGCATTAAAATATTAATTATACTGGAGGCTTTGCGTGATTCTTCTCTATTGTTCTCTTTTCTCTTTTATCTCTTCTATCATCCCCTCTTCTCCCTTTTTTCTTCTTTTCTCTCCTCATTCTCTCTCTTTTCTCTTCTCTGCTTTGCTTCTTTATTCTTTTCTCTTTTTTCTTCTTTCCTGCCATCTTCTCATTTCTCCTTTTTTTCCTTTCTGTCGCTCCTCTGTCATTCTCTACACGCCACAGCTGACCACAGAAGGTCAGCACTGGCGGGGAAATAAGTTAGGTGGAAAAAAAAAAAGGCAAGCAGAGCCCCACTGCTGCCACTAATATATATGAATGAAACATGGAATCAGTGTGTGTACCTTTAGTTCACTTTGATGGCAGGAAACACACACAGACATTAGGGCTGTACAAAGACACTATTAAAGGCGTACATCACCACGCACGCACCTTCAGCTTTCAAACAGTGTCGCTTCAATCCTAATAAGTGTCACACACCAAGGACGAAAAATCAAACAGCGATGGCCCCCCCGGTGTTGTAAGTCATCGCACTCTGTTTTTTTTTCTCTCTACTTGGTGTTTTCCTGATTTTCCATTATCCATCTCTCTCCTCCTCCTCCTCCTGCTCTGCTTCTTATGGTAGATACTCAAGGAAAGAGAGAGCGAGAGAGCAAGAGAGAGAGAGAGGGAGAGAGGGACATGCATTTGCATACAGGGCAGTTATCATTTTCACACAAACAGCTTCACCGAGCTGTGTATCCTCACTTAAACAACTTACAAGATTTCCGAATGCAAGATGCATATGTCGAAAATAGTAATATTTCGGCTCTGCAGAATACACACACGCACACTCATAAACCAAGTGCAATATCAAACAGCTCCAAACAGCCGTGACACACTTTGAAAAATCCCCGCAGCACATTCAGACTCTTTAATCCTGTCTTTCTCAATCCCCCCTTTGCTTACTTCATCTCTCTCTCTCTTTCTTTCACTCTTGTGCTTTTGCTTTCTTATCTGACTCCCAGAACATCTTGCTCATGTCTGTGTGACTTCGGTTGCAGACTGCCAATGCTGCCAGTCTACATCCCTTCACCTGACAGCTAGCCAGAGAGAGAGAGAGGGAGAGAGAGAGAGAGAGAGAGAGAGGACGGACAGGGAGAAAGAAGGAGAGAGACAAAGTACACAGCTTGAAGTCATACTCGCAGCAGGAGGCTGAGAAGTAAATGAGTGGAAAAATAAAGGGGGAGCTAATGAATGAAAGTGGATCCCCGAGCTGTGTCCTCCACACAAGAGCGGGCGAGAGACAGAGAGTCATGGTGAGAGAGATAGATAGGCAGTAATGGATGACTGTAAGTATAGAAATGGATGGATGAGGAGAGCTGTAGGAGTGAATGAATAAGACATAGGGGTACTCACACAGGCAGACATGCTCCCCCCCGTTACAGACGACTACTTCCCTGCCTCGTTAGCTCCTCCACCACGGTGACATTGCTACAGCCCCTTCACCGCGGCACCAAGGGGGAAATCTCTTTCCGTTTTTCTTCCTCTCTTTTTCTTCTTCTTTTTTTTAAAAAAATATTCCTCTGGGGCTCCTTTCCCCCCTTCTCCTCTTCCTCTTTTCCTTTCTTTCCCCTCCCCCCTACGACTCCCTCTCCTCCTACTCCTCCTCTTCTTCGTTCTGCTACACCTTTTTTCCCCCCTGTCTTCCTCTATGGTCTGCTTCCTCTGCTTCGCTTGTCCGGTTCGAAGAGTGTCTTGCGAAAGTCCTGCTGTGTCCTGCTCAGTGCGAGCAGGGGAAGCATGCGCTGCTTCTTCCTCCCTCACTGCCTCTCTGTCACTCTCATTACACCCCACTCTCTCTCAAAAGCGCCGCCACACTCTTTTTTCCCCCCCTGCTTTCTCCCTGTTTGAGTATCTTCTTCTCCTCCTCAGTTGCTGCTATCTTTGTCTCTCTCTTCCCTCTCTTGTCTCACTGAAGCTGAGAGAGAACAGAGGGCTTACATCCCGCTGAAGTGCAACGACGGGACAGACAAAGAGAGGCAGAAAGAAGAAGAAGAAGAAGAAGAAGAGGCAAAGCTGTGCAGCCAATAGCACAAGAGGGAGGCAGAAAGAGCGCTGGAGACAAAGAGTAGAAATAGCGCAAGAGCATTGCAGACAGAAAGAAGGGATGGAGAAGTGGGGGGGGGGACCACAGGCACACCCACTCATTCACCATCACACACATACAAACAGAGTGCTCCAGATATAGACCTATGACATCATTAGTTCAAAGCTCACATGCAGACACGTACACACACATGCGAACATGTGTACATGCACACAGGGGTGTGCACGCAGCCGGACTTGCTGAGTGCTCCAGATATAGCCTCATGACTTCATCTAGGAGCTAACCCCTCCCCACCCCCCCGTCCTGCCCCGCTCAGGAGACACGGGGACTCATTCATATTGAATCAAGCTGAAGGAGAGAGAGAACATTCAGGACAAGACTGGGAATATTCCTCAGATAGATGGATAGAGGAAGAGACAGGAGACAGAAAGAGAGATGGATGGAGAGAGCACAGGGAGCTTTACTTTGAGTTTGCTTCCACGCATGTATCCACAAACCTCTCTGTTTCTCTCAGACCGCCTCCCTTCATTGTGCTTACTTGTTCAAATTATGTGCTCCCTTTCTTTTCCTTTACTCCGTTTTTCTTTACATTATTCAAAGGGTGTCTTTCTTGATTCTGTCCTTCACCGTCTACCAGCTAGAGTCAATTATCTAACAACCATTACCTGTGTGACCCTGCACTCACACACACACACACACACACACACACGCACACACACACACACACACACACACACATACACACAGTGTTCAATTTGTCTCAGATCAGTACATTGCTTCTATTTGGACAGCATAACTTAAAACTCGTATGTGACTGTTGATACTCTTGTTCAAACAGACATGTTTGTCTTGTCATTAATATGTTGCTGTAACAGCATCAACTCCACGTTTCTACAAGTTCTGTGAACCTTGCTGCAGGGATTTTCTCTCATTCAGCACTGGTGTAAATTCCCGAAGGTTTTGGATGGGGTTGAGGTCGAGGCTCTTTTTAGAGCAGATTATTTTTTTCTGTTATTTATTAGGATATTTTTCCTCTTTTAAAGAGAAATAAGAAAACATAAGCAAAAGACACACAGTGGAAAGAAACTAATGACACAGACCAACTAAGACCTTGACACCATCTCAGTCCACTATCACAACACCAGCCCCCCCGGCAGATTGAGTAAATATAGGGGAAGCTGATGAAGATAAAAATATAGAGAAACAAACACAATATTCATCAATTTTGCTATAAATAAAAGTTGTTTTAATATTGAAACCAGTGTTGAAATGCTCAAGACACTGCATGCGTTGCAAGATCAGATCACTACAGAAGTCTATGCACTGATTTGAATTGATACCAAATAATTTATTGATGATAAGAATAATGCATGTATGTATCTAAAGTTCAGGCTTCGGGCTCTGAAATCAGAACTGGGAAGGAAAAAATTGCTATCGTAACATCTCCACTATAAGCACAAGAGCTGCTTATATATTAAATAATCAGAGTGATCACATTACAAACCAGTGATAAGTCTTTCACACTCTGTTCACTGACATACTGTGAGAAAGAAAAACCAAACCCACCTATTAGGAAGTAGACAGATTATACCAACAATATTAAGATTACCTCTGAAAGCATGTTCCAGAGCTTGCTAAGTGATCACACGCTCCTGTTTTTACACCATTTCCATGTTGTGGAACAGCCAACTGCTACATATCAGACTTTTAAATATAAGAGTGTCTTTTAGAAGGCATGTTAGGACTTTTTTACGGAACAGGGAACAGATTTCTAATAAGATTTGCAAGGATATTTTCACCTTAGCTGTCCTAGTTTTACGGATGTGGGAGTATTTCTGAATTGTGATGATGTTATTTTGTACTTTAAGATTGTGATGTTTATTTTTTTTTTGCTGGATGTCTGATGCTTCTTTGTGTTTTCATTTTTCTTTAGACATCTTGGGACCATGTTGTAAATAAGAATTTTCCTTTCTTATTGTTTTCCTTTAGATTTTTTAGAGTATGCAGTCTCGTACCTACCCTGAATGTTTAAGACGATGCAATACCCACTCTGACAACCAATAATTGAAATGATGCTTCTCTCCTTCTGTATATGTCACAGAACACTCCTTCATGATGATGAAACTCTGTGCACATTAGCACATTGCGACTCTCCCCAAACTGCCTCCACACAGCTGGAGGCACACTGTTGGCTTAATGATTTTTTTATGCTGTAGGGTTAAATTGTTTCTTATTTAAAACTGAGAGATTTGCACGCCAAATTAAAACACCTCTGGACTAAAAAGACACAGACGGATGTGTTCACACATTTTTGTGGAGTTACTTAGTTTGTATGAGCATCTCTTTGATTGACTTTGATTATAGTGCACTCTAGTGGCACAACTGAGCAACTGACTCTCCAAACTGTCTTTCAGTACATTCTTGTCTAAGACACACACACATACACACGCATCCCTGCAGATGCGGGACACTATAAAACAATTTTCTGCATATATGGAAAGTACATTGTGGTCTCGAAACATCAGATATCTTCTTAGTCACACACACACACACACACACACACACACACACACACACACACACACACACACACACACACTCCTGGCCAGGGAGGGTAGAATTAATACATTCAAAGTCATGAGCCTGAAACCAAACAGATGAGTGCAGACTGCAGATTTTAAAGTGCTGGTGGGAGGAGAGGATGAAGAGAGTGGAAGCTTTAATGCTGCAAAAAAAAGAGAGAGGGAGATGGAGTGAGAGAAAATAAGGATAAGAGGGAGAGCTGGCATGGCCCCCCCCTCGCCTCTTCTTTCCACTACACGCTTTATCCATTACCGCTGAGAGAGACAGCCACTGAAAAGTTTCTCAATCCTTTGAGACCAGGGAGGGAGGAGGGACTCTCTTTCTTTCTTTCTTTCTTTCTTTCTTTCTTTCTCTCTTCTTATCAAGCACACACACACACAGACTCACAAGGCTAATTTTGTGGTTGTGTTGCTGTAGAGAGAAAGAAAAAAGGAGAGAGACAAGAGGGAAAGAGGAACAGTGGGACGATGCGTCCCCCCCCCCAGCGTCCTCGTGACTATGGAAGCATAGAGAAAGAAAGAAATAAGAGATCGGTAGAGAGACATCAACATAGGAAGAGAGAAACAAGAAAAAAAAGCAGGGTAACAAGACACTGCGAGTATGGACGAGTGAAGTGAGATCAGCCTGTTACACAGATGCTATTTTAAACTCCATTTTCACCCAATCCCTTAACAGCTGATTACACATGTCAGGACCAGACAGCTTCTTGCACTGCAGACCTCAACCACTCTTCTCATTTGTACTGCCATTGTGTGACACATCTCCAAAGTGAATCTCCCAAAGTCTCTTAGCTCTTAGTGGTGAAACATTTAGTATCGAGAAAAGACTTTCACTGGCTTCTATACCGTTTTAAAGATTGTGTGTGTGTGTGTCTGTGTGTATACCTTCAGCTTATATGGTGATAAACCTACATGTCTAACACATATGACTTCAGCAGTTATGTTTCCAGATGTGTACCAGGATAGGGTTTGTGTGAGTGTTTGAGATTGGTGCTGCATGGGTTAAATGAAACCCTGAGGGGCCCATATTGACGAGGGCTTAGCCTGCCCCCCTCCCTCACCATTAGCAGCTGTGCTAGCCTCAGCACACTGTCAGCTCAATAGTGAAAGGTTAAGACTGTGGGACATTGCCAAATGACTGAGGGCCCCACAGCTCCTCAGTCTGGGATGGAGAGATGGAGCAACGAGCATAATTATGGTGTTTTGAATGCAGTTTGTGTGAATATGCACTGAATAATAATGAGGCTGATTCCATTCTTTGATGATTAGTTAAAACTCCTGAGTCAGCTTTTAACAACTCCACACATGCTTTTTACAGACTGCTTCTGTATATGCTGTGTATTTGCATATTTATTTTTTAAGCCTGATTAACATGTTTGTGTGTATTCTAGTATTCAAATTCAAAAACAAAATACAGGCAAAAACTCTGGAACGTTTGACTTAAATAGCGGCGCATGATCACAAAGCAACACCAACAAAAAAGCTTTCATAAATGAAGAAGGGTGTTTGTGATGTCCGCCTACCTGTCATGGTCTCTGCCGACACCCCAGACACGGATGTTACTGATTGGCTGTGAGTGTAGCAGGCTGCGGTCATCAGGGTCAACCAGGGTCAACATGCGATCCTGAAGCACTAACAGCATCCCTTTACCCTGTAGGAGAACAAAGAAGGATGCACTATAGCTTAAACTCACAATGTGGCAATGTGGAGGGCAAGGGCTTCCCAAAATAATAA
>JAPZDV010000026.1:12355059-12374383 GCA_029814665.1 Acanthurus lineatus
ATAATAATAATAATAATAATAACAATAATAATAATAATAATAATAACAATAATGATGATAATAATAATAATAATAATAATAATAATAATAATAATAATAATAATAATAATAATAATTTCCGCTCACAAGCCAAAAAGTCAGGAAATACCCTCAAGTACACAAACTGTATATTGTATTTATCTGTCTGTCCATGCTGACCTCTCCCCAGACACCCGCAGAGTCTCGTATGTCCCTCCTGCAGTAGGACAGCTGTCTGATACAGTGGTGGACGGCCACACTGCTCCTCCCCTCACACAGGTCCTGTTCGGCCATCTCCACCCAGCCGAGGGATCGCACTGGAAATGACTGGAAGGAACACAACACACAGTTATTATGCTAAACTTTCAAGAATTTACAAAACTCTTTTTACTTCATATCCTCCCCTAACCTCTATCCTTATGTGATCTTTAAGTTTTTATTTTCCATTAAGGTCTTGTTTTTTAGTAGTTTACTTTGTCAGATGTGATAACAGTGTGCTCACATAAATAACCAGTTAGATTTTATAACAGGGTGACATTGATAAAATAAAGTATGACAGGACAAAAACTAGAGAACTAAAAACAGGTTATAAACAAACCAGAATTTATTTAGATTACCTAAAACTGCTTTGAAATACATAAGACTCTTCTATAAAATATAATAAATCATTTTATTTGTGAGCAAAGATTTGACTCAAAATCTATCATTTGATAAGGAACTTGTGTGTGTTCACATTATTTAGGTTGTAAGCTGGGTCAGAGTTTGACCTAGACATCACTCTAAAAACTGATGGATGCTGACAAACAGTCTCAGAATATGAGCTATGAGTTTGTTTAAAACATAACTACTTACACTTTGTGCCCTGCCTTATTTCCTTAAACCTGTGTTGCACCTGCCCTTGATTTTACTTACAATTAATAACTTTGAAAACAGGTTTTCAACATAATTGAAAGAAACCACAACTAAAAAATAAAATCCAAGATGAAATTAATTTCTTTTCAACCTCCTTGGATCCACACATACTGATGCATTACCTTTACATTTTTGTCTTCAATTTATCTCGGCCTAAGAAACCCACGTATGCTGACACACAGGCTCAGTTACTCAAAGTTCTTCTTAAAGTCACATTTTTTTTTGCAGTGACACGGTAAAATCTGCAGTGGTAGCTACTGTACCAGCACGGGCCTGCCATCAGAGCAACAGTGGGGAGAGGTTTGATTGGGGAAGACAACACATGAAATATGAAAGAGTGTATGTGTGTGAATGTGTGTGTGTATGCGTGTAGACTGCCTCAGGCCAGCGGCTATTCCCTCTCTCCTCCTTTAACTCTTTCTCTTTCTTTTCCTTGAACACAGTGGGGAACTCTTTTCTGCTGAGAAAAAGCCTAGATTAAATTTCTTGAACCCTATAACAGTGTCAAGCAAACATGAGCTTCAGTCACAAACACACACACACACACACCCACACACACAAACACACACACACACACACACACACAGACTAAGACATACAACATCACACATCACCTCTCACTCTCTCTCTTTCTGTGACTGTATTATTCTCACTTGCTTTTTTTTCCTCATTAAACTTTCACACATCCTGAGACAAGATCTGAATTCCCAAACTCTTCCCCTGTGTTTTTTGGGTTTCTGTGAGTGAAGTTTTTCTTTCACTTGAATCTGAATTAGTCAGGAATGCACAAGTCTTATTTTCTGTGCTCTGTGATTTCAGCTTGGTCTTTTTGGAAGGAGAAAAAAATCCTTACAGAACAAGAAAATGTAAATGGTGCTTTTGGTTTTGCAACCTAAAAAATGAGAGCAACATTTCCCTGTTCATGTCTTCTTGTTGCACATAAGTGAGCACACAAAATTTGACTGGCGTTGGATTAATTGAGTGCTTCCTTTTACAGTTATAAAGAAATTTGTTCACCACTTCCCACTTTAATTGCACTCCCCACTCTTTATTCTTTGTTGTGACTCCAGGCATATGATTTGACTGACAGACAAATATTTACTCCCTCTTTCTTTTTTTTTTCCAAGCCTGACCGAGCAGATAGTTTCTCCTTCCTCTTATTCATCTATCCACTCTTATTTCACTGTGATCATCCCACATGTCTGCTGGTTGAGCTTTTCTATATGCTTTTCTTCCAGCAAAGCCTAATTTAGCTGTAAACAAATTCAACACAGCTCAGTTCATTAAATAACCACTGAGTGGTGCTGTAACACACAGCTAGAGAGAGAAAGACAGAGAGGAAGAGGACAGACTCCATGTCAGCAGGTTTAGTACACCACTGCAAACAAACTTGGTGACTTCCTTCATAAGCGAGTACATTTCACTCTAAAAGGCTGATTCAGGTTGTTTAACAGATAAGGTGCACGACATAAACACACAGGAACATGAGCTCAATTAAAGTAGAGTAAGGGTATCTGGATAGTTTTGATGCAGAGTCTAGAATAACTCTCAGACTGTGTGTACTGTTGCCTCAGTGCTCAATTTATCGATTTATTTATCGATTTCGTTTGGCTTTGTGTTTTATATTTTTAAATTCAACAAATATCAGATGTACAGGCTGGCACGCTGTCATATGGAGTAAACATGGAGGCCAATGAGGTCAGCATTTACTGTTTAAGTTTTAAGCAGATGCAAAGTGGAAGCCAGTGAATTTGTGAGAAGATTATGTCGAGGATGAGGAGAAGGAGAGCAAAATTTTTAATTATAGCATTTTTGTGGAGCAGTGGCTGCCAATTCTGTACAGAGGTGTGTGTGTGTGAGTGTGTGTGTGTGTGACAGTAGGTTTGCGTGGCTTCACTGAAATAGATTTTGTCCAAAATTTATGAATGTCATAGGCTACTTTTAACCAAATCTGTTGACAACTCTTCATAAGAGTCTTACAGAAAGTATTTTAGTGGCCCAGATGAGAAGTGTGTGTGGTTCACACTGTCATAAAAAAACCCAGATCTGAGTTACATATGGACAAACAAATGGATTTTGGCCTCTGTGCCAGCAGTCTGAATGTGCTGAAAGTCTATGAAAGCTACAATAAATCAGCTAGTTTTTCCCTCCACTGGCTTCTAAATTGTTTAAGTAATATAACTTTAATTCTCATTTCTTTGGCCTATAAATGTAATTGGCTTCATGACTGATGACTACACACATTATTTTTCCATAAGCAAAATAATCATCATAAAACAATTTGAAAGGGAAAACAACTTACAGTCATTAGCCAGAAGTATGTATGATTATGTGAGGACTTTTGCTAACACGGTTATTTTTCACACAGAAATTAAACATGTTGTTCCTGTATGTTGTTGCTCTGATCTTACCATTGCCTCTGGATCAGAGAAGGTATTGTTAAGGTCCACTGTCTCGAGCTGAGCTGGAGGGCTGCAAAGAAAAAAATCAGACACAACAAACAGTCACAGTAAGTCGTACTGCAAAACTTTTACATAAAAAATATGAAGGCTTTGGCTTTGCTTCGCAAATCTAGTGAAAAAAATAGAGATTATACAAATTTCTGCTGTGGAGTACGTCTGGGTGTATTACTTGAGTTTAAGTGAAGCATAGCGGAGCGTTGCTCCTTCAAAAGCCTTCAGACTGGGATCTGGATAGACTGGATAGTCCTTCAGCTCCTGGAGCAAAACGGAGAGACAGACAGATATTCAGAGAAAAAGAAAATGAAACTGTTGAATAAATGAAATAAAAGATAGCAGATGAAGTACTGACTGACTGAAATACTGATTTTATCACCTTATTTGCCTTATAATAGATGAATAGGACAGTATTTTTTAAGTTAATATGAAAGACACTCATCTTTACTGAATACACACTTCAGACTGACCTGGACAGAAATATGACTGTGTGCTCATTTCAATTTAATAAACGCAGCAGTGAAAGCAGAGATGTATAAATGAAATGATCTGAGTTTTGAAAGGAACAAGCAGAATAAAGGCAGCTATGCAAAATGTTCCTCTAAATATCAGACACCAGGCTATGCATTTATTTTGTACTGAAAGAATATTTCCATCTATGAAGCAGTGTGACTTTTTATTCTTTCAGTAGTAATATTATTGGTTTTTCAGAAGAAGACAGGATAAAGTAAAGCAAGTACATTTTTTTAATGTAAAAGCACATTTGCAACATTCCCACTCAGACCAAATGAATCAGTAAGACCATTTCAAAAAGACTTCAATAGTAGTGCATCTGAACTCACACTGAGAGACTGATTCAACAAGCGAACACCCAAACAGACGTGACTCACCTTTGCTGTGCAGGTGGTGATGTTGAGATTTGGTCCAGAAGAGGTGACATCATTCGAGGGGGTGGAGGAGGAGGAGGAGGGGGAGGGGGAGGAGCCAGTGGGTGAGGGGACTGGCTCCACTGAGCTGTCAGATATCAGACTGCTGGGGCGCTGAGCAGGAGAGAGAGAGACAGGGAGAGAAACTCAGCATGGCAGAAACACAGTGAGACAGACAGACAGATGATGGTGGATCGTTGATCACCGACAGCTTTCCAGTATGTTGAACTGAGATGCATGTTTGCCAGTTTTAGACGCAATCCTTTGAAATAATGCAGGTTCCCCCATGACCACAGCTAAATAGGAAAAGGTTAAACCTCTTGTTAAATATGTTTTTAGCATGTCACCCTTTTAATTTTTCCCATGGCAATATTTTCGAAAGAATTTGCTTTTCAGAGCTTTCAAGCATTGACGCCATTTTAAATGTGGTTGAAACACTGGAAAAAGTGAACTCTTTAACCCTAAGTTTTTTTTTCAAAATAAATTTTTAATAATTTATTGATGGAGATATAAATGCATCAACTTGATGTTTTTCATCAGTTATATTTATAATTTGCCAATATAGTTGCTGTAAATGTGTCAAGCATATATGAAAAACAAAATCAAAGTACATTTTCATATTATGAGACATTTATCTGTGTTTAAGTGAGCTTTTTAACAGAAAACTCTGTGTAGATGTGCAGGTGTCTGATTCTCTTCCACATCACTGAACTCTTAGCTTTGAATAAATAATAGACCTGTCTAAAAAAAAGGGGGACCACTGTTTCTTAAAGTATTTAAAAATAACATGCCAGTTTGTTTGCTGACCATTGCACCTTTAAATATAAGGTACGTCTATCACAGATATTTATCGGAATACATGTATTTTGTTGACTTTGTGCAAAAAAACAATCTTCAGCTTTAATAAAACACACTTGAAGTTCAGAAACCTGCTCTATAAACACAAAGTGTAGCATAAATATGTCTGACAGTTAGACGTGTCATGTCCCTGCATCCTCTCACCTCAGTAGGTGGCTTGAGGGAATCCTGTGTCTCCTGCTGTGGGTCACGCTCGGCGTCTGGCTCGGCGCTGGGAGAGGTGTGCCGGTTGCCAGAGCCAACAGGTCGGTGGTACTGTGTGGTACCGGTGGGGACGTGCCAGAAATAGACCTCTGATGAGTCGGAGATCTCCCGCCAACCTGGAGGCAGGTCCCCATCACCCCATACATCTGCTGATGGATGACAGTGATGCACAAACACATGTTGCATGTGAGTGTATCATGCAAACACATACACATGCACGAGTTGACTCAGCAAAAACACATATCGTCATGGCATATGCACATAGCTGTAAAAAGCTGTACACACACAAACACACACACACACACACACAGGGGGTAGACAGGGTAAATTTCAGAGATGGTCAGCCTGTCCCTTCCTAGTTTCTGTTGTCATAGCAACTCTGTGGCTTATCCCCTGTAGCAGGACCCACTGGGCAAAGGCATCTCTCCCTTCCTCTCTCTCTTACCTCTGGTTTCCTTTTTCCATCTCTGCCTTCTCAGATTCCTTTCAATACCTTCATATTCTCTGACTATTCCTTTGTTATACATCATCGCTTACTAAATCCCATTCTGTTTTTCTTTCTCTCCTTTCTCTCTTCCTTTTTCACACCCTGCTATCTGCAGTATTCTACCCTGCTGTCCATCCTAATCGCTCTCTGCGCCATAAGGTGACTCACAGGGGCCCTAAAGGTTCCAGCAGTATTGCTGGACTGACTTGCTTTGCTTAAGAAGAGGCTTTTGGTAAATTTCCATATCAGACAGTCTGTAGGAGGTAGAAGAAGGGAGAGGGAAAAAAGAGGAGTAGAATGAAAGTGTAATAGAGAGATGATTAAAGGCTGACACAGATATGCTAATTTTTTCAAAGAAAGAGATGAAAACACCAACACACACCACGAACCTGTCTCTCGAGGAGTCTGAGGAGACGGTGTCTCCTGGGACAAGGTGGTCCAGCTGGAGTCTTCATCCTCCGATGGAGTCTCTGGAGTCAGATCCATTCTTAAGCCCACCTTAGGGAGTCCAGTCTCTGGCTCAGGCTCTTGCAGGGCCGTGGGCACCCGACTCCTGGTAGGGGTGTTCCTCTCTGCAGACCGAGACTGTTTAGGGGAAGAAGGTGGGTACTGCTGAAGGAACTGGTTCTCATTGTTTGGGTGCAGCTCCACCTTGATTACCCGAGGCTGGGAGCTTCGGGGGGGCTTTGCAGGACTGCGTGGACTTAACTGAACCTGGGCACAGAGCTCCTCTCTGACCTGGGCTGGAGCCTGGTTCAAGTTGTCTGGGACCCACTCTGGGCTGGTGGTGGAAGAAGAGGAGGTGGAGGAAAGAGGGGCTTCCACCACCACTGGAAGCAGGGGCTGTCTTGGTGTTGGTGTGGGATCATCTTCCTCTTCCTCCTCTTCTTCCACCACTGGCTCCACCTCCTCCTTCTCCTCCTGGCAGGTCTGCTTGCTGCAGGGCTTCTCCTCCTTCTGGCTCTCCCTCTCCTTGGCAGGACTGGCCTGCTCTTTCTCTGGGGATTGCTGTTGTTTCTTCTCCTCCTTGTCCTCTTTTTTCCCCCAACTAAGGTCCAGGTCCCAGCCCTTCTCGTGGTACTCCAGGAAGCTCTTGGTCCTTCTACGGAACGGGGGCAGCTGTGAGTTGTCTTTTTCCAATTCTAGCCAGTCAGAAGTGGGGTTATTGATGAGATCGTTGTGAATTTTGCCCTCTGTGTTGGCTCTGCTCAGCTCCAGCTGCTGACTCTCAGCTCGTCTCTGCATGTTGGCCCCATTCTTGGCTAGTTTGGGGTTGGTTGTATTGAACAGTGAGGAGGAGGAAGAAGAAGAATAGAGGGCAGAACTGGAGGAGGACTTGGTGGGGAGACCTCTTCCTCTGGTTACAGGTTGATTTTTGGAGGAAAATGCCAAGTTGTCACTTATCCCCATGGCGCTCCGCACACTGGTCATTGCATACCTCTGACGGCTCTTTGGCAAGGTGGCCGAACTTCCAGTTTCCAGAGACTCCTTAATGACGTCTCGCCCCAAAAGCTGGTTGTATGATGAGCGAAGGCTGAGGGAGGTGGGAGGGGTGGCAGAGGAACCAACGCGATTGGCCAAACCCACATTAGAAGGAGAGGAGCCAGAGCGTGAGAGAGGAGGAGTTTGTACTGACATCATGGCTGACTGGAAATACACTGTCGAGAGAGCTGGTGAGAAAAGATACACACTTTCAGAAGTCAAAGCTTTGATTATATGCAATAGTATCAGTGTTTACATTGCTGAATTCAATCATACAGAGTGACAGAGGGCTACAGAATACTCATAGAACTGAAATTATATTAAGGTAACTTCTGATTTTCTATATTCATTAGTAAATAAGAGACTACTGCAGTGAAATCACTGGACCAAAAGTGTTTGTCAGAAACCATAACTCTATCTTGTTATGTTTTTGAAAGTTTTGGCATGTCAGTACTATGATTTATTGCTGCTTATTAAAAAAACATATATGTAGGTACTGATGCGGTGTATCTTTGATGAGCTTAAATCAGAAAATTTATCATCCTAGCCAACAAATCCAGACCTCACTCATCTGTTACTCTGATGAATCCAATCAAGTTTATTTTAAACATTTTTTTTTTCTGTAAACAGATGTAGATATGAATTCGATTACATTAAATTAAATAAATTAAATACATATTTTACAATAAGTAGATTCTTATTTATGTATAATAATGTTGGTAAAATTACACTAATTTGCAAACTTATATGTTTGTTTGATTTAGAGAGTTTAACAGGACTCAAGAGAGATCTCATGAATTTTACATTTGAACATAACCTCATACAGTTGGTACAGAGCTCTAATGCTAACATTATGTTAGATTACAGAAACAAGAGAAGGAAGTGTTACTCACTTTCTATTTTCACTGAGACAGTCAAAGTGAAGGTACAGTGATTCTTTTTGCAGGCTTCTTTTATGCTTGGCCAGCTCAGAGTTTGTCACCGGGTTCCTATGATTTTTTAAATCTGCTGTGCTGATTTTATGTAATAAACTACAATTTTGAATGAATAATCTAAAAATCAAATTACTATCTTGTCTTTTCTGATTCGTGTACTCGCTGGGTGTTTTCCTCTGTGTGTCATGTGTCTCTGACGTCATCACAGAGGGGTGACATCATCTAGTTCAAATTCAGTACTATATCACTCATTTTTGCATCTCTGTGATGTTACAACCTCACATAAAGCTGATAAGACATCTTAGTCTTTTCACTCTCTGACTGCACCACAGCCACTCTCAGGGACTTTTGTGATAGACTATGGTGCAGATCCTTTATCAGCCTCACGCCCCTTTTACACATCACTGTTGAGGTGTTAAAAACACTGCATCAAAGTCAGGAAGCTGGACTGCATTTGCATGATATTGGGAGTGAGTCAGACCCTGGATGTATTCATCCAGGACTGACACTCAAAGCTAAGACATTCAGAGCAGAGCGGTAAGCAAGTCTGTAGGGAGGAGAAGTGGCAGCCAGTTCCTGCTAACTAGCTCTTTTATCTCTGGGTGGATCAGCCCTGGGATGCTGAATACAGACAGATGGATAGTAACAAACACAGAGGCAGGAAATCACTATGATGAGAAAAGGGCTTGAATTTGATTGAATTTGGCTACAACCCTGTGGAAAGCTACCCAACAGCTTAACACAGGTAGAAAAATATGCCAAGGCATGCAAGCATAATGTACGAACATCCTGTCACACAATCATAAACACACACACCTTAACAATGCTGCAGCCATCATCAACAGCTTTTCTCAAAAACATGGAAAATACAAATGCAGCAGATTTTAAGGCTTGACAAGATCTTGGGAAAACACAGAGGCAGGATTTTGGAGCAGGCAGAATCCCTAGGCAGTGCACTTTGCTCATGCGGGGCCCCTATCGGCTCCCCTCTCCCCGGGTGGCTGTCTTGTTGTTCCTCTGTCATTGAGCCAGACAACCACAACAAGCTGTTTGTGCTGATTCTGCGCTCAAGCTCCAGGCCTGTGACTCAGACACAAACACACTGTCAACAGGTAAAAAACTACCTGCACTGAGCTGTGCAGTCTCATGACAGTGCAAGCTATTCTCAAATATTTTGTCCTTGCAACTTAATTTTTTTACGATTCTTCCCTCAAGCTTTTCTGTCATCTGAATTTTGGGGTTAATAAAAACATTTAAATAAGCTGATGTTCAAAAATACATCCAGCTGAAAACCTCAAACATGGACATACAAGCTTTCTGCTTAATAGCTTTAAAAATGTGGCTTGAGCCAATGAAGCTGAAAATCACTGCAAATACGTTGCATGACTCAGAGGACAAATTACACATCCTGACACAATCCCCAGTAGCTGATAAGGAGTAATAAACAAACAGCAACTCAACTCCCCATTGTTCCACTCCTCTACTTTTTTTTTGTAACCTATGCAGACAAACTGGATCATCTGGACAGAGATATCAGCCTGTACTTTCTTTCTCCCCGCCGATAATGCAGCCAGATTTCCATTAGTTGCACAAAGTGGGACGAGGAGAGGATGCGAGGGGAGCGGGGAGGAGAAAAGGATGGTTATTAGAGGGAGAAAGCGAGGGGAATGACACAGCAGTTTGCAGGACAGTGGGGCACAGTCAACACACAGAGGTAGTTTAACTGTTGTCCTCAATAAATCTGTTGTGCTTCTCCAACAGCAGAGGTCATTCATTAGATGCACGAGATTTAAGCAGCTGGTCACGGGACAGCAGCAACCTGTATATTAAATACGCTTCAACAATTATGTCTCATTAGAGTAACGGTTTTGCTTTTTGTCCTGCTGTTGTTCTTATTGTTGCCTGAAACTTAGAGTAATGAATGACAGGAAACAAGCAGATTATAGGCCCACAATCAATTTCCTATATTACTTTTACTTTGCATGATAAAAAAAAAAAATGGGATGAGCAAAAATAAAACTTGTTGACAGACAAAATTCAATGTTCCCTCTCTATCTTGGCAGCAAGATGTCAAAACAGGATCATTATCTGCTCTGGCTGTTTATACTGTCTGCTCACCTTGTATACAGATTCACAGAAAAGTCTATTTTTACCTGAAGGTCACACTAAAGAGAGGATCAAATCCTTACCCCTACACGCCAATTATATGCTTTGGAGATTTATCATTAGTGCATTAAAAGAGATTTCGGCCTGTCAGAAGAAAGCATCCTTCATCCCTTCTTCCCTGAAATGGCAGGCCTCTTCCCTCAACTCTGAACTGCACCAACTGCCTCACAAATGAAATGCAACAGATGAAAGCACGAGCTGGGGAGAAAACGAACTTGAAAAAGTCGATGATGTCATGGGTGGAGTATTCTAGCCCTTCGTTTCTTGCTGCAACCTTAGTAAACTCCCCCTTTAATGGATCAGAATCAGCACTAGATCATCTTTAGAAACCACCATTACGCCGAGAATGCAAAGGTTGAGTTGGCAATTTTGCGAAAGCTGTCGATATGTGACACGCAGTAAATCTTCAGCATCCAGTCCCTTTCTCTTCAGCCCCATCATCACCAACACCACCACCGCCGCCGCCGCACTGGGAGGGGAGCGCATCCCATCGACAGCATCTATTTACATCCACTCACCGCTCTTCGGTCAGCCTCCGGGCTTCTGCGCCTCCGCTCAAGCGACGACACACACAGTAGTGAGCAGGGCCGAGGTCGACAGCGGCTTTTAAGTGCCAGTCCGCCCCGTAGCTGCAGCCGGCCGCCCGTATTGGATCACATCACATCATCTGCCCTCCCAGCCCGGCTCGGTGCTCGCTGGCGGCCAAGCTGCGCTTTCTCTCTGCGCCAGAGGATCCCGGAGCGGCGCGGCGCTGTGGAGCTCTCTTGAGGAGCCGACCAATCAGAGCAGCGGACGCAGGACGTTCGGCGCACGGAGGAGACGCAACCATAATAAATATACCGGTGTTAGTTTGCTACTCAGGTAATGAAATCACACATCATCTAAGCCTTACGTCATGCAGAAATCTGATGAAATGTGAATGGTTTATTTTGAATACATTTGTCTCTGAAACACACTTTTTAGATAAATATTGTATGAGGATCGAATCACTGTGGTCCTTAAAGTAATATTACCATCAGTAAAACTGTTTCCACGCAGAGAAGAATGCAGTCAATAATAATGGTAATTACAGAACAACCAGACTACCACAAAACTGTTTTTTGTGTATGTTTTTTCATTTTATTCCTTGTGCGCATAGATGGTATGTGGAACATACTCATTACAGTGCATCATAATAGGTTGGATTACAATACAAACATGTAGCAATTTCCCTTTTTCTCAACTGAAGTGGCTCTTTTGAATGAGAATTAACAATGAATCTTTGGAGTATTTACAACCAGTATGACTCAGGGTTAAAATATGACACTAATATGAAGAACTTTACCAGCATCAGAGGTGCTGGGCAAAAAAAACCCCCAATACAATATTCAGTAGATGAAATGATGATAAGCCTTTTCTATGACACTTATGGCACATTAGGAGGAAAAGTAAACAAATTTCCACCTGATACTCTCACCCCACCCAAAGGCACCTGGATCACATTGTTTCTACCAATAGGAGAACATAAATCATATAAAAAATTTCACTGCACAGAAACAAATATTGAGAAAGCTTCCATTTCATTCTGCACATAATTCTGTAAGACCTTGTTTCCAACAACATTTTACAACTTACAGAAAACCTTAAACATACAAGCACATTCACACTAACAAATTTGAACACATAAGTACAAAATCTTTTCACTCTAATCCAGACTTCACAAGATACACACACCTGACACAACTTGACCTTTCTCCTAAAGTGAAAATACATTCACATTATTAAAAACATTCCTAAGTCTGGCGGCCGTGCTGGCTCAGGATGGCTATCCTACCCCTACAGTCCACTGGCAGGTTTGTCCTTCAGTGCTGTGCGGATGGAGGTGAAGAGGGGTGGAGGACAGTGTGGGGGGGACACAAAGGCTCCCAGTGCTCCAGGAGTGAGGCAGGAGGGGAATGGGGATGGACTGACCAGCCAGGGAGAAGAGTGGTGGTTTAAGCCGACCTTCAGTTGCAGGGAAACATGGAGCTGAACGGATGGAGCGCAGCACTGCATCTTCTGCTGAAGAGGAGAGGCATACAGAGGGGAAATCAATCAGTCATTCTCACGGATAATATCACTGCTGTCTTGGCTCATTAAAGGCATCACACATGCAGCGCCATCGCTAACAAATGCACAAAATCTAATGTGTAGCACTAATGTGTGCTTACGCTTACTGTCTGTGCCATTAGGAGGTGTCAGTAAGCTCTTGGCCTGCTTGTTGCCTGCTAGAGCTGCTTGTTTGTAGTATTCAATGGCTGTTCTCAGGTTCTGCTGCACCCCAAAGCCGCTCTCATAACACTGACCCAGGAACAGCAGGGCGGTGTTGTCCTACAGGCATGAACAAACATATAAGTGAGATTTTAGCTTTTAAATATTCAGGAACAAGCTTTTACTGGTGTAAGAACATGACTTGGTTGCATTTGTGCAGAGACAGGAGAGCAACTTTGTGTTACACTTTTTAAACTTACACCAGGAACTACAAAAGGATAAAGACGTCACTATTGAAACGATCACAATAGCTGTGTATGACTCATCACTGCAACTCCACCTCTAGAGAGATTTATTGTGAGAATAAGTGGTAGTATCACTTCTAAAAAATCTGCTGTGGAAAGTTGGAAAAAGTGTAAGCAGAGGTGTTTTATAAATAAGGTGAGCATATCAAAAAAGCAGGTGATGGTGGGGATACACTGTTTCCTAATGCAGAATGACTGAGATGGCACACTGGGAGGGGAGGGGAAACCTGAGTGATCAAGCCTTTGATAAAACTCTAGAAGCATCTAGAAGGACACTTACTCCACTCTCTGCTGCCATCTTCAGGTACTGGACAGACTTGCTCCCATCTCTCACTGGTTCTTGAGAGTAAACAGAGGCCAGACAGACCTGAGCCTGAGAATAGATGGAGATAAACAGAGAGTTAGCTCACACACACAGTAACCGAGCATAGCAAAGACAGATGAGATGATCATTTGTTAAAGCACAGTCCCACTGTGATGTGAGTCCCCATAATTTCTAAAAAATATTTCCAGTGTTCATCTTTCTTGTCAGACCATGGCCATTTCAGGAAGCACGCCTCTTGGTCTAATCAGATCAAATCAGATCAAGGCTGTTTGGTTCATTCGGTCCCACAACATGACAGACAGAGATGGAGCTTAAACAATGACCTAACTAATCAACTAACAAAAAAAATAATCAGCAAAATAACTTGGTGGTCAATGGTTTAGTCTATTTTCAGCAAAAACGGCAAACATTCCTCAGTTCCAATTTGTAATGTGTGAATATTTTTGGCTTTCAATTCTTCTTTGTGACACTTAAATATCTTTAGGCTTTGCATCATTACTTGTAGTAAAAAAATTTCAGGTTGCCACCTGGGGCTCAAGGAAATTGTGATGTGATTTTGTGACATTTCATAGGCCCACAGAATAATTGAAAATTAATTGATAATGAAAAAATAAAAAATGTATTTAGTTAAGCCGTGGAAAGTGTGTGCTAGGACTTTTCACTGTCTCTTTCACAGCAGACATTTTGACTCATCATAGTGGGAAAAGCAAAGGTGTTATGAATAACATTTAAAAAAAACAGCTCTGTTGTACTCAAGTGTCCCAGTTAGTCATGACAGTGTGACAGTGAAGCGGCACACACAATAAGCACATTACCAGGACCCTAAAACACAAGCAGCTAAATAAAATTCATCCATCATAATTTTCACAGTTGATATCTGTGCTTTTCCTTTTGTGACAACGTCCAGATGTTTTCCGTGAGAGAGCTCTCCATATGTTTTAAAATGAGCAACATGAAATACAGAATAATATCTCATAACATGACAATGTAAAGAAGCACTGCTGGAAAATCTGTATTATAAATATTGTTTAACAGTGTTTCAACTGTTTTTCACTGGAGTTCAAAGGTGTTTTATGACGGAATAAAGACGAGCTCATCAGACTTCCTTCACGTTTTCTACCTTGGTGAATCCAGCTGTAGCTGACTGCTCAAGGAAGTTGATGGCTATGTTCAGTTCCTCCAAACTCTGGTGCCCCCTGCTGGTCAGAAGCAGCTTTGCATAGCGGTATTGAGCCTGTTTGTGACCCCCAACTGCTGCCTGCCAGTAGTAATACAGAGCCTTGAAAAGAAAACAGAGTATCATCAATCACTGATTTCTGAGGATAGAAACGAGTGAGTATGATGATGCATTTAGATAAATCATGCTGTTTTAATTCTCACCTTCTCTTTGTCCTCTCTGACTCCTCTCCCTTTTTCATAGCACACACCCGTGTTAAACTGAGCTTTGCTGTAACCCTGTCGAGCTGCAGCTTTGAAACATATATAAGCTTCCTTGTAGTTTTTGTTCTTGGCATTTTCTAGACCTGCCACAATGAGATAAAAAACATATGATATTTGGTTTGTGTTAAATGGCCAGTGCAAAGTACAATGAATGTGTGAACTTTATTAGGTGTGCATCCGTATTAATAAATCATTACCAATGATGTTGAGGATAACAGGCACACTGGAGTCTCCCACATGTTTGAGGTTTGTTGCTGCTCCTATCAGCCTTTCCTCATCAGTCAACACTTCCTAAAAAAAAACAATGGAGGATAAAAGCAACAATCAAGATCAGATGACAGGTTAGAAGTCAAGGGAGGAAAAGAAAAACATGGTGCTCCCGTAAAAAGAAACTTCACACAGATTTCACCTTATCATTAGCATCTTTTGTTTCGGAGAGGTCTTGGTTGACATCATTCTCCAGAGGATAGGTTGTTGACAGAAGTGACTCCTCTGTGTGTCAAACAAGAAAAAGAATTATTTTCCTGCCTCACGCACAACACTGGTAACAAAGTTTACATGTGTTTGTTTTACAGTTTGTCAATTATAACTAGGATTGAGCATTGAACAGACCAGGTATGGGGGCATCCTGGTCCATGAGTGCCCCCTGTTGGTCAGAGGTGGAGCAGTCAGCAGTCAAAAGGTTCAGGTCATGACTGCTGTGAAGAGTGGCGCCAACTGTACTGCCATTGCCACTGCTGCTGCTGCTCTGAGCCTGGAACTGGTCTTGGTTCTGACTCTCTTGCACCCTCTGCAGACACAGCACACTCCTTCTTCTGGGCAGGACATTGCGTTTAGACACTAGGGAAACCAGACAGACACAACATAACAAAATTTTATACCACACAAGATTAATGGGTCAAAGGGGGAAAGTGTCTGTTGCGTAAAACCATCTTGGCAATGATTTCAATCAGCTGATAGGTCAAAAGTGAAGTGACTGCTCAGTTGCAATAATGTGATAATGACTCACAGATCTCTAGTAGGATGCGGTAACCACACTTGTGAAGGGTGGAGCTTGCTGAAAGGGCCCCAGGGATCGGACTCTGATCAGCGCCTGAGGAGAACTTGGAGTGGATCCTCCTGCAGATCTGCATGAACAGAACTGCTGCAGTGCCCTGTGGAGAAACATCAGCTCCATTGTTATCATTGTCACAAGTACATGACATGTGCACTGATAGTCCTGGTACCAACATAATGTGTTTGACAGTGATGGTAAACGAAGTACCATGGAGCGCCAACAGTCTGCAGTTTTCAACACACTCATAAGCCCTCCTTTAAATGCACGATATGTCTTTTTTGTGGCTAAATGTCTCTCAATTACTTGCCTATTTCTTTGTTAATTAGCCTTCATAGCAGATGAAAATCTATACGACTCAAGACAAGGTCATGTACTTGATAATTTAGTTTTATTCACTTTACATTTAGTCATTTTTGCTGCCTTATGTTCTCACTCTATGACTGGCAATTTCCTGAAAATTTATGTGCAACTGATGTTACCAGGTCAAATCAACATCCGTGCAAGATTAGTAAGGAATAACACATTCAGATTGTCGGCTCTCTTGGATCTTTGTTTGACTTACAAGAAATTTGTGATGAACTGTTGATATTTAAAAAGTCAAAATTGGACAAACAAATAAAAATAAATAAGGTCTTTTCCGTTTGAACAAAACAACAAAAGACATACCCATCCCACAGCATCCAAGGCCGTGTACCGTGGAAGCTCAGTGTAGCCAAACTGAAAGGTCCGCTGTTTCTTCCTCCTCTCTCCATTCTTCTCTTTTTGAGAGCTGTCAGAGAAAAGGCATAAACAAAACTCTCCTAGTTTACTATATTAGGACATCACAGAAGTACTGAATTATGGCAGGTGGCTTTGTTTCCCTTGACTAACCCTGTTCTTGCTTACAGGAGATGCCGTTGGATGATGCAACCAGCTGAAATGGAGGCAAGTGTTCGACAGGCAGGGAACAAGTTCAAAGAAGGGGAAAAGTAACGAGAAAGGATAGGGAAGAGGGTAACCTCTCAAGTTGAACCTTAATTCAAGCTCTCTTTTTGTCAGCTGATAATATAGCAAGTGGCTTGAAGTCAAAATAAGTCATGAGATCAAAGTGAGATGCTTGATGCTTTTCTTTTCTACTTTTTTCCTTCTGTCTTTCTAGGCTCTTAGCATCAGACCTTAAACTAAGTGTGAACAATGAAAAAAACAGGAGATGGAGGTGTGGAAAGTACCTGCTATCAGAGGTGTGACGAGAGGTGGAGAGGACTGATGAACTGCTGATCACCTCGTCCTCCACATGGTGGTTCTGGGGCAGACGGAGTGGGGAGCTGCCATAACATCTATGCAGAGCTGAGATATAATCAAGAGGAAGATAATTACGACTGATTATTGATTCCCCCCCCCAAAAAAAGAAAAAAAGGACACTGATTGCAGACAAATTTAACATTGGTTTCACAATGAATTTAGGATTAGTATCAGACCTGCTCCATACTGACAAAAACACCCTGTTCTCTGCAAGCAACCACTGTCTCACTTAAGCCTCTAATAAGTATCAGGTATCAAATTACAGAGTCCTTTTTGGGAAAATTTCTAGAAGTATACAATTTCTAATCAGTTCATTTCTAGAAAAGAAGCTTATCGATTACACATGTAAAATAAAACAGAAGAATTACGTGCAGCAGCACCTCTGCAGTCTAATTACCAGTAAAAAATATTAAATTATTTTGGCGCAAATGATATTTAACCCAAATAATATAATCTGATTGGTTGACTTATATGAAAAGTAATCATGAATAAAAAGATTTCAGTGTACTATGAAGACAAAGGTGAAATTTAGTTCTGTAGCGCAAAACTAATTTTGTTGAAGTTTTCCTGAACATTTGTATTCACAGACACATGCAGAGAAATGTACGATACAAATATAAGTTATGATTCTATAATAACATCAACATAAACGATGCTAATAATAATATTAACTACGACAAACACATCATTAGCATGGCAACTAAACAATGATACACACAATTAAAGAACCGGGATTTGAAAAAAGAAATAGATTTTAGAAAAAGGACATCAGTTGCATTTAGTACGTGTTTCTGCACAGTGGATTTATATGCATCTAAATGATATGCACGATGTATGTGTTAATATGGCATGCATGTAGTTGTTTTAAAAAAAAAAAAAGATTACGCTAACATTATAAGTGTATACATTTGATACGGATAATGTATACAGCAGCATTACATTTCAGCCGTACAGAGCCTTTGAGAAATTGTATACCATCGGCAGACACTGTTTGTGACAACAGGAGGCTGACTCCGACCAAAATAAACCGGATGACAGTGCCACTAGCAGTGAGTGAAACCTAGAGAAAGTACTCTTCAATTTACACGAGAGAACTTGACAAGCATAAAGCAAATAAAATGGACAGCTAATGTTGCGCTATCCACACTGAGCAGCGTTTATTTATCGATAAAATCAATACTTGGCAACGTTAGCTCATTAATCTGCGTGAAAAAAAACAACATGGCACTCGGTCAGTTAGAAGGAGAAAGTTTCTCGAGTGTCGATGACATTTCTCTCACCTCTTCCCACAAAACCTTGGATTCGCCACATGGTTTGTCTTCTATAGCGTCTTTAGGTGAAAATAAACAGTAAAAATTTCTGAAAATACATGTTTGCATCCATTATTGTGGTCTTTTGGCCTCATGAACAACCAATGAAGGGTCTTGATGTCGCGCTCCACCTTAGTTTAGCTTGCAGTTAGTGAAACCAGTCACGAGATGTGTAGGGAGAGGACTAACCCGGAAGTGTCTTGGTGACGCATTTGATAAAGTTCGAAAAGGTGGTTTATAGAGTTGCAGCGCCGTCATGCGGTGTGGGTGGGCACAACTGCACCAGCAAAACCAGTTGTTTCGACCAGTTTTAAAAACCAACAAATACGTGCCATGAATATTATTTTAATAAGCGAAATAAGAGTATTATGGATAATATTTTTAATTAGTCTCTAATTAATTATTAAGAAGCTCCTCATAAATTATGTGGATAGCATATTAGGCTATATTTATTAATTAGTTCTGACGTAATCGATGTTAAAGTGTCATGAACTGGTGCATAAATGTAGGTTTTGCTGTGCGTGTTTATATGAGTGAAAGATGTTTTATTAATGCATTTATTCAGGGCTGTATGTGCACAGGCCCCTGCATAAATTCAATTGCTGGCTACCTCCTGGGACTATGGGCTGTTCAAATTTGAATGAGAATATATTGTGCTGTTAGATGCTGTGTGCATACATATTTGAATGTTAATTGCTGATTAATGTCTGAATAATTCCGTGACTGGCAGGTCATTCCTTCACTTACCACACAGTGGTATGATATAGGTTAATGTTAGTTTTACTACCAACATCAATAGTTACTATGTTCAAGACTCCCAGTAAGTAATGATAGTGTGGAAGTGGACAGTCATGCAAAATATACCAGGACCTTGAAACAGGAGCAACTAACTGGAATTCACTCATTATTAATCGTATCGTTTTCACTAGTGTT
>JAPZDV010000026.1:12378825-12464067 GCA_029814665.1 Acanthurus lineatus
CAGCAGCCTGACTTGGAAAGTAGCGTAGAACCCGACTCAGCAGCACAGCCTGAGCCAAGCGAGGCCCAATGTGACAGAGAGGAAAAAGAGGATGAGGAAGAGGAGGAAGTGGGGCCAGGGAATGGGAACGCCAGGGGGCAGAGTTTGGACCCAGAGTGGGTGGAGGAGAGGTTCAGGATCGACAGGAAGAAGCTGGAGAACATGTTGTATGGTGAGCATGCTGAGATGGCCCTCACCTTCTTCTCTATAAGCTTCTTTTTTGGGAGGTATTTGAAATCTATCATGGCCTTAATGTGAGCTCTTCCTCACAGCTTTTGTTTACCTGACCCTGAGCTTCTGTCAGGGCCTCCAGCTGGCTGCACCCTTGTTGTACCCATCAGTATAACTGCCATCCACTAAACCCTCGCTGCTGTATCACTATGATTTATGACCTGTTATGGCTTATGCATTCAAATGTCTTTTTTGCTATTATCATTCCTATCTGGGAAGCAGAGGTAGCTGCTTCTGTTAGTTATCACTGCTTGGCAGGTTTATGACAAATGTCTCCCCTGTGTTACTGGGGAAACTCCTTCTGCAGCTGAAGATGGAGGCTGATGTTTGTCTGTTTGTCTTCGCGCAGACTTTTGATGGAAAACTTAAGTGGATTCAGCTCCAATAACTGTGGGTTGTTTTAATGTATGTGTGCAGCTGGGACTGTGCTTTTGTGGCTGTTTGAGGAGCCTCAGTCAGGCAGTAAATATTGTAACTTATTCTTCATGTGATAATCTGTCAGGCTGCACTTGAGACTTCACTCTGATAGGCTGAGGAACGTTACGTTTTTATACGCATTACCACTCCGTTGTGAAATTGTTTTTGAAATTTTTTTTGGTCAAGAGGGAGGTCTTTGCGTCAGCAACTGCCGTTGATGTGATTAGCTGTCTCCAGGCTAATTTGTGGTTGCACCCCCCCTCAACCACCACCTACTCTCTCCACCCCGCACTGTTGTCTTCCCATTCCTCAGCTCAGGCCAGCGTATCCCATAGCGATTAGGGGGGTTGAGGGCGTTACTAGGTCCCCCCCGTACCCTGTAAATGTCACCTTGGAGCGATGGCCTTTAAAATTGTTTATGTTCCTGGCAACCTCTTGTTCCACTCGGCAAATTTCAGCCAAGTCAACACTGTAATGTTGACTTTACACACATGCGTAATATTGAACACTTGAGCTGTAAACAGAGGAATTTTGCACTGCTACCAACAAAATGTAAAAATCACACTGCAGGATTTTTTGAAATAATCTATTTGTTCTTTATGTTTGCTTGCTGTTTATCTTTCAGCTCCAAAGCATAGAGACGGTGAGACCGGGGAGAAGTTCTTTGAGAGAGTAAGTGGAAACTTTGCAACAGGACACATTTCAGTCATGAGCCAAAGTCAGAAATAGGAAAAGACAAAAGCTGCTTTCCTCAGTGAAGCCACCGATTATCATCAGTGCATAAAACCTCCTGATTAAATGCAGCTTACAGATCAGCAAGAGCGTCGTTGCAGTCATTATAACATTTGTTCCACACTCTGCATCCAGTGATAACTGGTTTTATGGAGGTGATAATTGCGGCCTTTGAAATGTAAATGAAGCCTTGTATTCGTAGATCGAAGGGATCTGCTGTTGTGTGTCTGGATGTGTTAATGTGGGTGTTCTGACTGTATGTGTGTTTCTGCAGCACACAATGACAGCCCTGCTCTTGTTTCTTATTCTATCCTATTGTTCGTGCGTGTTCCACAGGTTATGAGAGAAACTGACACTCAGGTGAAATGGCCCTCCAAGCTCAAGATTGGTGCCAAGTCAAAGAAAGGTGACAAATTCTTTGTATTTCAGTCACATCAAATCAGTCCTCTGTGATTGATCTCTTTCTTCTTGCAAGTTTTTGTTCTAAAAAATACAATTTAGCTCGGTTATTTACTGTAATATACTCAAATTGTAGCTTTTAAACTAAACTCCAATTTCAATCTAGATCCACATGTGAAGGTAGAAGGGAAGAGAGCCAACGTTTTGGAAGCCAAAAAGAAAATACTAGAAGTGCTGGAAACCAGGGTGAGGGTGCTTTTAAAGCTTATATTTCAAAATTTGTCTGCACAGTTATGTTTCAGTTCTATATACACATGATGATAAGTGCTTACGTTTTATCCCTTTGCTTTCCCTTTATTATTGTAATCTTTAACACTTTTACACTTGAATTAGTGGAAATCAGTATATTGAAAAGTAATCTGCACAAATAAAATTACTGCTTAAATAAAATCCAGGTGAACAAGGTGACTCTGAAGATGGATGTAGCTTATACAGAGCACTCCCATGTGATTGGGAAAGGCGGCGGAAACATCAAAAAGGTGATGGAGGTCACATCTTGTCACATCCATTTCCCCGACTCCAACCGTCACAACGCTGCTGGAGAGAAAAGCAACCAGGTGACATTAAGAAAGCAGTTTAATGAGCCTCTAACTGTTACACTGACAATCAAGAAAATGAAAACAACTTGAACTCAGAGTAGTTTATTTTTCAACTATTACCAGGTCTCCATTGCTGGGCCCATAGAAGGAGTGGAGGAAGCCAGGAGGAGGATCAGAGTGAGTGCTCCATGTATAATTTGAGCTGGGATCGGCCAGGATTGATTTTTGTTTGTTGCAAAGCTCAATGTCTTCACTCCTGTCAAAACACAGCAATCAATAGGCTGATTAATAGAATGTCTGTTGGAAAGAAGACAGGTATATTTGTCAAAAAGCCACTGTCTGTCTCTATCTGTCTCACATCTCTTCATTTTCCTCTCCCCTCTGTCTCCCCTCTTCATCAAACTCTTTCTCTTATTTTGAATCAAATCTCGCTTGTCTCAGGATCTGCAGCCTTTGTCCTTGACCTTCGACCTTCCAGTCAGCCTGGTGCCCCAGACTCTGCCAGATGCAGGCTCTCCACTCATCCAGCAGGTAGTGCAGACTATGGGGGTCAGTGTGAGCTTCAGGGCCATGCCCCCCCATCCTCAGGCACAACCTGCCTTCTATGAAAGCTGCTGCACCGTATGGAGCCTGCAGGGCAACGCAGCTGCTGTCAAGGTTAGAGTCGCACATTTTAGAGAGCCATTAAACTCAGTTTATACCCACTAGAATAAAATCTAGTTAATGCATATCATAAAATAGCACGTGATGTAGCTTACATATGCATCATTATCTGACAGAAAGCAACCTGCATCCTGATGGACCTGCTGCTGGGGTCAGAGGTCACGGTGAGCAGCCAGCTGGATGTCACTTCACAGCAGCATCTCTTCCTGCTGGGGCAGAATGGAGCCCACTTCCTGAGCGTCATGCACCAGACCCAGACCCAGATCATCCTACCAGACCTCAGTGCCCCTCAGAGCCCCCCCTCACTCCTCATCCAGGGCAGCCCTGATGGAGTGTGTCTGGCTCGACAGCAGCTCATGGTACAGAATAGGCCAATGTGTGGATTTTGTCCAAGTAGAAATATGCCAAAGAAAAGTGCAAGTGATATTTTCTTTGTTGTTGATGATGTATTTTTCATTCTTGTTTTTTGTATTCCTGAGTGATTTATATATCTATCTTTGCTGCCGTAACAGCAAAAACTTTTATTAACTTTTGTTTTTTAACAAAAAAAAATTCTGTGTGATTTGTGTCTTTGTGTGCACGTCTAGGACTGTCTGCCTGTGTGTTTGATGTTTGACATGCGTGAAGATGGGGAGGCAGATCCTTGTAAGCTTGCGCAGATGATGCAAAACCTGGGAGTCTTCATTAGTGTCAAGCCCAAAGTAAAACAGACCAGCAAGGTAAAACTTTATTTATGTAGCTATGTTGTTTTTTGTTGTTAGAATCACCTCCACATAAATGAAATGGTAATTTTGTTTTTTCGTTCGGTACAAGTTTGATCTTTTCAAATTCATTTTCAATCTAGGACCTGGCGATGAAGTTTGTAATTGCTTATTTTAAATACCCTAGATTAAATAAGAAATTTCTATTGCGATATTTCTTGAATGTTTACTTTTGGATGAAAAACTCCTCATGCCTGTTTCCCCTGAATTGAATACTGATGTAAAACTCTGTGCTGGTGTAAACTTATCAGTCAGTGGTGGTGAAAGGTCTGGAGAGAAACATCTCCTGTCTTTATGAAGCCCGCCGTCTGCTCCTGGGGTTGGATTCCTGTGAGACTGCCAAGGTAACTGAGTTGACCCCTGACCCCATGTTAGCCGGCAGCGGGCTGACCAACTATTGGCTCAACATGCTACTGCAGCAGCTTCGTCTCTCTGAGCAGGGTGAGCACACACACATTTATGCATCTGTGTAGGTCCAAATGTTGAGGACATTTGAAGCTACTTTGGAATTTTAAAATTTCCAACTTTGGTCAAAACAGACGGCATAGATCCAACTTCAGGACATGAGATTAATATGATGAAAGCAGCATGTAGTGTGCACTTACTTTCCGTTGGATAGTTCAGTTTTTCTACGAGCAAAAACCAGGATGATGGAAAGCAACTGAGAACATGATGTGTGCTGGAGCCCAGAGTGGATTCAGCAACATCTGGCAGTGATGCTGCAGATTACAACAAACTAAACATCCCTTTTTAGAATGAAGGAAAATTCACAGTTGGCTTGAACCTCTAAAAAGAGGCACTTCTGAGACAATTTTCAGTTTTCCATCCTTGAACTGAAGAGGATCTGCTTCCTCTGTAGAAAAAAGGGCTCAGAATATAATCTTTAGCAGCCAACAGTGACTCTTCTCTAAGTAAATCTTGGCCTGTTACATCTCCATTTTGGGGGTAATTGTGTTCTTGTATCTTCAGTATTACAAACTAATCTAACTTTTCCTTGCTGTCATGTCCCCTCTTGGTGATCAGGCTCTGGCACTATTTCCACTCCTGAGGTGATAAATGGTCCTAAGCCCCGCCCCTCCCCTCCACCAGGTCTCAGTCCCCCTGCTGATGAGGGGAGGACAGGACTGAAGGCAACCGACAGCCGGCCACTGGAGAAGGTTTATTACTATTCATCACAGTCCAACTGCTTTAAAGTACAAAAAAAACATCCTGTTAGAAAACTGGAAAACAAAACCGATCACTAAAATTCTCTCCTTTTCTTCAGATCCTAGAAAACGAAGACTTGTCTGGCCAATCAGAAGATGAGAGCTCTAAGGTTGTGGTGAAGTCATCATCTGAGGCATGTGATGCTGTCAGCAGCATGAGCAGGGTGGGAATGATGGATCGAAGGGGGAGCTTCCAAGGTCCTGAAATTACTAAGGTTTTCATTCAGGGCAGACGCCACTCTACAGGCCAGGCTCTGACGTACAGGTGAGTTTTCACAGGTTCTTGTTTGGCTTACATTATTTCCCTAAGTGCAATTCTAAGCTAAACCACTTAAACAAGTCACAGCCTAAAAGTAATAAATAAATATTTAAACCTTTTGGGGACCAAGGTTTAGGTCCCAGATGGAGGACAAGTCCCTGCAATGACTGTGAACAGATGTTCGCTCTCTGCTGCATGCATGCTGCTGTACAAAACACACAAACACACAAACACACTGACACGCACACTGACATGCACACACACACACACACACATACAGACATACACCTGCATGTTCCAGATCTGTAAAACTGTGCAGTTTTATTGCAGCAGCTCTCCTTTAATATGATCCAAAATAACATAATATCACTATGACCCTCCCCTCCTCTGATATTGCCGCTAAAGAGTTCATAAATTCTCAAAAGTTGCAACACGGCCAACACAGTTTAACCTTGTCTTCCCACCTGTCAATATGTATATGTGTGTGTGTGTGTCCTGATTGAGCCAGACTGCTGAACTCAGAGGCTGAGGGAGGGAGAGGTGAGAGGAGGAACAGCCTGAGGACAGACGTGACACTGGCTAAGGATATTCGCACTGACTCATCCAAGGATGAGGTGAGGAAAAACAGGAATTTTAGATTTATTCTTTTTGCCTCCACAAAATGATGCACTGCATCTATGGACAACCTAATTTAGCTGCAGCTACACAACAGTGGGGAGAAAATGAGAGTGTATGAGAGAGAAAGAGAGGTGACAAGATTTAATACCTTAAACTTCTGTCCATCACACCAAAGATGAATTGAAAACAACTGAAACATTTCTTCTGCAGTGTAATGTAGCCCATTTATTTCCACATCCCTGACCTCAGTGCAGTATGATTTTGAGAACTGATTTTTGTAATTCTCTGCTTACATTTTTTATTTGTCATCTCTTGATCTCAAAGTTTGCTGCACTGATAATTAAAATGTTTATAGCCACAACAGAGAGAGTTAAGTTGCCCCTGCCTGTCCTCAGTAACCAGCAAAACTCGATTTCATGCATTATTTAACAACTATATCTCCTGTTTGTTCCTTGTAGGATTATGACTATCAAAAAAAGAAACTGCTGGCAACTAGAGGTGAGTGCTCCTTAATGTTTAATATTTCCTCCTGTCTTATTTCGGTTCCAAGAGCTTGGCAAAGGCTGCAGCAACAATCATGGCACAGAGCGAGCATTTCCTTTATATTGATCTATGGCCACTGTATACAGAAGACAAATATAATAAAAACACATTTTGCAGAGGAATGTGATCCAAAATTCTAACTTTATTTGTTGATATTGCTCATCAAATGGCCACTTGTATTCAACCAAGCTGTTGTATTTGGAGCTGAACAGGGCACATACTGGGAAAGCACTTAAAGGCAACTCCTCAAACAGCATTAAAGCAATGGAATTATTTAGTTTTCTGTTAAAGAGCACAAATTTTGATCATGGTGTTATTTATAAATGATTTACTGTAATGCCATATAATTATCCAGGATAAAGTAGCCTTTTTAGTGTATTTGAGCACGTTATGGAGAGAAGAATTAATATCCTGAGCAGAGGCAGTGACTTGATAAAGGGGGCCTATTTCAGTGCTGCTCACTGCCAAGACAACTGATGAAGGGGACCTGTTTATGGGCTGCACCTTGCCAAAGTTATAATAGAATAGCACTGGCACTCCCACTTAATTCACATAGGGCAGATTCACAATGCAGACAACACACACATGCATCCTGATATAGTTGTGTGTGCAATTTACACACACATCATGCATGGAAACACACACGCACAAACACACAGACACACACGCACACAGAGACACACACACACACCCCAACACACAGGAAAACACTCCATCCATCATTCAGAATGAGAGATACTGGGAAGATCTGCAGCCAAATGGTACTAAATTCCCTCAGTGTTGCTTTATGGGATTATGAATTAGCTGTTTGAATGGGCCATCTGCCTCGCAGTCATTAAGACACCCATATGCCAGTATATGAATGGGACATTTACTCACAAAAACACACACACGCTCACATATGACAACCCACCAGTTATAATCCTATATTGATATTACACTCTTTGGAGAGCTGCTACAGTTTTTATCACACTTTCACACATGGATCCTTTTGCAGTGCCAAAAGTGGCTCAGGGTCAGTTTTTTTGTTATTTGAGTGTCTGTATCTGTATTTGTATCTGTCTTGGTCGCAGCAGTTTAAGTTTTACTAGCCACCCAACATGTTGGCGAGGAGAAACTCTGTGTAATTCATTTTTAACATCTAAACTTAGCTCGACCACTTAAAAATATCGCTGAAGATGTGAAAAAAACTGCAGTGCAATGTGGCTTTCAGTGTGTTATTATCCATATGTTTAAACTATCAGTGGATCAAATGACTAAATGTAATTTGACCTAACCCTGATGCTCGTAGTAATGAACCCACAATGAATTACCACTTAAATCTGCAGTTTCCCTCAGTAATAATGACGAATTCTAGTCTCTTGTTTTGGTTACCACTTGGTTAATTTGGTTAATGTGCAGTTTTTAAGTTAGCATATTCTCTCTGTGCTTTAACATTTTCCATCAGCCATGCAGAGGAAGCCTGTGGTCACAGAGGTCCGGACGCCCACAGACACCTGGAGTGGCCTCGGCTTCTCCAAGTCCATGCCAGCGGAGGCTGTGAAGGAGCTGCGCAACATCAGCCGACGCAGCTACAAGCCCTACCTGAGCACCATCAACAGCCAGCATCAGGTACAGATGAGCATCATCCCAACTGATCAACAAGAGATAAAATCCAATTCCAACCTGAAGCGATTCTTGTTGAATCTATTTTTAGCTTGATCTAGCTCAACTTCTTCTTTTGCTAAACTTGCTGAATTCCTTTGAGCTGCCAGAGCTTTCATTTTTATTATTATTTATTTTTTTGCTGCATTGTGATAAAACAAGCACCCCACTGCGAGCCCAACCACACAGTCTCATTCACTGGTATTGCCCTCAAACAGTTTAAAGCGTTTATCTCACTATGTGGTAAGTACTACCAATTTGTACGCTCAATTACCTGGGGTGTGATACTATCACCTCAGTCAACACAACCTGTTTACCTGAGCGGTTTCTGCTCATCTCCCTGGCTCTTTAAAGGCCTCCTGAATGACTGCTCTCTTACTGCTCAGCAGCCATTGATGGAGAAGCAGACTCATTTAGGTTAATAAGAGCAAGAGTCATTCCTTCGATTAGTTCAATTTTCTTCTGAGACCCAGGTGGCTTAGAGGGAGCGTACGCTATGCCCGCTGCATCGATAATTTCATGTTAAAGAGTGCTACTAGGTCAGCAAAGAGGGACAAATGAACTGATCAAGGGATATGATTGACTTCCTTTCTCATTAAATGCTTGAATATATTCATATTATGTCCTCTGGAACCTTCTGCACGCAGGAGCATATGTGATCACTTGTAGCTGTTTGTCTCATGACCTCTAGCGCTGACAAAGAGTGGAGAGATGAAAGAAGAGGTTGGTGACAGAAGTACAAGGTGCTGCTGGGAAATGTTCGCAGATGAAAGAAACACCAGTTAATTTTTAATACATCACAACGTCTCTCTGTCTCTTTCTCCTTCATGTGCTGCTCAGACAGGGAAGGTGTACAACGGAAGTGATTCAGAGAACTGGAGAGACAGACGCGGATCCACATCTTCATCTCTGGCTGCCTCCTCCTCTTCCTCCTCTTCCTCTTCTTCCTCTTCCTCTCCTTCCTCACCTCCATCTACTTTCTCCTCCTCCACCTCCTCCTTCCCTGCGTTTACATCCTCAGTGAACAGAAGCAGAAATGACAAACACTGTAAGTCTTACCTGTGTGTGTTTTCAGCTCAACGGAACAGAGCGGGACATTTTCCTTTCCCATTTTTAACCTTTTCCTTTTAAACTTTGACTTCTTATGTCCAGCTGAGAGCTTCCCGGTCAGCAGCAGCTACTTTGAAGGCATGTGCTCATCTCGGAGGGCATCGAGCTGCAGTCAGCGGACACCCTCACCCCAGATGACAGATGACTTGCCTGAGCTGCTAAGCCAGCTTGGCTTGATTAAATACATCGATGTGTTTGAACAACAAGAGGTAAACATTAGTAAGGACTTGTAATGAATCCTTTTTGGAGGGCAAATGTTTAAAAGCTATCACTTTGTGTGTGAAAATACATTTTTATCATCACAAGCAAAACTTTTGGTTTTAACACAACTGGTTTTAAGTTATATTGGCTGCATGGAAGGACTCGTTGCAGAGAAACACACAGATACACACAAACAAACATGCACACACACACTTGCATTATGAATGAGCATCGTGATGCAACTGCTATCTGTACTCATCCAGATTGACTATCAGACATTCCTCACTCTGTCTGACGAAGATCTGAAGGAAGTGGGCGTCTCCACCTTTGGAGCCAGACGCAAGATGTTATTGGCAATCTCAGGTGAGAATCTGATGTCCCAGTTTGGAGTCAGATCTGCTCGTCCATCTGTTAACGTGGAAAGTGTGCCTGCCTCCTCTTGTGAAAATGATTAAGTTGTTTATCTTCCAATCCAGACCTGAACAAGAGCAAGAGGAGGCTCTCAGATACACCTGCAGTGAAGCCTGGCTACCTGGAGGGCGGCGCCAGTGGTCGACTCCCTCGAATTATGGATATGGAAGTTGCTGCTCAGAGCAATCGGTGGTGAGCTGTGACGCCAAACAGCTCTGAGCCCCATCTGACTGACGTGGGGCTATTTAGCTTCCAAAAAAAGTCTACATTGATGCTGTTTTCGGTGCAGAGGTCTAATCTGGTTGTTTTTCTCATGAATCGATAGCACGAAATTGCACTGAGAACAGCAAACATGTAAACACCTGCCTTTAACTACAGCCATACCCCAAAGCGTTTTATACAAAATCAAGACAAGGAGGTCTTTCCTTCCAAACATGTGATTCAACAAAAAAGAAACTGATGAAACACGAATGAGCATGGGACTATGCAGATCCTTTAAGGGGTCTTTTAACATCATAAGTGCCTTTCTTATGCAAAAGACCACTCCTATGACTATGTGTTTAAATTCATGTTAACAACATTTATGCAATTGTAAATAGATATTTAGAAAAATAAATGACATTTTACTATGATAGTGATGAAGATAAAAATGTTGCTGTCAATGTTTATCCATATGGACTGTTTGTCTTGCATGCTTTCATGAGAGACATGTCAGGACATAAGGGGATAGAGAGAGAGAAAATGCAAATACATGAGAAAAAGATCCATGGCCAGACTCTAACCAGAGACTCTGCAATTATATGGTCAGTTCCTTAAACGCCTAAGCCACCAGAGTACCCTTCAGAGCAGTATTATTTAATCAGAACTACATGTAATTAGCTGTATTGTGAATTTTTTCCTATACTCAGGGGCTGAGATCAGACCACCAGAGGGCACTGGAGTCACACTCTGTGTTCAAAAATTCAAGTCACATTTGTGTTCCAGGAAAAAATAATAAATTTGTTCCATGAAGAAACACAGTGACAACAGCATTAGAGCTCCTGGTGGACAAGGTGGACTTGGCTTTGAAATATACAGTAGCAACAAATCAGATAGGGAAAGAAATGAATTAGAAAACCCACGTAGGTAAATACATTTATTTGTGTGAGGGTAATGTGACACTCCTTTTAATATGGTTCCGTCTCGCCTGACTGCTCACCTGAAAGTTCCAATTTAATTTATCACTGTTGCCAGGAGTGAATCCGCTGGAACCGCTTATGAGTTGTTTCTTGTTTAATTTATTTAGCTGAGGGCTACACCCAGCAATTTAGTGCTATCAGAGGGACCTCACTGGCAGGGTTTTAACGAGAACGGTATAATCTCTCTCTAAATTTGCAAATTTGGAATAGAGTTTCGGTTACCCACATTGACGTGAATGATCCAAGAAACTTCCACCGGGGGCATGAGGGGGTCGGATCTGTTCCGACGCTCCACAAGTTGGCTGGTGCAGCAGCAGCCAAGCATGAAAAAGAGAGTGTGAGTGGAAGTGGTGGGCTGTGAGAGATTAGCTAGAGATGATCCCTGCTTATTACAATGTCTCTGCCAATTACATAGGCAGGCTTTAGACCAGTGATCCTCAAATCGGGTCCTTGGGCTCTAGAGCACTGTTGGATTTCTATTCTGTCAGGTAGTTAATTGTACTCTGCTGAGGTTGCACGTCTAAATCTGTCCTGAATCACACAGCTAGGATGAAAACTACCTCAAAGAATCAGGAGCAATCTGGATGCTGAGGACTTCGGATGGCCACTTGGACTTTTCACCTGCTAAAGTGGCAATCTTGGTACATGGCCCAGTTACATGGCAGATATGCAAATTGAAGCTGTGAGCAGACTCCTTTTTCAAGGTGGTCTTTTTTTCAATGAAGTGATCTCAACTTCTCAACCTGAGAGGGATGCAGCAGGAGTTAAAGCTTAAGACTGGCTCAAAAAATATACGGATTGAAATAAACTAGATCACGTTCACAGTTCACCATTTTAAACAAACTCAATCAAAAAAAATTAATTAATGTTCATTTCCTCAAATCCGCTGGCAATGTAGCTGACATTAGGATTTGTTTTTCAGCTATAGCAGGCAGATTTACATAAAAATGTGTGATCTCACTGTAATTAAAGAACACCTTTGATTAACACCTTCAAAATTGCATTAAATGTCATTTTAATAAAAAGTGGAAAATAATGCCAACGAGCCATTATGTCCAAACCCAACATTAAATTCTAAAATTTCATAATTTGCAAAGAGGTGTTTTCAGGCGCTGCATGCCACTGATTACAAATTATAAAATGATTGCCTCAGTACACTTTACCGAAAAGAGACAGAGTCCTGTAAATTAAACACAAGTGACCAACACTAACCAAAAGGAAACATGGGCACTGCTGCAGGTGCAACAAGCAAATATACAACTACAGATATGAAATTACTGCCACATCAACGGCAGAATAAGATATTATCAAAGCTGACAACAGAGAGATCTGAAAGCAATAGAAACCCAAAATGACAGCAGCCACAAACACTCATTTATACACAGACAGATGCAGTTTTCAGAGTGTACTGTGCGCATGCAGACAGTGTGTTTGTTGATGTCCTTCTCTGTAGGTGTAACTCACATTACTCACTTGTCTAAATGTTATTCTCTGAGTCTTGTGCACCACAAAGACAAATATGGTGCACAACAATCTGCCCAGTCGGTTAAATTTCCTTGCTTGACCTTCTCAGTGCATATTCTAACCTGTCCACTTAGCCTCTCTGTCTCGCTGTGCTCCTCACAGTTTTCAAACATTTTGAACTAAAAGGACTCAAACCCAACTGTGATGGAAATTGTAAAAACAGCAGAAAGCTCTTCACTAAAGGTAGACTTTATATGCAATGCCATGCGATGCAATGCAATGTAGCAAACTCAGAAATCACCATTTTAGAATCAATTATTAGCTTTGATCAATTAGCTGGACCAGCATGCACCTGTAGTCCACGCAGCAGACTGGGTGTGTTTGCTTTGCCTCACATAGCGTGCTTGGCAGGCGGTGCATTAATCAGTGAATGATTAAGGAGAATGGTGGTGGAGCATGTGGCAACTAAAGAACCAAATACTTTCCAAAGAAATGAGTGGCTATCAAAAACAGAGTAACAAGGAGAGTGAACACTGAATTTAGACTCATCGGGCAGTCTGAGGCAGGACAGCAAATGGATGATAATTTTGCTCTGTGTCTGCTGAATGTGAATAAAGCAACTGTTTGTAAACACATCAATCCCCACCAACTTTATAATGATGAATGTCAGCATTGTCAGTTTACCTCAAACTGACCAAATAAGTACGTAACCACAGCCATAACCTTCCCACTGAGTGGTTTGATAAGGGTGGCGTCTCATACAAGTCCATCATTCAGTCCTCTGACTTACAATCAACATAAATACAAAGCTAAGTACACAAAAATAACAGATATATTTTTAAGTAAAAGTAATTATAGAATTCAAGATTTTATATTTATCATACAGAATTTACAAAAGAAACATAAACTACCAATTGATTGATTGATTGATGAACTGAACAGTGTGTAAGGACACTGGGAACAAAACAGGGACGACATTTGGTGCATAAAGCGTGGTGAAGCCAACTGGAGAAGAGTTGTACAATTTGTTTTCAATTTAGTGGGCTTTCACTGATGCTCATGCTTTTTTTGCTCTTTGTTATGTGTGCATGCTCAAATGGATTACGACTCAAAAAAATTAAGGGTAAAAAACAAACACATTAAGAGTCCCCCCTCCCAGAAAAACACCACTTGTAGTCAATCACCTGCCTTCCTGAACAGCCAAGGCTGATGGGTGGAGCCACCTGACAAGGAAGCCATCTGTGGATAATAATAAAGAAGCCAATCGAGAAATGAAACACAGGAAGCGAGTGCCCCGAGGATAAAAACACCACCATGCATTTCCCTTACTGCGACGAAGATGGAACTCACTCCGGGAGAGTCACTGGGAAAGTGAAGGGAAATAAAAACAATAATGAAAGTGCTGGTATGTAATAGCTCTACCTCGTGATAGTTTAAGTTTAAATTAAGAAAAAATATTCATCAAAAATGAGAGTACTTTAGAATTTCAGTTATTTGAAAATATCCACATTATTCCTGACCAGAAGTGACCATACTTGGACCCTTAAGTGTACAGCACGTTCATGCTCTTGTATGCCCTTTCACACCCACCACAGGCATTTTAATCAGAATGGCAGACAGTTATTGTGGCACTAAGAGCTCACCTACTGAGGGCACCTTTCAGCATGAACAGGGTATTTTTGTTGCCAGGTATTTCACAAAGGAAAGAGTAAGCCCCCTGGAGCTTGATAGAAAGGACAGATCTTCTCATGACAGCTTATCATTAGCATGTCAGAGCCTGAATGACATGAAGAAGTGGCCTCAGATAATGCACAGCTCCATATTTAGCTACTTTTTTTATTCTGTTGCTACTGATGAGGAAATTATGAACAATTTGAAAAGCTTGAATGCTTTTTAGTACATAGTAACCAAGCTGACCCCGCCTTATTAAAGTAGGTGGAACAAAACCTTGTCTATCTAATGGAGGCAAGACCGCACTTTAAGCGACCCATCATCACATCGATTAGCTAACAACAAGCTAACCAGATTTGTCACATGTATCAGAGACTTTTCTAGATGCTCTCCCATTCCTTAATAAGAGAAAGCAAAGATGTGGTGACATCATCCCTTTGAGACAAACATTAGACATTTTAGGGGAAGCACTGATTCTCTTCAATGAGCGTTTGATGAGAAAAATCATACCACTTCATGAAGTTACCCAAACACAACAAAGACTGAAAACTGGAGAAACAGCCAAGCTTTCTTGATGAAAGGGATCAAATGTGTTGGGCTTTAGAGATTTCATTTGGTTGATTTTGTTGCCTGACACGAGAGCTGTATCAATCTTCACTTCTAACTCTCGACAGGAAAGATAATAGCCATTTTGGGAAAGTTGCTGGAGGTGGCTTTATATTTACCAAACAGACATGTGAGAGCAGCATCAATCTTTTCATCTTACTCTCAATAGGAAAGATAATAGCCTTTGTGGGAAACTGCATTTCCCATAATGTCAAATTCTTTCCTTAAGGTGTGACAGGCTGTGATTCTACATGATTTATTTTTCCAAAAAAAAAGGTAGGAGACTTGTGTAATATACTGCTCAGCGGCACAGCTGCAGTGAAAAAGGGGCACTAATTCATGCAAAGTAAGGAACGAGGTAGATACACGGCAAAGAAGTGAACATCAAGTGACAAAAATGATTAAATGAATTATTGTCTTTACAAGTTATTTCATGATATCAGAAGGAAACGCTGCACTCGTCTAAAACACCCTCCGAAGTCTCTGGCATAATTTGATGCACATAGTTAAGTCCATTGCCTATTGTATCTGACAGAGTGTGCTGTGAACTGCTGAACATGCTGTTTAAAGCCAGAAGATTCAGTTGTCCTTTAAGCCTGCGATTGTTGGTACAATGTGTTTTCAAAGTGCTGAGCGTGCTGTTTAAAGCCAGTGGGGTCAGCTGTCCTATTAGCCAGTGATATTACAAAAACACTCATTAAGCTTTTATGTTCTTTTGGGCACTGCCGGCTTTGTGATTCTCCTCTCTCAGAGGCAAGTGATAAGGGTTTTTTTTCTGCCACCTTCATTTATGTCGGCAACTGAAAAGGGAGGCTACTTTCCCAAGGTTGGAAAAGGTCAGAACTGATAGAGAGCGTTGATTGTTCTACTGCAGCAAAATGTGAGCTTCAGAAAAATAAAAACTAAAAAAGCACTAAAAACTCACATGAATGTTCTTTTAGGTGAGGAAAGGGGATGTCTTTTTATTTTATCACATAAAATAAGATGAAATGTGAAGCTCGTGCTGGAAATGGAACATCAGGAGAACAACAGACACATGGAGGCAGACCTTTAAGGTTCAAAAGACACCCAAAGTGCCACTTTACTTAAATTTTAAAAGTTACAAATAAAAGTTCACTTAGTTGACATGGTGAATAATTCGATTTTAAATCACTGAACATATCCAATGTTGGGACGCAGAACAGAGCCTCTTCTCTGCTCGCCCGATCTCATGTGTCCTCCCAGCTCAGGAGCAGCTTCTTCCTCTAGTGTCCTTGCACAGTCAGACAGCCTCAGCAGCCCTACTGACTAATTAGTAAAAGCATAGCTGGCTGAGACGCTGCAGATTTGGACTGTAGGCATTGCAGTTCGCTTCTCTACACTGCTATCGCTCTGCAATGCAACTTCCTACCTCCTGAGATTGGGAGAAGAACCAAAAAGACACTAGACAGCATCAACATAGCAACAAAGTATTGTAGCAGCCAAATAGGCATCACTTTCTGTTTGAGATGCATAGAGCTAGACCTGGCCAGGTAAATCTCTCTTTTACAGAAACACGATGAGAAACATGCAACAACAACGACAATACATCATTAATCTCATTAATTCCTGGGCTTTCTGGGACATTCAAGATCAACGATTAAATAATTTACAATCCTCCATGAAGTAACAGAGAGAGAGAAAGAGAGAGAGAGAGAGAGAGAGAGAGAGGGAGAGAGAGAGAGAGAGTGGGGGGGAGCATCTCAGAAGGAAGGTTGCGTGGAAACATCTTTGAACACTGGAAGGAGCCCGACGGTGAAACACAGAACATGAGAATGAATCGCTGATGGAAGTACAGGGAAGGTAGTCCACAATCTGGCCTTCCTGGAGGAAACATATTTACATCCAGTACATCAGCTACTGGGCTCACAGACTGACGAGAGGCTCTGACACTGACATACAGAGATAAGAGGGAGGGACAGAGAAAGGAGGAGATAGAGGGAGAAAATAAAGAGGTGAGTCCATGTTAGAAGAGGTTAAAGATCACAGGTTTGGGGAGAAGGAAGAAGCAGAAAGTGGACAGCTTGAGCAGAATTCTGTTAGAGTATGTTGTTGAAATCTAATAGGTTGTCTGTATTCTGTCTGAGGAAAAAGCGAAACACTTGAAAAGAAAGGTCGGATGAAGTTCACTGTAGAGAGAGATAAGGGTAAGGTACAGGGATTACAGGAGCAAGTTCAGGAGCCAAAGGATGTACTGCTGCCAAGGTAACTGGAGGAGGAGATATTGGAATGGCTTCAGATCTGTGCTGAGTTAACGGAGTTTCCTGGTCGGCTGATGGCAGAGTAAGATGGAGTGGAGCTACCATACGTAGCCGATCTCGTCATCCTTATCGTCTTCCTCGTCCTCGTCGTCCTCGATGGCTCCTCGGGGATGAATCCGGCCCCGTCTCTTCTTCTGCCGGCTCCGCCCGCTCTGTGAAGGCTCCTCCTCCTGGTCATCGAGGAGAATGACTGCACCGCCACTGCCAAAGTCCCCCGATGTCTCCTGGTCTTCATCTGCAGGGAGATGCAGGGACACAAACCAAACATTAGAAGCACAGAAACACTGTCGTACTAGCATGCTAGTGTTGTAACTTTAAGTTTGATGACTCTCTGACTTTTCCTTTCCTTCCCCAACATGATACTTTTCTGTTGAGGCCCAGTTCTGCCAATGTGATGAAAAAATAATGAGACAGTGTTTCAAAATAATGACTTGGTATCTGAAAATAATGAGTGAGTATCCAAAATAATGAGTAAGTATCCTAAATTATGAGTAAGTATCCTAAATATTTAAACTTTCAGAATAATGATTTAGTTCTCAAAATAATGTGAGGCTTTCTCAAACTAATAACTTAAAATTAGATATTATTATAGATAATAGATAATTGAAAAAAAACCTAAGCATTCTTTAAGAAAGTCTCCCTTATTATTTTAAGAGGTAATAACTATGAAGTTCTCAGTATGTTGAATAATAATTCAAGAGAATTTCTTATTTTGAAATACTAGTTTATAATTTTGAGACACTTAGTCATTTATCTTGAGAAAGTTTCTAATTTTATTGACTTCAAGGATTTGTAAGGATTTTTTTATCACATTGGCAGAAATGGGATCAATATTTTTTACTTACTTTCTGAACTGATGGTGCAAATTTTGCACAGACACTTGAGCCTCCCAGATAATTAAACATATTAAGTGTGATGTTCCCCTGACTCCTTATTAGTGTTTCCATCTGGCTGACATTTGGGGTAGTTAAAGAAATGTCCCATAAAAAGCTGAATGAATTGCCATGAATGTGACATAAATTTTAATAAGTCTGATATATTAACTTTTCATCTAATGTCATCATCAGGTATAAAAAGAAAAAAGATATTCATTTCAGTCTCAGCTGCACTTTTGTGTTTAGTCTTAATCAGCTACTGTTTGTATGCATGCTTAGTGGTAAAAGCATTTAGCTCTTGTGGAAAGTCCACTGTAAGGCTGATTAGTGTTCTTGTATATTCTGCTCTTATCAAGACAACAAATGGCAGCACAGAGGATGGATAGATAAGAAGAAATATACACAAGCCTGCCTTCCATCATCCCTCCCCTTAATAGCAGCACAACACAAAGTCAAGGTGTTTCTTAACTAGCCAGCCTCAGTGGTGTCTGGCTGAGTATCAAATTTAACCTGCAAACACTTATGTTGAATCCTGTATAGCTACAGAGCAAAAAGCAGTCATTATCTCAGCTGCTGCCTCCAGCATTTTGTAAAACTGGGACCTAAAAATCCTCCCAAGTTCAATTCAAAACAGTCTATTTACACCTGGGTACACTGTTGTCGAGTGGCGCTGACAGTGTTAAAATGATTTTTGCTGTCCTTGTGTTTATGTTATCGAGCGGAGAGCTGCTGCATTGCTGCCTGTTTGTTCAATGCAAGGCCGAATGGGAGAACTCCAGGCTGCTTCAGCCTGAGGCCACTCAGCCAGAGTCGGATGAGCTTGTTAGCCAAGAGACAAAGGACTGCTGCTGTTAGTGTGTGTGTGTGCGTGTGTGTGTATGTGTGTGGTGACCAGAGACACATCATCAATTTTGGAAGCTGCAATTACTGGCTTTGGACTAGACTGGCATTCAAGTGAGGCGTAATCTGTGACTGTGAGTTGGCTGTTTGATTGGTAATCAGTAAGTCTGCCTGGATTCTTTCTTGCTAATTATTGTTCTTTTTTTCAACAGAAAAATCCCATGGCCATTGATTTGCAGCAAAGTGTTTCTATTGGCTTTTTGAGCATTCCCTTTGAATTTTCAATGCTGGCTTGTTAACTATGACTTTGACATTTCAAAGCACCTGATTTTATATACTCTTTGTCTAAATTCATCTTCTTCTATGCCAACATCAGCCAGCAGTCCAGGTGTTTATTCTCTTTCAAAATGTGTGGTTTAGTCACTGCCTCAAATTCATGTTATTCACAAATTTTTGACCCTGTGCTGCCGACAAGTGTGATGGATTTTCCTACTTGACTTGCAAGGCAATGGTGTTTGATCAAAGGTACATGAGCAGTAAATCTGAGGCAGATAGAATCAGACATATCACTGAAAGCAAACCAGTCAGACTGGCTCCAGAGGCAGGCCTAATGTTATCTGTTTCCTAAGTGATTACTGATGTGCAGATACTGATAAAGATAAAGGGAGACACACAGAGGCTGCTGAGCATAGAAATAGAACAAAGTTTAAAATTGCGGTGCTTTCTGTGTTTTGTGGGTATGTTATGTTTTAAAGAGAATCTCTACAGTCTCTCCTGTGTGTAGCAGAACCAGATTTCAAGGGAGAGAGAAGACAGGTGTATCGAAGTTCACCTGAATCAAAGCACTAACTCTGAAAGACAGCCAGACAAATGGGAGTCAATAAGGGCAAACACTGCACAACCAAAACTCTTTTTTAGCTGTACAAGAACATCTGGATGTGTGTGTTGGTGTGTGCTGTGGTCCTACCGCAGTTAGGGTTGCCCTGTTTTCTGGAGCCAGCGATCTCGTTGCCATATTTGTCCACACACCAACACTGGCCAGTGCTGCCGTGACACTGGGTTGGTTTGAAGTAGCCCTCATCAGTGCAGCGAGGAATGTAGGAGCCTAAAGAGGGAGAGAGGATGGAGGGTAACAGAGGAAAGGTGGGAGAGAAGGGAGGAAAGGACGGAAACAGGTTACAGAAAGTACAGAGCAGTATAAAAAGAAGGGTTAAGAACATAAAATTAAAAAAAAGAGGGTAGATCTGATTTCTCCTCAGCAAAGGTTGTGTGTGTTCTGTTGTGACCAAAGTGGTGTATGTGTGTGTGTAAAGAGGAAGATCAACAATCAATTACTGCTGTAAAGGTTGCAGGACAGCGGCCTTGCATCCTGCTTAAAGGGAAGCAATCACTTTTAATAACACACACTGACAGAGACACACAAACCTGTGCTTGCACGCAAACACACACATCAAGCTCTGTTACCTTTATTTGACCCGCTCCAAGCTCATTCTCTATGCTGTTTTTTCCTTTTTTGTGAGCTGATGCACCGAACAACCCCCCCAGGTGGGGACAGATGCCACATGTGCAAAATGTCAGGGTGTGCTTTGCAGTGTGAGTAACATGCATGTAATGCCACTGATATTTCTGTTGGCTTAAAATTACTGAGAAGAGATACATTTTTTAAAGTAATTGTGTGTGATTATTGGCAACAAAAGTGGCAATCAATTAATTAATGATCCAGTCTGACCTATGAGACTCTTCCTCCGACTCTGATTCTGGATCCTCCTCTTCTCTGTCTGACAGGGCAGTCCTGCAACCAGAAAAGATAAAAAGTAGTTTAATTGATAGAACTTGTTTAGTCTGACTAAAACATAATCTAACCAAAACATTCTCTGTCTTATCATCTCCTCTGCTGTTCAGTTTGTCCAACTTTTATTGCTGCTCTAACATCTTATTGATTTCTTATACTGGTCCCCTTTTCCTTAAATTCCTCCATGCATCCTCTTAAATAGCCTCTGTCCTCACATCTACTATTGATTTTCAGTTGGCCTGAATTTACTTTGTACATTCCTTAATCCATCATACACGTGAAGAAACAGTCTCACTCTTAAACACTGGTGCCAATTATTATTTATCTGTTTCACATTTTTCTTATGATAATATTATATTCCATCAACTTTATTTCAACTGCATTAAACTCAGAAAGCTTTTTTACTCTCTACAGTTGTGCTATCTCATCATCGTTTTGTCAGCCGTCTGTAAAGCATTTTTGCACTATCTTTGATGAAAAAATGCTGTAAAGATAATTATATAAATGCTGTACAAACAATAATATGAATGTTTAAAGTTAAAGTTTCATTGATTGGGACACTAGACCAAGACAATACAATCCCCAATTGTGAGGGAAATGAGCTCTCAGATATTTTTACTGTTGTGCATGAAACTGAAAAAACTGAAATTAATACACTTAAAATGTCAATAATAATCTCTTACTGCATAGAACACATGGATACTAGGTTAATGTTGAGTTAATAAGTCATCTGCAAAATCATTGGGACATTTTTACCAAAAAGGCACTAGTCTAAATGTAAACCTTCCTCTCTTTTGTGGTTTACTTGAGGGGACTAACATTGCTAAAATAAAGTTAGGTGATTACTTATCATAGAGGATATGAACAGTTGACACAACTGTGAAAAATAAGGTAAAATTAAATACATAGAAAAGACTCATTTGCAGCTCTAAAGGTATCTTCTGGTTTCTTTTCACTTCAGTATTGACTGAGTACCTGCTTGAGTTGAACTTTTTACATTATCATTATTTGATAATTGACATCCTAAAGTCTCTATTTCCTCCCTGCTTTTGTCCTTTTTATTTCAAAATCAGTTTTCATCTTTCCTCATTCAGCCCTGGCCCCCTCTCACCCTCAGGCTTTTGGAAGCAGTAGCACCACTCATTGTTCGATAGCTTGCCGTCCTTGAAGGAGTCGCAGGAGTTGAAGAGGGGCTTCATGCACAGCTCATACTTGTCCAAGTAAATGGCACTCAGCTCTGATTGGTCCAGCAGGAGGTCAAAGTTCATGTCTAGTTTATTGAACATCCAGCCCAGCGAGTCCTTGCAGATAGGCAAGATGCTGGTGTCAAAGTCTAAAGGAGAAAAGAGACAGAGAGGAAAAAAATAGATTGAAAGAAACCGCTGAAGTGAAAATTTTTGAAACTGTGAAGCATGTCCAGGTCACTTAGATTTTTGTCAGTTTCAGAAAGCACACTAAGATGTGTGTGTGTGTGCGTGTGTGTGCGATGGCAGAGCTGAGATGCGTTCAGACATGTTGACATTACGGAGAACAGAGCGGGGTCGATGTCGACATCAACTCAAGCCCCCATGAGGACTGAAAAATGTGGCTTTTCAACAGAAATAGGCTGCCACACACACACAAACACACACACACACACACACTTGTGCACACATACACATTGTGGAAGGAGGGGGGGTTGTACTTACGTCCTGTGGCGGAGTCAAAGCTGTCAGAGGATTTGAGGTCTCTGTTGGCATCGAGGTGGAGAACTCCAAACCAGTCCTTCAGTCTGGCAGCCAGACTGTGGAGCTCTGTGTCAGAGCAGGCTGCACACAGACACACACACACACACACACACACACAAACACAAAGTAATGAGGAGAGGGGAAGCTGTCAATCTCCTGCTGTCATCCAACGAAAGAAAACAATTCTCTTCATGCTCCTTATCGAGCGCTCATTTCATTTCTGCTGTGTACTTTTCCCCTCTGTTTTCTTTCTTTTCTTTTCTCATACAACTCCTCTCCTTGAGTAAACACAGTGAAGTGATAACCCACGCTGACCTGCTGCTATCTCCTTTCTTGACAGTTACCATAGGAACCAAATCTGACATGCACACACACACACCAACACACACAAACAAACAAACATACACACACACAGAATTACAGTATTCTCACAGGAGTTTCCTCGTTGTCTCTATCGGCTCATCATTTAGTGTTCTTGTTCAAATAAATGATTTTATCCGTGTGGAAAACTACACACTGTCACACTCTTGCAGACACACACACACACACACACCCAAACACAAGCCCACACCCAAACACATACATCCACACACAAACAATGGAAAAAAAATCTGTTTGAAATCCCAAATGTCATCTTACTCCCAGCAGAAAAAACATTATGTCTTGCAGTAAGTGGGCACTTGATCGTTGTATTTTATTGTCAGTGGAGATAAATCTGTGTGTATGCGTGTGTTTACCCATCATCACACTTTGTGCAACTAAAAAGAATGCTTATCCAACACCAGTAAGTGATCTAATGCTGCTCTCTATGCTTTTTTTGCCCAGAGAGCTCAAAAACTGAACAATACATCCAATGATACCCCTAATTAAAAGTATACACAGCCTCTCTCCTCTATGGCTGACTATTAAATGCCTGGTCCCTGCAGCCATGTGGGACTGACTGTGTCTGCCTGCAATTCAAGCAGACCTCTGCCTCAGTCTGCCTCCTTCTGTGCCTCTGTCTGTCAATCTCCGTCTTCATTTCTCTTTCTTTCCTGCGTGTGATTGACACATTTTTTTCCTATTCTGTTTCTTTTGAGAGCTTGATAAATGTGCCTGAAGGACAAGAGGCATTCTCCACCTCACTCTCTGGCTTTGCGCAGAAGGAGGTTATTAGCATTCCTATTGAACCCTTATTGCAGAATCGTGGCAGTTTGCGGCAAAATATACCAAGGTTTTCTGTGTTTAAAAAGTCTGATCTAGAAAGCGGAAAAACCCACTGTTACTCTAAAGCAAATACACTGAACTGTTTGGACACATCAGAAAGACAGGAACAAAATCTTACCCAAACTCTCACTCTTTCGTTCTTCCTCTCTCACAAACATACACTAAGCTCAGCACAGGTTTTACTTTAATAAAAACTGCAACCAGGCTACTATGCTTTTGTTTTATAATTGTGTTGTAAAAAGAACATAATCTTCATTTAGAAAAGGGTTTTAGCACCTCCTTTTTACTCTAATCTCTATTCAAATGCTCCTGAAAACACACATCACTGGGTATACAATGTTAACAGGAAGCAGAGAGTTGCAGAAAAGGGTACAGAAAAAGACCAGGGTATCATGTGATGATGAAACACAGAATAACAGTAAAACAGAGAATGACACATTGTGAAAAGATCCAATCAGGGAGCAAATGTGGGTGTCTGCATAATCATATCTAAATATATCCACTTCTGCCCGACCAAACCACGATACAACCCCACAGTTTTCAAACTCAAACAAAGTCAGCAGCGTTTCCAAAAATCTCTTTTTTTAAGTGAAGTAAAACGCCGCTGTAGTGTCGATGCCAGGCAAAATGAAATGCATTTAAAAAACAAAAACACTGTAGTGTGGATGGAGCCAGAGAGAGAAAAGCATGTTGGTTCCTGTGAAAGACCTGGATCACACTTTGCCGTCAGTGGTCGAAGACATCTGTAGCACCGCATCAAAGGAGCTGCATGCACGACTGACACACACACATGAACCACATGCATGCACGGAACAGAGCCAGAGGGAGTTTTTAAGTAGGTTGCTTCAATGCAACATGGCTCATTAGAAGAATTTCTGTTTTTGTCGAGTCATATTCCTCATTCTGTTGCCTGCATCCTAGCAGGGACACAAACACAGAGACACACACACACAGATTTTATAGTTATAGTTTGGGATTGTGTCATTATTGCAGTTCCTATAAAACAGCAAGCGCTCCAGGTAAGAGACTGGAGCTGTGGAGAGATGGCATTTATCTGGGCTGGCTATCTGTGACATTACCTCTGGAATCCCAAGGTGGTCCGTCTGTGTGTACGTGTGTGTGTGTGTTTGTGTGTGTATGGGACATAACCCTTCAGGACCAGACAGATAACGTTTCACAGTGCTCGTCATTTCCACAGTCTGGAGCAGAGAAAAAAGGGAGAAAAATACCAACAGCTAAACATTATCTGTCCTCAACTAAAATTCTTCCTCTACCAGGAGTGGAGTCTGTGGCATGAAGCTCTGGCTTTATCCCCCCCCCACGTTCATTTATTTGGCTGTTCTTCATCCCCACATCAAGTTTTCCTTTCCATGTCTTTATTTCTGGTCCCCATGTACTCTCATTTCAAGCGCTGTCTGCTTTTGTGATTCCTTTGTTGCTGTTGAAGACTTCTAACTCATTTCATCTGTTGCCTGTTCATTTCCAATCTTACTCTGTCAATTTTCTGAGATTCAATAGAAGCCCCTTATCACACCTAGCTCTACCTAACTCAGTTTCTCTCAAGACTTAGAAGACCACTTTGAAGTGCCTGGTTCCCTCTATTTCTTTCTCCCACCTAAATTGCTTGAGTGCTTTATTTCCCGGCTTTCTCCTGGCATGTCCCCCTATAGAGTCCAAAGTTTGTGTTTTTTCCTTTTATATCGACATCCCTTCTCCCTCGCCTCTTTTCTCCACTTTATTCACGTTTGACTCCACTGCTCTCTCCATCTTTTTCTCTCAAGTCTCTTGTATTTTGCACTACAGCCCACAATGACTCTCAATGGACCCCTCTTATCTCTTACTCTCTCAGTGTGACCCAAATTGTTTCGGACAGGTCGGACACTGCCTGTGTTAGGGGTCCTTTTGTTGGGCAATGAGTCAGAAAGCTGAGGCTGAAAACATTCACGCACTGAAGGATGTAACACACAAAGATAAAATGGCTTGTTAACTATTTCTTTTCCTTTCTTTCTATCTTTCCAGGCCACAGCAGGTTCAGGTAGGCTTAAAGATGTCAGACACAGAAACAACATCAAAGTCTTTTCAGGAGCAGAGGCAAAGATTACACTGTTATAGCAGAGCCAAAACTGATGTGGGACTAAAGATGTGATGTTGCTGCTGTTAGTTGAAAACCTGATGAAGTGTCTCAGAATCAATTTTCAGAGAGAAACTGGACATTTGGCCTGGAGAAACAACAGGGTCATGGCCTGTAGCGGAGGCTGTGTTTCACTGGTAAGAGTAAAACTTTTTCCCACATTTGCTAACAACAATTATTTTTAGTGTTTCCTCCAAGACACTTGTTAAGCACAAGCCCTGGTACAAGCCTGTCCTGTTTTGTTAGCCTCACTTTTTCAGTTTGACAGTCACGTTGTTGTGATTGAATATTTCATTGCCACACATTTTATAGTTGATGAAATATTCAAGTCTGGACCAAAGAGGTGGACAGCTGACATTACCATTCCAAGAAGCTACGATGCCAGTGTGGCAAAAACATTTTAAAGGGGGGTCCCAGCCTGAGGGTGAGCATTAATGCAAGGAGACACAAGATAAATCTTAGGGGACAGGAGGTGATTAACAGGAGAGAAAGGGAGAAAACATAGCCCTGATCTTTGCTATTTTCTTCTAAACTGTTTTTGTAAACCTTTTTACAACTGATAGATATAATATGCAACATGTGATAAGGGACTCAATCAGATGCTGCTTTGATTTTATGTGGCAAAAAAGTTTATAAAAAGAACAGCACTAATTAAAAAATGTCTGGTTCATAATGCAGACCCTTCACCATTATTCTTATAACAAAATATGTTTTCGTTATTAATTAAAGTTGTGTCGACAAATGTCAGTGAAGCGGTTATTAAGTATTCAAATTTTTTAAACTAATCTGGCTATTCTCAGCTCAGCAATTTTCTATGGCTTCGTAAAACATTCAGTTCTCAAAAAGGTCCTCTTTTATTTGATTCTGAAAAACAGACAATAGACTGTGAGAAAGAGGCCTTGTGAAATTATAACTGGCGTCACAAACAACCAAACAAACAAAAAGTGAACCCACCATTTCACCATGATGACCACCTACAACGACTCATGAGTCAACTTCCTGTGCTACAGAAAAATGATCATTTTACTGGAGGATGCAAGAGAGAGACACCTCATGGGATTCAAGACACTGACGAAGTCTTCTTTTAGATTTACTAATTTTTATGCGTTTAATAGCAAATATTACACGTAAATCTGCCAAAAGCTACAATAGGCTGTGACTGCAATCAGAGCAACTATGGACCTTTTGTTTATCTTTTTAAGTTTAATTTTCAAGTCTCAAGATGTCAGAGAAAATTCTCTCCTCCCTTTAAATATAAATACTGATGTATACTACCCTTATTTCCTACTTTTTCTAGCAGATATGTGCAAAGACACAGTGCTAAACTCGTCTGGACTGAAGTTATCTGCTCCACTTCCAACCCATTGCAAATTGTCTGCCAGTGAACTTCGGTCGAGATAAAGTGGTACTAGACAGCCAGCCAGACACACCGGCTGCTTTCACACAGGAGAAGATGAAGAATCGATCAGCGTTGCGTCAAATATCAAACACTGAATCATAGCTGGGAATTACCTTCTCATCCTTTTTCCTTCCTCCTTCCTGCCCTCTCACCCAACGCTTCCTTGCTTCTGCTGCCTTTCATGTCTGCGAGTCCAAATCAGTAGAAACTGGCGTCCAAAAAAACCCATGAGCCATAATTTTTCACAGCCTGGCGCACACACAAACTACCAGCTGTATGTAGAAAGTAAAGCTTAACTGATATAGCTGCACACAAGATAAAAAAGAAGAAACAAGTTCTCCTCTAGTTTTCTGGCAAAGAAAATAAAATTCAAAAACTAGAACTTTGTGTCCAATGTTCTGGTTTTTTGTTTCATTTAGACGACTAAACCACTTGGACAAGGCATAGGTCTTCAAGGTCTTACACTGAAGGCTCCTCCCAGATGAAATTGAGATAATGAGGAAAATAAAATGTTGGCAAGGATTTGGTGAGTTACGCCGTGGGCTAAAATCTGAGTCAACTTGGGGCAAGCAGAAATTATAAAAAGTATGTAAAAAACCTGATACTGAGGAAAGACCTCATGAAGTGATGATTCTCAGCCAAGTTGTAAAGTTATAAGGAGAGTTTTTTGTCTTTGATTCCTAATCTGATTTATGGATGTTAATTAGTGAGTAACACTGACAATATATGTATCATGTCTGCTTGTTCAGATTTACTGACTCAGAGATGAATGACATTTTTGCAGCATTTTGTTGGCCACTAAAGGTTTAAAAGCTCCTTCACAGTCTCCATTAGCTTTGTGTTACAGCCTACGCTGAAGCTGCGACTGCTGATGTGGTATTGAATGGGCCAAATAAGTAGGACAAACTGCCTCCCTCCTCTTCACCTCATGCAGTGTTTTTGCCTCATGCCTCTCCCACAGTTGCCCCTCAGCTCTTCTGTGCCCCCTTGTGGTGGTACCAGTTACAGACTGAAAAACCTCCGGGATATTATGAGATTATAATAGATAATGATTTTAATAAAATAATAGAAAACTAACACATCCCTGCTATAAACTGGTGTTGATTTGATTCATGAAGGATAGTGCAGCTTGTCCATAATCATTCACATGACAGTGACTAGGATAGGAGATTTTCTGAACAAAAGGAGAAAAAAAACGAAACAAAATAAAGCAGGATGAACTTGATAAAGGTGTTTTAAAATCCCAAACAGTCAGTTTAATTGACAAATTTTTGCCCACCTCGGAAATTGAAGATGTATTTTTGTTGTTTTCTTTTAATTTGGCGCAAGCATACATCACAATTGTGGCTGTAACTGCCTTTATGAAGTGATTGAGTACAACTTTCACAAGTTACATGAAGTGAAAATTCTACCTGCTGAGTTCTGTTTGTGAGATAAAGGTGTGCTCCAGTCTTCCTAACGTTTAACTCCAAAAATCTGCGGAAGTCTTACCTGGAATCCATCTCTTGGTCCCCTTTATCATTTATAAATAATTAACTAAGCTTGTCATATAAAAGAAAAGGAGTGGTTCTAAAACCAGACAGAGGAAAGGTGGGTGGCGATCACCTTGAGACATCAGGAGCGTGGTCTGATCATATCAAGATCAAATGCTGATGGAAAGAAAGACAGAAGAAAAGGGAGTGAGGTGACACTTCTTAACAAGGTAGAAGAAGGAGAAAGAAACAGACCGAGACAGTCGGATAGGAGATATAAAGAAGATAGAAGGTCAGATTCATTAAAAAGATACAAGGTTATGTTTGATTTTCTTTGCTCCAAGCTATCAGCTCTCGAGAACAATCTCACTGGCAGTGAGTTAAGGTTAGCCCAGATAATGATCAGTAATACACTGTCTGCACGGACAGGGAGACCGGTGGAGACAGAGGTGGGTGTACAAAGATGGAGCCAGAAAGTGAGTCAGTTCGAGTTTTGACTTTCAGAGTAAGACTGTTACTTTTTACAAAGTGAGCTCATTTCCTAAGTGTTTGTATCTTTAATCATGTGATGCTAGGACTTTGGTTTAAGTTAAGTTTTGTATGAGGTTCACTATCATGAAAGTAAAGCTAAGTGTTGAGTAGGGACTCATGTGACCAGCAGCAGTTGGTTGTTGTACAAACAGAGTTGTACAAATGAAAAATCAATAGGAACAAACAAAAGAACAACAGCTTCATACACACAACAACAGCAGTTTCAGGGATAGCCAATGAGTGCAGCCAAGAAACTCCTAGCATTATGATAGCAGAGACATTTGACTCCTTATAGTTCAGACTGGATTTCCAAATTTTATAGAACTGTTCATTTGAATGCTTCCTGAAAGACCAAGTCTCTGGTTCCAGGTCTCGGCAAAAACACAGAGTAAATTCACTTAAAATGGCTTTTTAGAATCATGCTGTGGAGGGAATAGACTTCTTTCACAGCGACTAATCCGACTCTGTAAATAATATTATTTTCTGTAGCTTTGTTTAATTCAAGTGTATCGGTAGGCCATGTCAGTGCACAATAACAGTATCTCAATATTTAAAGAGCAAAACAGAATTCAGTCATCATTAATTCACTGTTTATGTCTATGTTTTTTATTTTATCAATAAAATCCACATCCACAAGGGAGACGTTATCAATGCAGTTTTTACAAACTTAAAAAGTCCTGATTAGAAGACTAATTTGGCAAAATAAACAGAAGCACCTGCACAGGTGAGCAACGGGTGTTTAACGCCTTTAAGGTTTCGATAATGGAAGGTATCTCTGAGTGCCTGGTCACAGCTGCACTCAAGCAACGTCGATATAATAGGAAGAAAAAGACATTATGACTTGTTTGTGTGTTATTCCATTGCAATAATTCCATTGCTGTCCTTGTAGCCACATTTGATTACATAGCAATGAGTGAAGCTAGAAATAAAGATTTTACAGGTTCTTTTGTATTGCCTTACTTTGTTGTATTCATATTCATACTGCATTTATCTATTCAGACAATACTGCTTGCAACTGTGGCTTTGCAGCTACTTTACAGCTGATTTGCTGACCCTCTGTTGTTCTTTTTTACCATGTTGGAGCCATTATGAAAGTGTAGCGATTTTGAATTTCAAAATCTCAGATTTGAAACAACAGAGATATTCATGTGCATGCCTACTGCATTTATTAGATTAAAAAATGGTTGAAAACATTGACTGTTAGTGGGATGTAAGAGGGGATTCAAACGTCTGGTACCAAAATTGAATGCCCAACCAACCACCTGTCATCCTCCCTGGGAGGCTTTGCATCACCATAACAACATCTTGGCCACATGAGGTTGCCTGACAGGAAACTGTAAACAGTTTGGTAAGTAAAATGCAATGCAGCTTTTCTTTGAGTGAGGACAGTCTCAATTGGACATACTACAAATGCTGTTCAGGCACTCTTCACACTGGTTAGCAGTCTGGAGAAAATCCCTAAGCAATTGGCACGTGTTAGAAGAGGATGGGAAGTGTGGAGGCAGAAGAGAGGACAACACAATCTGTCCTCCTGTGTGCTCTCTGTGGAGCTGTGAGACAGAATTTCCAGGATTAATTAAATATAGCAAGGTGATTTAACCCGTTCAGTGTCTAACAGTCGTCTTTATTTTTGTGAATTTATTAATTTCTTCTCAGTTACTGAGATTTACTCTTTTTGTTAAAAACTCACTGTGACACAAGCTCACCAGCAGGATCACTTTGTGTCATTGTTTTGAAAGACAGAGTGATGATGCTCAGTGTTTAACAGTGCTGTCACAGGGTGATCAATGAGATCAAATGAAACCTCAGTGCCTCTGTGTCAATGTGTTAACCTTTGCTGACTAACAGGAAAAAAAACTGTGAATCAGGTTTATGAGATCATTAACAAGATCTTAAGTAGTCATTAAAATGAAGATGATACAAATTTTTGCAATTAACATTTAAAATTAACCTGTAATTATGACCAAACCCATGACAGTTTTTCTAATTGCTCTCAATTCCAGGCAGTTTCTGCTTTGTGTCCTTGTAGTTTCTGAAGCTGTGGAGACTTTTCAAGATTGATTTGGGCAAATTTGACTTGGGGTCAAAAGTTAAAAAATGGGTAGAACTCTATTAATGATATCAAAAGATGCATCTCTTGCAGGCCTTTGTGCAATGAATAAAATGGCAAAAGAGAGAGGATGACAAAAAGCAGGTTGAACGCAAAACCCAACACTGTGAATAATAGCTTGGAGGCTTGGGACAGAAAATAACTGAGCAACAGACAAAGATGACAGAGTGAGGAGAAACTAAATAGAAGAGGTGCGACTGACAAATGCATAGCAAGATGCTCCCTCTCATCCACTGACACTGTGAAAAATAAAGGTTATCAGTGTGATTGAAGCAGAAGTAATCAGAAGTATATCTGAACCCTTTTACTCTGCCTTGTAATTTAAGAAACAATATTTGAGTTGCACTCCAAAAAACAGTATAGTGTAGCACAATCCTACTGTATCATCTACAACTACCAATCAAAATTCAGTGAGAGAGAAAAGTTAGAAGCTGCCAGTTGTCTTGGCAAAAATCTCTTCTCTTTCTGCCAGCAAAGCAGCTATTTTCAAATGAGGGAGTTCTTACAGGCGTAATTGAAAAAAAAAGACCCAAAAAGCTGACAAAGAAGTGCCAAATACTGCAGTACTTCAACTGGCCACTTGACCGAGCTCCAGTGAATCATTCCTCATTGACTGTCATTAAAATGACAAACATTACGACATAAATAAACAAGTTTACAGCCTAATACTAATGGTCTGGTGAAAGCTAATTTCTACATTTATGACAAATTAAGTGGGGTTGAATTTTCATAAAACTCACTCGTCGAAATTATATTAGGGCTTTAAGTTACTCATAATTAAGGGTGTAGTCTCTTTCAGTGAAAGCTACCAGCTGTCTGCCAGGCGTGTCCTCTCCTCCTCCTCCAAATATGGTCATCACTTTGGCTCCATAATAACATGATGGGGGCAATCCATTTACCATTTACATATCTGGCCACAGGGCAAAGCTGGAGAGGATATGCATTGCTACCAATGACAACTCAAGTCTAGCAGACAGCTAAAGGCTTATTTCACTCGAAATGACCACATCAAAATGCACCATCAGTACAGTTATTATCAACGGGGGAAATGAACTATAGACCAAAACTGTTTTTTTGTAGCAGGCTATAAACGTGTTTATTTCTACAGCAAAATTGGGAATCTTAGTATGGGAGTCTAAAGGGGATTAAGTCGCTCTTGAAGCCAGTCTCAATTGGCCATTTGAAAACCGCTGTTTTGGTGCTTCCATGTTGGTGCTATTCTTCAGCCCTGGAGGTTTTTGCTTGCTCTGACATCACCTGAGGATGTGCAACAGAATGTTAAGCTCTAACTGAGAACAGCTTTTTTTATGCCATGTATGATTGAGTTTAATATAACAGTAGAGAATTGGAAAAAAATACTGCATGTGCACGTCTTCTGTGGCCTTTACTAAGTTAAATGGATAATTTGACCATCATAGAGGCTCAGGAGAATGAAAACACATGACCACAATAGTACAAGGAGTAGCAAAGCATATAAGAATATCAAAGCTCTGTGAGCTCCGCAGGCTCAGCAAAGCCAATAACACTGCTGCAAGGACATGACAGTAAGCTATATATGGATGTCAAAAAAATTCTATATGATTACTGTTGCTTTATTTAAACTGGAGGTCATTGCCACTTTAATTAACTTAGTCCTGCCTGTCCAACTTTATTTCTCCTGATGTTAACTCACCATGACACTTACCTCATCTTTTCTCCACACACATACATACACACACACACACTCTAAAAATATTCTACCATCTTTTAACGCCAACTTCTGCCGTAATAAATACCTTTATTCCCAAATGCGCTTTGTACGGATTATCATGACATTAATGGCAACACAACCAACATGTTTAATTGGCTTTGGTCTTGTCTCTAAAGATACAAATAGTTTAACACCATCTGATTTTCTAAATCTCTAGTGGACAAAAAAACACAACAACAAACTGCACTTTCACTGTTGTGGTGTGAAATTACAAAAAAACCCTGTTTACTGTAAAAATGACGCAGGTGTTGTGCAAACCAGCCTGGTACGATTATCCTAACCCAGAGTGAACCTGCAGCTATCAATAAACATACTGACCTTCGGCAATCTTTTGACTGTTACCATAGAAACACAATCTGACACACACATGCACACACAGTGTTTTCCTCACCTACTGCCATATCCATCTGTTTGCCGTGTTGTGTTGCTGATCTAATGAGAGATTCTATCAGGTCGGGAGACGACAAACACACTTCACTCATCCCTCCCTGCTACCTCTGCATGCTCAAACATTTGGGCTGCTATCTCACTGATGGTCTGAGGACAGACTGTGCTCAAAAGTACAGTGACATTCATGAGAGGAAGACAGAGAGAGAGAGAGAGAGCGAGAGAGAGAGAGAGAGAGAGATAGAGTGTTCAATGAGAAATATGAACAGGCAAAAAGTCCGAGTTTAGCAGAAAACTTAAAGGGAAAGAAGTCAAAGCAGAGTGTCAGATATTGAAAATAAGAGCAATGCTGCATGATGACACTGTCCAAGATCTAGATTTTCTCTCTCTTCACACAGACTCAGCCACACTGTTCACTCCCAGATCTAAGCTCTCAGCTAACCAAACACATAATTATAGTTTCTGCTGAACAAAGACTGGGGGGGAATTAATTAGGCAGCAGCTAAGTTGGTAAAACACTTTTCCATTACAGCGTCAGTCTCTGTTCAGTCCATCATTCAGTCATTAACTAATGAGGGAGGGTGTAAGATAAAGAGAGAGCTGTCATTAATTATCAGACACTTTTCTTTTTATTAATTGCACCTGATTAACCTGAGGATTTTTTAAATGCTTCATTATAAGAGGGTGATTAGAGAAGACCTGAAACAGAAGAAGATGTGTGTGTTGATAGGCATGTTCAAATATTCAGTATTCCATAGATAGATAGATAGATAGATAGATTCACAACAAACACAAACACATACACACACAAAAAGTGAAACCACCCCACTGCTCCCCCATCAGGGAGAGAGGAAGTCTGTAACGATAACAATCCATCCTTTTCTGTTGCTTTCCTTTAGATTGCATTTCTCCTCCAGAATCTCTCCATCCATCTACTGAAATCCCATTTTCATGACAAACAATAAGACACACACACTCACTCCGTCACTGCTCCCTGTAGCTGTCAGAAAACTGGTGGTGGTAGTGGTGGAGATGAGATGGGAGGGGAGGAAAATAACATGAGTAAGGGGAGAGGTGACAGGAAAGGAATGGAAACGCTGTGAATCACCAGAGATTTTGAGGGATTACCTGTGAAAGGGTTTGTGTGTGTGTGTGTGTGTGCGTGTGTGTGTGTGTGTGTGTGAGGATGTTTGTGTGGCATCCACCTGAACCTGAAAATGGCTAAAAAGTAGATAACCATTTTCTCTGCCTGCACATTAATCTGGTTTTCAAGCTATCTCACTTCTATCTTCTCATCCAAGCATCAACATACATTCATCCATACTATCAACCCAAACATTCTGTCAGATAAAAAAAAACAACTGGTTGTTTTGGCCCAGCTTTAGCTTACTGTATATTTAGCATCTCACAGCAGATAAAATGAACAGAGAGGCCAAGTCAACCCTAAGTGAAAAGCAATTTGACCTAAATCAAAGGCTTTTATTGTGTGGTACCACAGAGGGATGAATGGCCAAAAGGAAGGCTTGCTCTCTGAAGCAGCAGTTTACTCATCAGTTAATCTGAATGACAGAGAGCTTCTGTACTCACCAGCCTTCTCAGTCTTATGTGGTGACTTGCTGAGCTCCTGGCCAGGCAAACAGGGACACAGCCCATCACATTTTATTGAGATTGTTTTCCCAGACAGACAGCTTTGAAACTCCAGCTTGCACTGTGAAAAAAGACACAAACAAACATGGGTAATTTAGGCTTTATTTTACAGAATAGAGAACTGGAAACACACAAAAAAACAAAGGGTGCATTCAAATGACTTCACACATATAGATCAGTTATATAGTACTCAGTTTTATAAAGTCATCAGATAATCCTGTGATGCTTTCTGCTCTTTCTGAGGAAAACATCCCAGAAGGTGTCATCAGGGTATTCTTGGGGTTCTTGGAGACTTCATGTGTACTTTATGTAAAAAAAAGAAGTATATGGAAAACTTTTTTGGAGTTAAAAAAAACAAGTAAGCCTACTTCGGATCAAAATATTCACTTTTTTCTTTGTTGAATCTCTTATCTTAACTAGAACACAGCTAACACATTGTTCTGAAGCCTTAAATATTCTTGGAGTGTAAAGGATAGAACAATGTCCGATCACTGAAGGGTTCACTGTTTTTGAACTTTACTAGAGGCTCAAATTCAGGATTTATGGGCCTCTGCTGCACCAATTTAACAGTTCTTATTCAAACCCGCATTACTTTATTGAAGTGCAAGTCAGAACTTTTGTACCACTTTACCACACAGAAGAACTGTGAATTCTAGACACGTAATTTACAGGATCTATGTTGCAAATCTGCTCTGTGTTCCTCATTAAAACCAAACCAAAACTCTGAATATTGAACTTTTTATGTTGAGCTGATAAGGGGAAAGATTTGCTGAGACAGAATTGGTCATTTGTCTTCGATGAACAGATGTGTCCATTAGGCAGCCGTGTATACACACCATTAGACACTGAGATGCCCAGTGACATTCTATTATTCACTGCAATACAAACCTAATGCAATGCAAAAAGGCAAGATGGACTACTTCAGAATGTAATTTAACAGTATAAATCTCATTTCAGGTAAGTGAGGAGTAAGAAATTGTTTGGACTAGTTGGGGAAAAAATCCAATTACAAGATCCTTCCAAGAGGAATAATGAAAACTGAAATGAGTTATGTAAATTCTGTTTGGGACATTTCGTCAGGGTGAGACCATGACTGTGCATAAACATCTGTAGCCTACACATATCATGCCATACAAAGGCTTAGCGTTATCCTGCCAGCACTTTCATTTCCAATGTTCTAATTCAAATCCCTCATTTCCCCACTGTCACCTCTTTGATAGTGCTGCTAATGTTGCTTAATGAAATTTGTTGACAAAGGAACAGCGCTGTGCCCTGTTCTCAATATATTGAATTAGCTGTCTGGGGAGGGAGGAGGCAAGAATGGAAGAAAGAGATAGAGAGGGAGAGAGGGAAGGAGAGAGAAAGCCCAGGAAATAGATGACCTCCCCCAGTCACTGTCAGCACACTGAGAGGCCCCATGAATCTTTATGTTTGTCTCTCTCCAGGGGTTAATGTGGTTTTGATGAAACTGTGTTTTAACACCTGACTTGGTGGGGTAAAAATAGAGGACGGATGAGGTGAAGAGAGGAGATGCGTGGCAAATACAGGCGACTACAGGAGAGAAAAGGAAGAAAGAGGAGATGTGAGGAGAGGAGAAGAGAAAAGAGAGAAGACAAAGGATGATTTAAGAGGAGGGAAGTAATGGACTTAACTTAGTAGGCTGAAGCCTGTCAGGAGATAAGAGCACTGTCCTCTTAATAGGATATTGAGTGTGTGTGAGTGAGTGTGTGTGTGTGGTTCTGATGAGGGAGGCATGTAATGTAATAATAAAACATGAATAAGCTTGAGACCAGCAGCTGACTTGTGAGCAGAGTTTAAGTTGGGCCACAGGGACCCATCACTTCGCCAGCTAACTGAACCTCTCCAACTAAATCACCACAGAGAGCGGAGGGACCTCCCAGCGCTCCCCATCCTTATGTTCTCCCCTTTGTTTCTCCTTCAGCACTTCTCCTCCTTCAGCGCAGCTTCAAGCAGGTAGGTCATAGGAAAAGCCTGTGTCCTCATGCACAAGGAGTTAAAGCTAAACCAATCTCAGGCTGTTTCTAACCTCTGGGTTAGAGGCTTAACCTTGCATTTTAACCGAAAAACAACATGATCGCCAAATGGCTGGAGGTCCATTCAGTCTCTGCAGTGCTGAGAGGAAAAAAAAAACACAGCTAATGTGTGGATGCACAACAAGTTTCTCAGTGAGGAAAAACATGACCGCAGTTGAACTTCTCCTCTCATAGGTTTGCTTTTATTGATTCTGTCTCCTCAGGTACTCCATAAATTTAAAGAGCGTCCCTGACTGAAATGCTGCAATTAATAAATAATACTGTGTAAGTGACAACAGTAGGCAGGTGTCCTGGGAGTTCACACTTCGCTCTACTTTGTCGATACCGCTGCCACAGACAAGCTGATTTAGAAGTGCAAGACACTCAAGAGGTGTCTTGAGATGTCTAAGAGGCTCCTGCGTCTTGTCTTTATTGGTGGTGTCAAAAAAATAAAAAACATGAACGTGGACGTCAAGGGAGAATCATTATGTGTTACAGAACAGACCCACAGTGCTTCACGTTTTTCCAGATGTCTCATTTCACTCTGTCTTACCTTCCTTCTTGACTAATCAAAAAGGTCAAACAATGTCTTTTCTTTCTTCTCTATCACAGCAATGGCATTTGGACTATGCGTAGTTTACTGTAGCTGAGAAAGAGGTTATGAGTAGAGGTCAACGGCTCGATAGAGGGGTCACAGTCAGATGAGAAGATACAGTTGGAGAGTTTTTGCAAACATTTTTTTTCCCAGATCATTTTTTAGCTGTTGGAAAAAAACCTCTGTGAAAGCAGCTGGTCATGTTTACAGTTATTTGCTGAACAGACAGAGAAAGGCACAGCTGAAATAAACCCAGTCGAGGAGGACATGTGTCAATATATATGTGGTAAAATGGGACAGCAGGGGGACAAGCTGTTGTACATTTAACATCTATAATCCTGTCCTTGCTTTTATAAAATCACTAATAAATATTGTTTGCTCAGAGACTGGGAAGAAGAAAAATGGCACAGTTTAAGTGAAAGACAAGTGCGACACCTAAGAGAGATGAATGCAAATAGGAGGTCAGACCTTGGAGGAGTAGGTATGTCCATCAGATCCACACACAGGACTTGACTGGAGCGCCGAGCAGAGCTTGCATTTCCCATGAGCACCCGCTTCAGGCCTGTGCTTGTGACCTGCGCTGCCTTTTCTGGGTTTGACACTGAGAGAGACAGAAAGAAGGGGAAAAACATAGTCAATTTCAGAGATTCATGAATAAGAATTGAAGCCAGAACCTTTCTAATGTAAATATACAGCATTTTCACCAACATTTATGCATGAGAAAAAAACTGAAGTGCAGTAATAACTTTCCAGGCAGGTATATTATCCAAAGTAGCAGAATCAGTTTTCGACTGAGCAGACAGTGTTTCTGGTTGTCAGGGTTCAGCTGAAGCAGAGTGAGTTCTGATTGGTTCATTTGGGTCTTGTATGCAATTACATGTAATTACGTTTGTTCTAAATCTTGCAGCAATTTTTCAACGAAGTGCTCTCACCGAACACCCTGCTGCCTTCTGATCTATCGACCAGAGATGGAATTAGAGTCGGGCAGAGAAAGTAATAGCACCAAGTAAAAAATAAACAACTGAGCGGGCAGACAGTCATACAACTACTTTAAAATTTAAATGGAGAAACTGCTGCAAGGCTCAAGGTAGTGTCTTTGTGCGATTACTAAAGGTGTGCTCACTCTTCAACATTGCAACCAAACCACATTTGCTCCTTCTTTGTCATTTAATGCCACTGCCACGTGACCCCTAGTTCTTTGTCTGTTTGGTGGTGAACCAGCTTACTTTAAAGGTCTAAAATAAGTCAGGCTTTTTGACTGACTTAATAACACACAACAGTCTAAAACACATATTGAAAACCAGCCCTTGATTTAGCCATTAAAGCCAAAATATATTAGGCCAAAGTTGAAGACAGCATAATATCCCATTAAGTAAGAGTTTATCATTCAGTCCCTGAAAACATCTTTACTCTGTGAGACTACATGATTTAAATCACAGGCAGGGTGTCAGAAGCTTTATTATTTCTTTGGAAGTGTCACAGTCACCGACAAAGCCACAATCATCGTCACGGCAGATTAAATTGCAGACTACACTGATAAATAAAACACTGCTGGCAGATAAGGTAACGGTATGATGAAACCTTAAGGTTCAAGCTTGAGATGCTTTCCCTGATCTACCTAATCCAAACCTTCTCCTCCTCGCCTATTAAGTACCATTTGCATAAATGCAGGAAAGCACAAGTATGTGCTCAAGCTATTACTGTGATTTGGAGAGAGGGATTTACTTGACCAGTAAAATTAATGCATGCATGACAAATATTCACAGAGAGAGGCAGCTACAGAGAGAAAAGTGGAGAGAAGATCTACTGATGTATTAATCTCGAACAGAAACAAGAAAGTGAACTCTCTCTCTCTCCCTCATACCCTACTTTAGTTGAAACCCCTGCTGAGAGTTTTCACATTGCTCTAATCTGGAAAGGCTCTGATTTAACGGTACCACAACCCCCTCACAGCAGGACAGAGGTGTGCACAAATTAACACTGCAAGTCTCTGTAATGGTTTTTGAATTACGGCCTGCAACAAATATAAGCTTGCAGCCAAATACAATCGTCCAATAAAAAAAAGCTAAGTCGTATAATTAATTATCAAAATAAATTTATATGAGAAGAGGACGATGTTATACACTGAACTGTTGTGTTGAAAGCTTCTTAGAAGAGAAAAAAAATAATAATTAAACAATAAATTAATTTGCTTGTGGACACACAACCGTTTTAAAACAAATGAAACAATGATGAAAATCTCCTAGACATTCATACTGCAACATAAACTTAATCTCCTGACACCATCTGTGAATATAATGGGAGCTACAAAGTTTGAATTTGCCCTCTGAGAGGACACTGAAGCCGTGTTATGCTAATTGCTGCAACTAATTTAACTTTTAGATGAAATAACATCATGGTCCCAAGCTTCAGTGGGTGATGCTGCTGATGATATACAGATTTCAGGTGAATAGTTTGACATATTAAGCAGCAAATAGGGCGTGTAATTCATGCAATACAAATAAAAGTGTTAAAACCAAGTATCTTAGGAACTAATGAGATGAGGAAATCAATTAAACCAAAGACAGACAAAAAAACACTCAGATGTCTAATGTGGGTAATGCTTGTTGAACTGAAAAATTAAAAAACCTTAAAAATTTACAACGTAACAAGGTTGAAAACACAAACAAATTGGGTGCTGACAAAGTCCAGAGAACAAACAGATAGTTTTGTTGAAAAAAAATTGTGTTGAGTATGTGTCTGCGTGTTTGTCACCGAAGCAGACTGTATCCTTATGCACTGCTAAAAAACAAAACACAAATAACTACATTATTGTGCACTGCTTCATATCACCTGCTGGGTGCTATTTGTCTTGCAAATTATACATAGCAGAAGCATGCAATAAGCCCTGAAGGTCCTTAGTGTACTTCAACTTTGCAAAGTAAATTTGGGTTCCAGGTCTTCAATTCAATGTATTATTAACTCTGTATTTAGTAGAGACAAAGCCTTGCATTAAAGCAGAACAATAAGCAACCATTTTGTTGTTTTTTATAGAAGGTGCAGGATACAAGATAATTTATTCATCCTTGTGCAACAAAGGACTGCACAACTAAATTAAAATTTGGAGTCCTACGTACAATAACCCCCCCCACAACAGAATAGGATAAAATTAACAGTACATACAATAATCTATACACATATAAATGTACAAATACACACATCTATACACAAATACTGTGCCTTTTTTAATCTGAAGAAATGTTAACAACAGCAACAGGATAGTGATGATAACATGGCCAATATCTTCTATTTAAAGGTTCAACATCTAAGAAACACTTTCCATCATCTTTAACTTGTGTGAGCACCAAACATCGCTGATGGAAAACACAGAGTCCGCCTCCCTCCTTCCTGCCAGACTCCTGCCATCTGTGGGCTCAGAACAAAGTTTGCGCCTTGAGTACAGCAACTTAATCCAGGATGTTGTGGTGAAGACAGGACTCTGCAAAGTTGCAGGGACAGCAGTCTCTCACTTTCCACTTCTTGGCCAGTATGTGTCCCATTTCCTCTGCTTTATTTTCCTGCAACTAGTAGCTAGCCAGGAGCAGTCCAAACTGGGCTAATGGCTCTTATCCCGGCTTTCTTCTTTCTCTTCCCAGAGCGGTCTGGCTAAGCTTCAGAGGGCGCTGTGAGCAGATGTCTTTTCAAAAATATACTGCTCTTAATCCAAAACCTGTACTTTCTTTTCCAGTATTGACAGGTGGATTTCTCTCACATGTCATACTTGTTTCAACAATAAAGCAAAATAAACACAACAGAGATTAAAATAAAATTAAAGTTGCAACTTTGAAGGCGCTACTGGCTGTGCACTGCCCCGTGTAAATGCAGCATTCATTTAGATAACACTGGTTCTGAATCAACGCTGATGTTGTGTTTGGGGCCCTCCTTAACTTCTTAAAACTATACTTTATATTGTGTTCATTTTGATTTTCAGAACTTTTCCTATCTCATGAGAACAGTCTAAAAACCTTAAATTTAAAGTCTTATCAGAAGTCTACTAGAGAACATGCTGCTTGTATTTGCGGCAACCTCAGTTGTTAAACATGGTTGAACACAATGGATTATAATACAACAGGCTCTATATCTGTTACTAGTGTTGACAGTACATTTTACAGAGTGTTGCCACTAACAAATACGTCTATTCAGATTTCTGTTATTGGAGTTTTATTTCATTAGAAGTCAAAAAAGGACTCTTTTGGAGTCTGATCCCAAAAATATGTCTGGTCACAATGTAAGGTTAACAAATTTAGAGGTTGATAAAATGTCATATGATTGGCTCTTACCTGTGAATTGGCTGCTTGCGATTGGTGCAGATGGCTGTTTCATAATCATGGCTGACACACACCTTGTGAGGAGGGCAGCGCACCTTCAGACAGGGGTCCTTGGTGGCATCTAGACCTACAGGGGAGAGATCAGGGGTAAACATCATCTCTGAGCAGCAAAGAGAAGTTAGTAAAACATGCAGAGCCACAGGATCAGCAAACTGTAATGCTGAAGTTGAAAGTTGATGCAGCAAAAACATCAAGCTGTTCTTCTGGTTTTCCAGCTGGCAGAATTTTACATTCTACTAACTGAAGCAGGCAGAAAAAAAAATAATGAGCTGCAGAAAAGGATGATGAAGAAGAATGGTAAAAGGTATGAAGTAAACGTTGAGTTTTCCGCAGTATGAGCTGCTTAATGAGGACTATTCTCTCTGAGCGTCGACCCCATCTTCTTCCAAATCAATCTCCACAGTGACATTATCGCCGTGGCAGCCGGGCACAGCTGGCTGGTGTCCAGGGTGACAAAAGATCAAAGCAGCTCATTGACTCTGAGCATTGTGTCATTTCACACTAGGCTAACAGCACAAACCTACTTTCATTTGACAGACAGAAGTGGAGAGAATAAACAGGAGGTGGAGGAGGTGAAAGTAGCTGCGAAAAAGAGACGAGCTCCTTCACCAGCGAGGATTATACAACAATGATGTGACTTGAACTGTTTAATGAAATGTACTGGATGTTGAGGATGGCTGAATCAATGTAAGGAAGGGGGTGATAATGAAGGAGAAAGTCTACCATTAAGGCTGTTCTGGAATAGATATAGTGAAGGCTGAGGAGGGCATGATTCAGTACTGGGGGATCCACCTCAGGAACTGAGTCACATCAGACAATTAAGGGCTGCGGTGGAGGAGCCCAGAAGGCTGAGGTATGTGAATCACAGGATGCAAATGGCTCTGCTGGAAAGTTTGTTGGTGGTCTAACTGCAGCAGGAGGATCACGAATGAAGGAAAATCACTTTAAAACCAGATCTTTGCATGCATAGATTAAGCTGTAGTTTGAGATCTATAATGAGTTGACTGGTTTAATCAAGGGTAGCATTAGTTAAATTTTTCAGATCAATGAAAGGATGCAATTAAGCACAAAGAATGGTCTGTTGTCCAGAAAACAGAGAAAACCGGGATGGGTTAACAAGGTAAAACTTTATGACTAAATACAGAAAAAATAGGGACAGTCACAAATTACAAGCAGTTGTCTTCAAATCTATCAAATCTTGTCTTGCTTGTCCCAAGAAGTCATTATCCTACATGAATTCACTCATGACAGCAGTGCATAGCTGGGAAGTTGAACTGAAACGTTCAGAGAGGTGTATTGATCCGCTGATCACTGACACAGAGACTTGATGTCCCACAGACTGATGAACATCCGGCCTAAAAGCAAAACCATTAACACAGGTAAAGGCAGGAGTGGGAAGGGAATTACTCATGTATCACTGCTGCTTTAGATGATCCAAAAAAAAGCAACTTGCAAAGTCTGCAGGAGAGAATTTGGTATCATTCTTTTTCTAAGGAAACCTCTAGCAAAGGCTCACTCAGGGAAACTACTCCTTTACATGCTTAGACCAGTAGCTGTTTCTTTTAAAATCTGCTATTCACACCTCTCATACATCTGCACTCAAAATTTCCACACTGTCAGTTGAGACATAACCTGTTTTCATCACCTGGTCACAACTGTCTAATAGCACAGCGACACACCTACATTGTAAGCCTGACATATTGCTGCTGTCTTTTTAAAACATGAGTCTCTCTTTACCTTTACTTCATTCTAGCTATTATTGTGTGCACTACTTCACCTCTCCGTCACCCTCAGTCTCCACAGATTCATCAGTTTCATCATTTCATTAGCCTCTCAGTCTCAGTGGGGTCATCAGCCACCACCGGTGATGCTCGGGGCAGACGCCCCTCGATTACACAACCTCCCCATTGAGTCAAAGCGCCAACGACTGTCTGACAAGCCTTATTATCACAAATCATCTGTTATAAAACACAAATATATTTACTTAATTCACTTGTCTCTCCTGATTAAAATGAAAGACGTTTGACTTCATGAGCAAAAGTAATTACAGTTTTTCTTGATTGCTTAAACAGTTTTGTCTGCTCTGACATCACGTTTTCAAAGCAATTAACACACAGGTTGAAACAGAAACGCAACTGGCAAACAATTAAAAGCATAACACAGAATGAGCTTCATTCTTTTCATCCTAGATAATTTTACCAGAGTTAATAAGCCCTGCTGCACTTCTTACACATGCCCTTTTGAAGCAATGCAAAGAAGGGACATTGTCTAAGAAAGTTTTTTTCATTTATTTGCTCCCTGTTTGAGGGTCTCTCTATGCCCGTGAACTGTCAGTGACATGTAAGATTTACATTAATCACCTAGACTGGACAAATTTAGACACTCAGTATGTTACAGCTTGTGTGATGTGTGCTTTCTGCACTACCTTGGAATGCAAAATCAAATACTGAAAGGAAAATGTTTTTTTGTACTGCAACAGCCTTTCACATTTCATTCTTTACCATGATTTTTCAAACTCAGAAACGCTGAAAACTTTAAATATGCCAAATTGAAATAAACTTTTGGTAAAAGTAACTGTGGAAAACTAGAGGAAATATTCCCACAAAAAAAAAGAGTTGAAATACTGTACAAAATGCACAAACTCCACTGGTTTCTAATGATTGGGCTACAAGTTCTTATCAAAGTTGATGTTTTTCCTTGCAATGCACCAAGAGAAAAACATCCTTGAATGGTCTACCATTTCTGGCATCCCTTTAAACCTATTTCCATGCAAGCAGCATTCATTGCCTCCAGCAAGGACATCTGGTTGTATGATCGGTGATTGTAGACCTTCCATCTCCAGGCAGAGAAAAATTCCTCAATTGGATTTATAAAAGGAGAATATGCACCATCATACGAGGCTGTGCAGCAGATCATTCATTCACAAGCGAGAGTGGTGGAGGGCAACATTGTCAGAGCTCAACAGCTCTCTCTCTTCAGGTGGAAGCACTCTTTCATCCGATGCATCCACGAATTTGATAAAGTGTTCTGTATCATATGGGTATGTTGCAAAGGACACTATCATTGGAGATGGAGTGACCGTGGTCTCCACCTCTCAGTTCATGCCTTTGGCCTCTTTCATCCATGCTTGCCGAGAGCGACACAGAGGCATCTTATAAATATCAAGCAAATAGTAAGTTAATTATTTCTTTAGATTTGTTGGCACTGGTTGTAATATACTGAGGTCACACCCACTGTGGCCATATGACCACACCCACCGTCAACTCCCCTGTCCCAGATTTCACCCTGGTCACCTGATAGGCTGAGGTGTGGCCCCGCTGCTGAATCTAAGTTAACCATACAGTCAGAGACATTACCAGTCTGCTGCCCACTATCATGTTGACCTTGTCAGTCTTAAAGACTGTACCAGAAGTGTATCAAAGAAAGATAAAAGCTGCTGTAATGAACAAAAACACTAAAAAAGACAAAGCTAATAAAGTAAGATCAAAGACACGGTTGGTTTTAAACCACATCACTAGAAATCACCATGGAGAACAAACTAAAAAAGATTTTAAATCCCAAGTTAATTAAGACTGAGCGCAGAGTGTATAGATCAAAGCGTTATGTACAAGTCATTAGCATGTGGCTGCTAACATCATAAAACGGAGTGGCCTTGTCTCCATTAGGGGCCTAATGGGTTGTGTTGGAACCACATCTGGTGTCTGCTGTGAACATCAACTAGTATCTGACCTGATCACACACTGCACTGCTGTTTACATGCTGGTTTATCAGCATTAAATCAGCCAGAAAGACACAATGGTGGTTGTCGTCTCTCTGCTCGCAGTCACGCTGTAATCTCAACAACCATCACCACTAAGAGTGATTGGACACCGACACATATCAACTCACAACTTATATAACATATCTAGAACTGTGAAAAGATATTGGAGAGCTTTCTTTATCATCAAATAGGAGAAGAAAATCACACAATGACAATGGTGAGGCTTAGATAACCTCAAAGGAAAAGACTCATATTAATCTTCATAACTGAGCAACATACTTGTTTCCTTTCTTACTTTGTCAAAAGTATCCATGCCTTGATACTATTTTGATACAATGTGTGATACAATATGCATTCATCTTACAATGCTAGTATTGCGAGCACCAAAGCTATAATCCAAACAAAGGACAGATCTACAATCTGATTTGCAAGTCAAGGCTGCACAGATGAAAAAACAGGGGAGAAAATCAACTGGTTCTCAACCTGTGGCCGTTTCAGCATTATCTCCAGCAACAAACTCAAAAGCAGCAACATACAAGTGGATGAAATAGTCAGCTAACAGCCTGTTATTGCTATTTTTTGTTATTTTTTGTTTTGCCACAGTGTCGAAACAGGTATCCACTATTGTTTTTTTTAATACTGGTATTGTATCCGAGTATAAAATTATGGTATCGTGGCAACACTATTTCTCACATTCTGCAAAACACTAAAACCAATACAAAAAACACATTAACTGGGCTGCATGCCTTCCCTCTTATCCCCCACAATGCAAGGTGATAATATGTCAACCTTCCTCCTGATAGCTGCTCTGCTGTCTCTCTCTATCGCCTGCTTATTTGGGCCTGTCCTCACCTCCATCTATCAGTGACGGAGGAAACCCATCTTATTTCACTTCATTGCAAAATGACTTTATCACCGCGAGGAAATGAGAGATGAAGGGAGAGACGATAGAGGGAGAGAGGAAGGATTGGTAGAAAAGGAGGCTCGTATCTGGTTAACAGAGGATTGGAGGACAATTTAGGATAAGTGCGTGACCTCCACACTCACACAAATTGGAAATCAGACCCACACATACAAATGAGTGACTAGGTTTATCCACCTACACATACTAATACACAAAGCGTCGCATGTAGATGATTACACAGATAAAACTTTCTCATAAACAGTAAAAAAAAAGTTAATTTGGAGAGACAATGATGCTCTGAATGTGAAAACGTTTCCAGCAGATGTGATGTGAATATTTACAGAACATTAAGGAGAGGAAAAAGACAAGAAACAAGGAGCAAAGTGGAGATGACAAAAAAGGGGGAAAGAATAGAAATCACAATAAAAGGGAAAAGGGAAGGAGAAAGAAAGGATGAGAAGGAAACTGAGGGCTGGAAAGAAAGAGAGAGGAAAGAAAGAAAATGACAGGACAAAGGGAGGAGGTGGGTCAGAGGAGCGAATAAAAGAGTGTAGGGTAAAAGAGTTTTATCCATCCATTTAAAGCTTGAGTGAGCAGCATTGGCAGTTAAACCAGCCAATCAATTGTAATGCAGGAGGACTGCAGCACACTCTCACCACCCTTCTTTCACTTTCCTCAATATGAGTCTCTCATCTCCCTTTATTCTCCTCTCTTCTTTCTAATCTTAAGCATGACTTTCTTCTCATCCATGTGTGTGAATGAGTCAATATGCGTGAGCAATATAACTGGTCATGCCTTATTGCATATCCATTTTATTCCAAAGTGCCAAGTAAAACTCCTTTTCACACACTTAACCACATTTTTACCTTGAAAATGTTATTGATTTATGTAAATGAACAAGGTTGTCTGCTGCTGATAAGACGCTGCCAAATGAACAAGTGTTAGGGATTCGTGCCTGGGTGTGTGTGCGTGAAGTTAGTATTATGAGTCTTCATCAGACACTGCCGCTTCATGGAGAACCTGGGAAGATGCAGTGCATTGGAACTGGTAGCTGATAAGGGAGGGGAGGGAGAAGCAAGTCATGTGTGCTGTCTCTGTAATGTTACAGTTAGGGTTTGTGAGTAAGAGCAACAGCTTTGCACACTGACATCACCACCAATTAGTTTAGTCATTGTCCTTGGCCGTGTGTTAGCTTGACTGATGACCCCTGGGTGCTGGGATGCCAATCAGTAGGGGTGAGACAGATGGAGGAGTTGGTAGAAATGTAGCTGAGGGCAGTGAGGGCCCAAGACAACAGCAGATCATTAACAAATTAAGACTTAAGTCCTGTTTTAAGTTTGGCACATTTACACTTCTAAAAGCCCTAAAAATGACTCAGAATGCTGCTGGTTGTCGTTTTCAAAGATTTGTACGGATACAAACACTATCTCGCTCTGTAAAACCCTCAAATGAATGTGTACTTCAGTCAAACCATTACAACAAGCAGTCTTAGAGTTACATTTTGTGAGAAATGCTTAGAAGCTCTCAAAGAATGAGAGCAGCAATTAGGATTTGGCTCGGAGAACTAATCCCCCAAACACATTCATGTCTTAAAATCTTAATTCGACAAAAACTTTGCAGACAATGGCGCCTGTAGACTTTGCAACAGCAGCAATCTTATAAGCTAATTAAACAGCACATACGGTTTAATATTATATCTGTCACTTTTTATGAGATTGGTAACTGATGCAAGCAGACACAAATGTGTCATTGTTGGATTTTGGTCCAACATTTTAGACTCTGTCAGAGACTTGATGCAGCCTTTAGTCTTTAGCTGCCAAGGCTCTAAATTGGCCACTGGAGGACTTTTCTCACAGCTTTATTCAGGACCACAGGTTTTGATTGACAACCAATGATTTCATCATGATTTTTTTTCAAAGTTTTTAACTTTTGTCTTGATGTCTGGAGTCAGAGTGATTTGAACAGAGTCCACATGTGATCTGCCTTCATAAACAGTAACATGTCTCTCTCTCTCTCTCTCTCTGTAAATATATAAACACATAGATTATATATATGTATTTATGTGTGTGTGTTTATGCAGTATCGAGAGTTTTAAAGGAAAAATTGTGACCATGTTAAAGCTGTCTTTAAGGATCGAAACACCCTAGTACAGAGCAGAATTATAAGTCTTTATGATCTGACTCTCAAATTCTGTTAACATGGACACCTCGTGGCAGCTGCACATTTCACTGCTGTGCTACTTCATGCTTTGAAAGCTCTGCTGTTGCTGCAAGCCCAGCATCAACCCAGCTACCATCTGGTCGGATCGGCTTTTATATACTGGGGTAGGGGGAGGGTGATCGATATACTCCTGGGTTGGCAGCTCATGCTTGCCGAGCACAGTGAAAACATAAAAGAAAATATATTCCCTTCTGAAAGCAAAAGTTGTGCTCTATCTAAGAAAAAGCACCCTGACACAAAAAGTTTCATCTTAGTGAATTTGAAGATCAAAGTCATCTTCATAAAGCTTTAATAAAAAAATGCTCTCCATTTACTGTATATGTATTATCTAAGGGGAATCCATAATCTCTCTGTGCACATATAAAGGGCATGTGAATGCTGTGTAATGTATGTCTTAATATCCATGCTGTCTTTTAATAAGAGTCTTACATTTTTTACCTCTGCTCCCCAGCATACGTTATCATAGCTTTGCTCCTCTGTGATTGTAGCTTTGGTGGTGTAACAACCAACCTTCCACCATTATATCCTCATTATTACCACAGTTAGAGAGCTCTTTGGTGCACAATGTGCATTCAAATCTCCAACAGTAGATGAAACAGGTTCATATATGGACTCCTAGCCTCTACCTCCCTCAAGCTCAGAGCCCACAGGGAGCCACAGGGCAAACGTAGCCAGGCAGAGAAGAGCTACGATCACAAGAATATAAAAAGACCCATTCTTATGTAGCTTAGTGCTTCTTTCTACCAGATTTTTTAAAAAAAAGTCTGGTTTTTATTACATTAAAAAATTGCTTTATTTTTGATGCAGCAGTCCATTTTGATTCTGTATATGTATCAAACTTTGTATTTAATTTTGGAATAAAAATTCTTCCTCATGACACATGAGCTGATTTTTGGATTTTACCTAGACGTCTCTTAAAAGACCCATGTGTACAACTGCACGTCAAACACTTTTTTTTCTCATTCTTTTTATTACTGAGGACGGTTGTGAAGTAGTGAAGATTAAAAGTAGCATGACATGAACCAGCACCCGAGTAATTATTTAGAGCAAGAATAGAGAGGGATAGTCATTAAGTCAAAATCAGTGCTTTATTACATCCTTTGCTAAAATTGATCCTCTCAGTGGAAAACTGCAGGAGAATTTCATTGTGCAATACTCTGCAATACACAATGTAATGGTTTTGACAGGAAAAATGTATAATCAGCCTACAGTTACTGAATCACTGTGAACTGCATTTGGATGTCAGTGTAGCTGGATCATTGAACCATTATTTATCTAGGCAAGCAGCAAGTATGGCATTTTATTATCCACAATGTTAAAAAAAATACTCTTTTTAAAAGTTACTGGATGGTCCAACGCTGTTCATATCTTTCAGCCATTTAATTGCTGCAACACCTCCAAGTGGATTCCTGGCAGAGAGGCACATTGTGCATGAAGCTGTAAAATTTTATTACAATTAAAGTTGACAGTAAATTGCCCTGCTCTCCCGCTTTTTTGTCTCCTTAAGAATTTTCCTCCCTCTTTTCTTCACCCTTAATGTTCCTTCAGAGACAGGAAAAAAGTGGAGGATAAGGAGGATGAGATAAAACACTCTTCCAGTGTCCTCTAAAACTGGACAGAGGCCAGGATGGAGTGCAGTGATTGGATAATAGAGACGGTCAGAGTTGAATAGGAAAGCCACATCGCCAACAAGCCCTGTCAAAGAGTAGAGGGTGACTTCAAATTAATTGCAGCTGAGCCAGACATAGGTCAATGGGGTATTTTCGTAATCTGTGACAATGGGTGTATGTACTTCCTTATTGACACCATGCTCCATTGCTCTCCATTGTTTGCTCTCCCCAGCCACTGTTTCTAATAGCAAATAAACAAGTTTGAAATTAAATAAACAAGATCTTCAACAACCATTCCCAAAGGACAAATTCTCGACCGTTATTAGAAAAATGAGCTTCACTTTCAGGCATTGAGAAACTAATTAAAAAGGTGTTTCGTCTCTTCCACCTGGGGGGCTACTGAGAAAAAAAAACAAAAACAAGAGACGGCGAGGGAGAACAGTAAGACAAACAGATCAGGAGGAGATAAAATCTGATTCTCGCTCTGCTTTGTGATCGTTCCTCGGGGTCTGACTGCTCGGCCTGTGAGAGGCACTAGAGCGAGGGATGACAGGGAGGAATGATAGAGGGATGAAAGCACAGAAAGGGCCTCTGGGAGGATGCAGCGATAGCACGGATTCAGCATCCATAAAATTAATTATTGAAAACATGAGCAAATCATATTATTGTGGATGTAACTGAGGAATGGAGAAGATAAGCAGGGTGTTTCAGTCTGAATGGTGGAGGAAAAACCCCACAGTGGCTTATTGGAGAAAGAGGAGAGAAGCTCTTGACTATCGCTTACAAACTGAATATTCATCACTGCCACACAACCATTATACACACTGCAGCACTCACACACTCACACTTCATTGTGAAAAGCCCTGAAAGAGGATGTTTTGTGAAGCTGTTGCTGGCAGCAAAGCATTTTTAAAGGAAAGCTATGAAAGCAAATAATCAAACAGTCTTTGAAGACAACTTCAAAGCAAGAGAGCAAAGATGCATTTGAGGACAACACGGGCAAACATGAGGACATAAATTTCAAGTGGAAGTTGCTAATTGTCACAATGAAATAAAGTTACACATAACATGTTCTGCTTGAAGTGTGTTTATAATTCTGACCATGATTATGGAGAAATGAGAGGGAGGAAATAAAACAGATTATGCATGAAATTGGCTTGGTTGGAAGAAGAAGATGCACACACTCAGGGAAACACACACAATAGTTGGCATGGATAAGTCTTTAGCTGTTTCTTCTCTCACAAAGAGAGAAGAGGAAGTAGTCCAAAAAAAGCTCCTGAGCCAGGAAAAGCATATTGTAAGGTCTTCATCCTGGCTAATAGGTCAGTGTACGTCGTGTATGAAGGGTTTTATTTCATAAAATGTTGACTAAAGGAATGTTCATCCAATAAAGTGAACATTTAACTGTATGTATTGATCTTTTAAAGTCCATATTTAAAATTAAAGGTGTCCTCAGACAGAAATCAGAGGTAGTTTTCGCACAAATATGCAAAACTGTTTGTACAGTTTGTGTTTCTTTGAAACAAACTGCACAAACTATAAGAACTGTAGCTGAAATGACTCTTTATTTAAAAATTCCTACTGCATATGCTCTGCTTTCTTCTGCTTCATAGAGAGAAAACCTCAGCTCTTAAGCGACCATGTGTTGCTGCCAAATGAGGAGTTTGTGGTAAGTTGACCTTTTACTCAGTTTCAGGAGAGGTCACACTGAAAGGCCACACACTTGACTCAGAGGCTGATTCTTTGTCTCATTCACACACTGTGATTTCTTTCTGTTTTTCCTCTGTCTACATGCACGCACACACAAACACATACAGACACACACACACATGCTCACACACACACATACGCAGGTGGATGACAGGTCTGGCCTCTTGCCTCACCTTCAGTGTCAGAGATAATTAAATGTTTTTGCACTGTCCTAGACTGAGGCATTCATTAATCTGGAGCTGAAATGTGTGTGTGTGTCTGTGTGTGTGTGTGTATGTTTGTGCGTATGTGTGCAAATGAGTAAGATTAGATCAAAGCTATGTATCTCCTCTACCTTCATCTGCTCTGTTTTCCCTCCATTATCCACTCATATTCACCACTTATGGTAATGAAAAATGCCTAAGCAACATTATATGACTCACAAAAGCTCTGTGTTAGATCACTCCTATATTCAACACATGTAAAGAGACAAACAGGAGAAAGACCGGACATTATCTAAGGTTACAAACCCTTTCAATATCTTTCCTTTTCCTTAAAACCTATGTGCTGAACTGAACCCATTATGCCCCCAGCAAGATTACTACACCACACAGTGACTCACAGCACACAGTAGGCAAGGGATGATGGACGGTTCAAATGATATATAACTCAAAAAGTCACATTTTGCTTCACTGAAGGGAAAAAAAGTAAGGTTTCTTTTCCAGTGCAATACATGGGGATACTCTTTCAAATTTGAACATTTGCTTCTGAGATTTCACTGTCTGACCCTTTTTTTCATAGCAACTGCATTCCCAATCAAAAGGCTGTTTTATTATAAATCGCATCCTTCTACAAGAGTGCAAAACTGAAAGACGAGGAGCTTTAAAGTGTTGTAACTGATGCAGGTTTAATCAGGGCGGAGATCAAACAAGAAAACTCTAAATACCTAAAAATAACCAAACCTCTACCCCAACATCTGTGTTTGAACTGAAATCAGGGCTTTTTATCCAAGCTCACAGCAGCACAATACTGCTCTTTTTGTAGGTTTATTAAGACTGTGATACTGTGGATTACTGCATGTTACCATGCAGCTTAACTCCCACTTAATTAGATCAAAACACATGTAATTGGTTTTGTAATTACTTAACACACAGAACACAATGTTAGCATCACTCACGATTTAAATTGCATTTGATTTACCAAGTGCTTCCCCATTTAGTTTTCCATTTGCCAAAACTGTTATCATTAAAGCAGCACTCCAGAGACTTGTGACAAAACTTATCTACATGTGGCGCAACAAGAATGCTTATTGGCTGTCTCTTTATAGTTTATGTCTAGAGAAAAATAACTCTGTTCTGCAGTATTTAAAGTTTTATGAGCGTGCCGTGTCAAAAAGTTCTGCTGAGTTTACATGAGAGCCTTGTTCAGTCACGGTCTGGTCTTTCCTGCCTAATGGTGACTGTTTCTTCCCCAGGAAATCACTGAATATTTTATTTAAAACATTATTATTATAAATTATATTAGAATTACAAAAGGCTTTTTATGTAGATTTAGGTTTTGTTAAAAGAAAAACACTTACTAATGAATGTAACATATTTTTTGACATTTTAATTCCCTGTTCTTTGCACTTGCACTTCTTTGTACAATGTCCGCAGAGTAAATTTTCTTTTTCAATAAGACAAATGGAAAAAATAATTGAAAATTCATAGAAATATGACTTTGCTTTTTATAGATTAAATTACATCTCTGTAAAGTATATATGAATGTAAACTGTATTATAATTTGCTATTTTTATAATTTACTGCGCATACTCTGCAGTGAGCTGAGCTAAACCTTCTGTACTTTTTTTGTTTAAATTGTCCTTATATCTGCAACACAAACATGTCCATCCTATTAGGCTAAATCATGAGGAAAGTTTAACACAAAAAGATCACATATCTTTAACACAAATACTAAAGTAGTGTTTATTTGGAGAGATAACTAACTAAATTTGAGGTATCCAGCAGCAATGTCAAATCTTTTTTTTTAATTTCCATTTTGTAAGGTTTAACCCTGTTAGGTATAAAAACCAAAGAGGGTTGAAAATCTATTACAAAATGTAAGAAATGCATATGAAAGCTAATATGTTCCTATTTAAGTTTCATTTAAAAAGTCTATGTAATGTACAATTGTGCATGAAAGGTAATTCTGTACAATTATATTCAGAGATAACACATTTATTTGGCTCAGCCCAGTTACTACTTCTCAAATTACAGTTTTATTGTGAGCCTGCACTAATACGCCATGATGTTACTACTGAAGCTTACTCTGGAAATAGCTCCATGTTAGTGAAGGGGCTAGCTTTGATCATCCTGTGAGCATTAGCCATGCTCTATCTGGTTCAGACGACGAGCTGTGAGCTTTGTTATCTCTCTCCTCCATACCGACATCTCTGCACACAACCTGAGACAGGGTGGAGAACTAATTGTGCTAAACATTGCTGTATTATACCCACCGTTTTGGGGCTCTGCAGCTGAGACGGCAGTGCAGAACAAGTTGAGCTTATTGTAAAATAATGCTGCAATCTGTTCTGAAACATCAATGACTGGCTATCAAAGCACTTATTCTCTTTAAACCTGAATACCTGGAATGATCTGACTGTGGTTTTCAGTTATGGCCCAGTAAAGCTAAATCAGGTTTTCAAAATCAGCTGCAGAAACAAAAACGGGATGGTTGCAGTATTAGGCAACTTTTGTCTAAATGCTATTTCTTGCATCCTCTAAAAAACCTTCCCATTCTGATGAAAATTATGTTGCCACTCACCATCCTGTACTATCTTCTTGGCTGAGCTGGAGTGAGCTGTGGTTGATGGGTCTCCATATCTGCCAGGTTCAACCTCTCGTTCTGAAAAACAAGGCAAAACAGGAAAAAGACTTAATGACAATAAAAATAGCACACACGTGCTCAAAGTAATCATCCAGACCCCTGTAAATCATGAGAGGTGGTTGATAAGTTGGTCATCTAATGCAGAAGAAGATAAGTTCTACAGCTCTTCTAACTTGCATGTGCAGTTCAGCCATTTAAGTGATAATACAGAATGTTTGAAGTAAATGACATTTACAGGATTTATGTTACGAGTGAGTGAAAATTGTAAGGGAGCTCTCTCTTCCTGCAGTCTTCCATTATCTCCATCTGGAGAGCTCACCCAAGTAGGTCCACAAGGACATGTGAGAAACACCAGGGTGGGATGCTTCTTCTCACAACATGAAGATGTGGGACGCTGAATTCAAACATCGGTAAGAGAGATGACTGCACTGACTGTGGTCACAAAAGTTCTTTTTCAATTTTAACTTCTCTGGTTTCTCCTCTGTGACTGTTTCTTGGCTATCTCTCTTTTTTTCACAATGCTATTATGAGTTAGCATGCGCCAGATTTTCCGTCCCTCTGCCTCCCATCATCTCCCCCAGCCCTCCTCTTGTCCTGTGCATGAGCACCAGCACCACCTGTTGCTAATGGGCTGAAATAGTGTTGTTTGGCTTGATTCAAGCCGCTCTGTTTTTTATTCCCATTTTCAGAGCCAGGGATGTGTTTACACACTAGATTTTTTTTCAGTACACACACACACACACACACAGAATGCACAACTCGTGAACTGTGAGGAAATTTTCACAAAACTTAACAACTCCCCTTAAATGCACAAACATATGAGTGATGTCAATTTTCTTACTATTTCCTGAAATGTTCTTAGTGTTTTCAGGTCTTCTTCGCAATCCAAAGAAAAACTTTTTTTTGGTGTAATACATCTTAATCTCCTGAAAGACTTTGTGAAATCCTAAGCCAGACTCAGTGGAGCTCCAAAGTGACACGAACATAATTTTTCTTATCTGAAAGAATAATCACTGCAGCATCATTGCTGAACACAAAAACAAGTAGACTCAGCCAAAAGAAAGCAAAGTAATGCACCTATCCATCAAGACACAAAAATACTAATCCATCCTATCTCTCACACATACACACACGCACACACACACACACTGCAGTACATGGAAGCAGGCCAGTGTTGGTGGAGCCTCGGGGAGGTAGCAGAGCAGCAAATGCAGAGGTACAGTACAACAAGTTCGTCATGTCTGTCTGTAGGCGGTGACATTAACAATCTGAGATGATTAACTCTGAACTCACCTCTCGCCTGAATTTATTAGCAAACAAGGACTGTCCATAGAGTGTTTATAATGACGAGGAAAAGTAAGGAGATGTGTGTGATGGCAACATAGTCAATCCAACTGTTTTTGTCAATATGTCCTTAATTCATTATCCTTCCTCTTTTCTTTTACTCTCCTCTTTAACAAACCTCTCTGCTCCTCAATATTGATGACTTATTTTTATCTCTGATTTATCCTCTCTGCGAGCAGTTTCTCTCAAGTGCTCGCTGCAGACCTCACGTCTGTGTATCTTTGCATCTCCCTCTGTCTTCTTCCGTCCCTGGAGACTCTCTCATGCCGCTGTCACTTTCCAATGCTGGCATTTAGCCTGAGGGCTCCTGCTATGATCGCAGGCAACGGCTGTCTGCTCACATCCCCTGAATTTTATTCACCCTAATTTATGATGCTTGTTGGAGGCTCTATTCACCACGGGACACAAAGGGCAGAATCAAAACACACACATTCAGTTGTTCCTCTGTGTGATCTACTGTTGTGCGAATCTCCCCTTGAAAACGGCATGTTCAGCACCATTCACACACTGCAGTCCATTGATTCACAGCCTCATTTCGCTTCGAGTTTGTTGTTAGTTTTGGCTTGGCCTTGCTACACTGGAAGTGCAGGGCAGTAACAACTCACCCTGCTCTGTCTGCCAACATTTAACCTTCCAGAATCACCATTTCTGTTGACCCCTAGTTACCCCGTGCCTCCTCTTCCATACCATTTCTTCTTTTCCATCCTAAACAGAAATTTAATGGCCCTGCTGATATGATTGGCTTCATCTGTTCATTAAATTAACAATACCCTCGGGGTGACTGTGTATTTCCTTCCTCTGCGTCTCAGCAGGCTTCAGGAATCATTGATTACCACTTGTGTGTTTATGTGTGTGTATGACTGTTTAATTAACTGCATACGTCTGAAATCACTGTAGCATGTATGTGTGCGTTTTTTGCTGATAGCCCCATTTATGTGCGAAGGCTCAACACCGCGAGGGTTCACCCCTCTGAAAGAGCGAGATAAGAGCTGAGCCGAGGGTCCAGAATATCGAATTACTTTTTTATGATGTGACCAACAAGCCATTAAAATCAGAGCAGTAAACAATGCTTTAAGAATGTCTAGAGAGCACGCTACAAGCCCTTTGCACGTTACACAGAAATGAGATATTTGTTCTTGCTCCTGATCACACTCCATTTAATACACAGTCCTGAGGTGCTCACTGTTGTTTGTCATCCTGTCCGTCTCTTTTCTCATCACTTTCTCTCTTTCAGATTCTTTTAGCTCCTCCAGGCGCCGATCAAAGATGGTTATATGAGAATACATTAAGGAGCAGCGACGGAGTTAGGGGAGATTAAAGATGGACCGATGAGAAATGGGAGCAGACAGACAGCATATCTTCAGAGAGACACTGGCTTAGCGAGTTGGAGAAATAGCTGATGAAATATATAACGACGACGAACACTCTGCTGGGAAAACACAATGTCACATCTAATCAGGCTGATTGGCAATTTGGAAGCTCCAGATTTCCGAGGCTTTTGTTTGTGGCTGCTAGTGCCAAACCAGAGTGCATCACAAATGACTTCTGTATCTGCTGCCAAAGCTGTTCCCATAGCAACCACTCATTCGCGATGTAATTAATTAGCCAAACAGACAGGAGTAGTAAACACCTGAAAATTAATAATGTGGACTTAACTTGCATTGTCTTCTCTCTTTCTTGTTTTTCTTTAATTTTGCCTTGTTGGTTGTGTTTCGGCGCCAGTTTGACTCTCCCGAGTTCCTCTGGACTGACTGTGATAATGTGGCACTGGCTGCCATTTGTAATCCTCCCTTTGACTCCGCTCTTTGGATAATGCATTGCAATCACAGACTAGCAAATCTGTTGGGCATGCCCATATTCAAGAACCCAGAATGAAATAGCCAGAATACTGATTCTAACATTGGTCTTGCTGACAGTACAACTGTTTTCTTCTGCCAAGGACTCTTCCTCGCCTCTCGTCCCTCTGTCTCCACGCTCGAGCTTAAAGGCCTTTTCAGGGCAACTCTCCAAACAGTACAGATGGGACCAAAGCAGAAAATAAAGCAGATGTAAAAAACCAGTGATAAATAAAAGTCAGAGTTTCACTCTGGAGAAGGCTGTGCAGATCTGGAGGACACATGGTCGAAACTAGAGATGTTCAAATACTTTTTTTTCCTTCCTTCTGTCACCTAAACTTTGTGTATTGGCAGATACAGAGCAACAATCTGATTCCATTGCATTTAAAAATCATGTAAAACCATATTTTTTTTTAATTTTCCTAATACTGGTTCTATTCTAACTCTGTCTAGATATTTTGCTTTAAATGTGTTTGAAATAACAAAAGTCACATATTCTACACCTCTTCAAATGTAGAGGATGCAAGTGGGAAGAGGTAAGGTCATGTTTTTGTGAAATTAATTATGTGATATTAGATCGGCGCATAGAATCAAGTACTTGCTTGAATAAAGCATTTTAGTATCAAGTAACAAGTTAAGTTTGTTTACATAGCAAAAGAAAAATCATATTAAAGCTCAGTTGCAAAATTAATACTCAGTTTTATGTTTATAAAAAATACAGAAAGTGTGAAAATGTAGTCAACAACAGTGTGAGTTTGACAGCAGGTATTTATGTCTTCTTGTAAATGTGAAAAGTAAAGTAAATGTCAGGACATGACTGATATTTTTATGACTACAAGGCAGCGGCTCTCACTCCAGATTGCTGCGGTAAGTCACAAGTGGGCGGGAAGCAAAAGCAACAACCAAAGTGTGCATGTGTGTGCCTGTGTGTGTGTTTGTGTATCTTCTTGTTTATGAGCTCACTGCGATTAAAAAAGTCTAACGTGGGTGTGTGTGCTCATATTCCTCTGTCTGATTATGATGGACAAAACTCACATATATTGGATTTTGCCTTGACAATGAGACTCCTCTTAAAATATTAACAAGGTTTCCAGTGAAAGTTTCCCATCAGCAGTTTACTGACAACCAAAAAATGAAAAAGAAGAAGCAATTCACTTAGGCTTACATATAAATCTCTTTATGAGGTTCTAGTCTTTCCTGAGGTTGTAAACAGAGTAATTTGACAAAAATCTGAACACATGGTCCTCTAAGATTTTTCTGGAGCTTTCAGCTTCATCTCAGTCTTTGTTAGTTCAGCTGTTAGTAAAGTTGGTAAACTGAGGGAAACTTTGCAAACTCCATCCACTGATCAGGATGGTTTGACTGAAAAAGTCCAAATAAAGAAAAGAAAAAGGAAAAGTGGGCCTTGTATTAAGAACTATGCTTTGCAGAGCCTAATTTACTTGCTTTAAATCAGTTGATGGAAATGTGCCTAATTTAAATTTGCAATTTCCCATTTCCTCTACGCCCTCGAGCATCTTAGATTAAACACTGTGGTTCAATATAAGAGAAGACACAATGGGTGAATTGAGTGTTGTGGTAATTTCAAACATCTAAACTGTAATGACAGCTGGATGGAGATGATCAAGTGCTACAGGAGTTTTAACACAGCAGTGATGGAAAAAAACTAGAAAAATTAAAAATGGGGGACTTGTTAATTTTATTGAGATGGAAAACAAAGAACCTTAGTTCTGTTGCTGATGATTTCCTCAACTTTGTTAAAATGAAGAAGGTTTTAATTACTAAACGAGAGAGCTGTAGCAGCTGCTGATATCTTGAGAGAGAGTGGGGCAAATTTTTGTTGTAGTCAAATAACACACAAAGTCACTGCGAAGACATGAATAGATCAATTTTGTGTCTTTTGAGGAATCAAGCAGGTTAAATGTTTCCTAGCTCTTTGGTGAGCAGACAGAGCTTCTGCTTGCAGACAGACAGCTGCTGAGCATCAAGGAGCTCTGGAGGACAGAGCCAGGAGTCAGACCTGTGGAAATCAACAGCCGGAGTGCAGAGCTGTTTAGCAATGGGGAGAGAACTGAAAGTATGTTTTTTTTAAACTCTCTGGATTAAAAACTGGATTTATCTCCTCTTCACTTCTTAACCTGTCTGCAGCCATAAGTCACACAGTGCCGACCTCCACTGTTTGTGTTCGAAATTAGTCTTTCTGCTCGCCAACTGGGGAGTAAAATGTACTTTACTTCACGAGCATTTAGAAAGGAGAAGGGAAAGAGAGACAGACTGGAGACTGGTGAGAGCAGAGTTCATTGCCTGACTGAAGACAAACATACAACCACACACACTCCCAGATGTAGTTGGTGTCCACTGTTGCTTGCTAGCATACGGGGCTAATTTGCAGGTATCTCAGTTGTTAAAGGCAAATATATACACTGAAATCAACCCCGAGGAAGGTGCTTTTAATTTCTTAAAAACTTTGATAAAAAATATGCAAAATAAAAGATTGCATTGAGTTTCAGAAGCTACTAGAACAGCTCTCTGCAGAAAAGACTGACCCCTTTTCACTCAACATAACTTTCCACTCATTGGTCCTGGGTCAGCTTTGGACACTGTGTTGGCACACCATGGACACACGAAGCTCTGATCTGAGTACAGCAGATGTCAGTTTAATCACACCCACAGGCCGAGCTGGGTTTTCTGGGAAACAGGCCAGTGTCACCCACACAAACCTCCCTTCTTACAGAGCTTTAGGATTTTATACATGTACAGAGGCCTAACAGGTTACCTATCCATAGACAGGTCAATGGGTTGCCACCATAGCAACAAGTTTTGGTGAAAGATTATCTGATCTGTCCTTAGTATGATGGAGACAAGGGGTTGTGACACCCAAGTGTGACCTATAATTTCCAGTTTTCTGTTTAATTTAAAAACTGTTTTCCTATCAGTCTCTGTGCATTTCGACCAAAAGATCAAAGTTTGAAACAAAATTTTATTTTCATTTCTCATCTTGTTTGAGAGCACTTTTTCAAGAGGTTTAATGAACAGCCAAAATGAAGTAGGGCAAAGTAAACCTCACAGTGCACAAGTGTTACTGAAATATAGATAAGTTTTTTCCTATTCATAATCTGTCTATATTATTCATTAATCTACTCCAAAATTGAAATCTGAATATTTTGAAAAGCAAAAATTCTGCCTAATAATGTGTCATCATATTTTCTTAATCCAGCAAAGTAAAAAAAAAAAAATAAATAAAATAAAATATCTGTTGGGCATCCCATCTTTGGCACAGGCCAGACTTGCTAGAATTTTGAATAAAAGCAGGCATAGAGACTGTGAGCTCTAAATCTGAATGAAGCAAGTCACAGTATGTACTACGAACACGAGGAGAAGTTCTTTTGCTGTCACTGCGTAATGGTTGAACTACACTTGATGTTCAGTGAGAAAAAAAAGATCAGTCACACACAGTAAAAAGCAAATGTATCTGTTAAAATGAAGATTTTTTAAGCGTAGCTGGAGGAGACAGTGTGTTGATGGAGTCTATCAGCTAAAGACTTTCCAGCCGGGGTATGAGAAGCTGATGAAAAAGAAGAAAGAAGGCACAAGACTACAATTACACAAGGGGAATGTGATAATAATAACCAAACCTCTTTAAATATTAATCAAAATTTGTAGGAAAACAACTCACAACTAATTCTCACAGGCTTTCAGTCTGGGTCTGTGTGTGTTTTTACATCACTGCGGTATGTTGATTCACAGTCACTCATTGTTCTTCATTACGTAATTTCAATCCGATGAACCCAATATGTCAGAAACAATTGAAAACTCTTGAGGAGCAATGAGCAAAAACAAAGGAGTGAAGGGGTGGTGAGAAATAGATGGCCTTGAAATACAGTATTAAGAGGAACAAATGAAAACAGATGAGAGAATTTTGGGCAACGTATAAAGAAAAGGAAGACTGGAGAGAAAGACAACAATGAGGGTGAGGGGGACACACGGAAAGCAGGGTTGCAGGGTGTACTGAATATATTTGTGGGAAGCAGCACTTTATATAAGATTCTGTCGGCCTGCCAGCAAAAAAAACAAAAAACAAAAAAAACAACGGATGGAAAACTTCCCCTCCCAGGAGGCTGAGTGAATTCTTACTCAAAATGTGCTCCCATCAGCCACCATCCATGTTATATAATCATGGGTAACTGGTTTAGACCATAAATGATAGCAAAGCAAAATGTATCCACAGAGAAAGTCATTTCAGCTAACTACTTTTTAGAGCATTATGAAGCACTGTGAATATCTGAGTCACAGTAATTGACCTACATCTATGCCCTTAAAGTATCACCTACATCTAATAAACAGCTTCTTCAGCAGTATATGTGGTGAGAAGCTTTTAAGAGAGCAAAAACTTTTTAAAAGTTTAACTAAATATGCTAAATTATTGCTTTTTTTTTCTAAAAACAAGCATTAGTGTCCTAAAGCAATTTTCAAACCTACTGTCAAATGCAAATTACAACTTCTATTGGATAAGATATACAACACAAAGTACATTATTTCACATTACCGGCATCTTAAATGCAGATGCTCTTATTAAACCAAGGCTCTAATGTTGTTAAACATTGTTAAGTCTCGAGCCACTCATAATAGCAAAACACAGACTGGGAAAACCGTACTAGCCAAATATGAAAGACAGAAAGCAATTATTTAAAATAAGGATTTCGTGGCAGGAAAAAGTCCCTGTTGTGTTTGGACATTTTGTTTGGCCTGCTGTCACCAACAGATACAGGAAAACAGAGTCGCACAGATACCAGGACTTCATGCAAAACTAAATCAACAGTACAATCCTGACATGTGGCTTGTATTAGTGTACTAATGAGCTGGAACATATGTTTGTTTCAATGAGGCAAAACAGCCAACTGGCCCTTCAGTCTGCAGCTGATTCTGGAGGGTTTTTTAAGTTCAGTAGGACGAGTTTGAGTTTACTACTGCACCACCAGAATCAACAAATCAACTACTGGGTCTCAATAAGTCTGCTCACTTGCTGTTCAGTCTCACCAACAAGCAATTTGTGATCCTACTGATTTCATTCATTAGATGCTACAGAGGGAAGCATTAATCGGCGAGTGATTCATCAGGGGACTGGATTTTAGCCCATCAACCTTCCTGCTGTTCATTAGTCTCCAAGGGCGACCGGTGATTCATTAGTCAAAGTGAGATCAGCATGTAGTGACTGATGCCACAATACCTCCAGCTGTATTGATCCCCTACAATAAGCTGTCACTTATAGCCATACGTGACATTTGGTATCAGACCATATACATAACATTTTATGAGATTACAACAGTCTGTATGCAAACTGTTTCCACAGATTTCTACAACAATCTGGGTTTTCTTTTTTGTTTTATCTGCGATCTTTAAAGTCCAGTCTGTAGGATTGAGTGACATGTAGTAGGTTTGCGGATTGCACCTAATTCCCTCTGTGTTTATAAGAGGCTCATTCTAATGTAATAAAACTAGATTCTTATTTCCAGCTTATTTATGCGAAATGAAGACCTACTTATGCATATCATATTTTATTTCCATCTTCTACAAATAGATCTTACTAAATCCTACACACTTAACCTGTAGGTGATTCACATGTATGAAAATAAATGTGCGCTTTCAATAGCACATTGTTATTCTTCAGCTAAAGCACAGGCAGACATGAAGCCTTGTTTAGGAAAGGCATTTGGGCGTCTCTCAATTCACGTCCCACACCATATGACTCAAATTCAAAAGCCTGTCATACTGACACACGCTGGAGTCAAAAGGTGAAGTTAACAGTTATGAGTGTAAAGCCTCGAGAACCAGCTGGGTGAAAAATGGGACCCACTAAAGGCGTCTTAGACACACAAAAACAACAAATGTTCCCAAGCAGACCTGACTGTCTGACTGATTCCCATTATTTTTTTTCTATCAAAATGTTTTGCTGTCCATTACTCTCAGGTGAGCTGTTTGTGGAGGAGTAACTGCATTTTGCATATTGATGATGGCAGCTCTGCAGCAGGGGAACAGTCATATTGCAGTTGAAGTGCATTGCTGCAGCAGAAATGGCAAGACAGACGAAACTGAAGATTGAGAAAAATGTTTTTATGCACTGCCATAAAGCGTCTAATTGGCACAAAGCTGCTCGATGCTTCAGCTTGAATGTCTCTTGACAGAAGCACATGTCAAATTCTCAAGAGGACAAAGTAACCTCACTTTGTCATCACAAAATGCTGCTGTGACTCACATGTATGGAGTGTGCTGTGTGATGTGGGCAGTGTAAGATCCCAGAGAAAATTCAAGCATTTTTCTAAACGTAATAAATGTTGAAAGAAATGTATGAAATACCTTCTACTGTGAGCTTTAAAATGGTTTTACTGTCTCCTACCACATAATTGCATTGTGTATTTTATTTTTGTAGCTCCTGTCATCAGTTTTATTGGCTATATTGTACTCACTAACTTATTTAATATAATCTCTTGCAAAAAAGTAGGTCCAACAGAGCAAAAAAAAAAAAACCCCTCCAAAACATGAGCAATTAGACTAGCAATGACTTGTATAGGTATTCTTTAGATTGGATGACCCAGTGGTGATGGGGAGGTTTGTCCTTCTAATGAATAAGGTACGTCTTTGTGCATCTCTTCCAGAACTATTCAATAATTTAAAACTAAATGCTTTTTTTATATGAAATATGTTAGGTTAAGGTTTTAAAAAAAAAATACTTTTTAAGGTTTTGGAGAAACATCTTAATGAGTACTATGTTACAGTCAGAGGACTGGAGTAACTGTGATAATTCTTTCAAAAAAACAACCATGGCTGTTGGCTGAAAGTGAAAAACAAACATGAATGTCTCTTATTAAAGTCTGCTTCAAAAAATGCCTCCCCCACACAATTTTCTGTACATTTAAAAATTGAGAATCTAATATTTACACCCACTTCCTATGAGACTAGCCAGCTGTGTAAGAAAGTTAGAAGGGTTTTTATTTCAGTCTCAGCCTTCCTTTTTCTTTAAATATAGTATTTAATTATATATCGCATTAAGTGCATGTTAATGCATCTTATGGCTAACTGTTACTTTTTATGCTTTTGCCCCTCCTTCAAGTCTGTGGTCATTTGAAACAGCCATAAACTCTTAATACTTTGGTGAGTGCAGTAACATCCAAACAGAGGTTACAAAAATCAATCACGAATTGTAATAAACTGAAGTTCAAGGACAAGTCATCTACACACAAGAACATAAATCTGGCAAATAAAAGGTGACTTCTCTTTGTACATGTGTGAGCTGGTGTCCTTTCCCGTGGTTATTCTCTGTAATTGTCAGTGACAGCAACAATAAAACGATCTGATGTCTGACCTAATTAAATGATATATAAGTGAGTACGGAGTAGTGCTTGTAGCCACAGTTAAACTAAATACTACCAAAGATGTGGCAATGAGCAAAGCCTCCATGTTTGGATAACATGCCATTCATACTGTAGCTCTACAGTGGCAAAAAGGATTTTCTTTTTGCCAATACATCAATATTTTAGCACCTAATTCTGGCTTCTGTATATGTGCTACATTTGAAAACAGACATTCAAAGCATCTAATGTATTTAGTCCCTGGTTAGAAGAATAATGCTCTGTTTACTTTTTGTCTTCTGTCCTCGCTGAGAAAATAGAGAGTAACTCTAGAATTTGATGCACTGAGGCGAGGCTGTTCTCATTAGGCTCAGTATCCACGAGGAGCTGGCCCAGATAAACCTGCTCAGCAAGTCTTTCCCTGAAGAGTTGCAGCTACTGTGCTAGATATGCAAAACCAAGCCAGCACAGAGCACACACAGTGGTAGAAAGACATCAAGTCTGCTGTGCTGCTCAGAAAGCTGCAGTCCAATCTACCCCCCGAAAATGTGTGTGTGTCAGTGAGTATGTGTGTACATATGTTGGAAACAATGAGACTGAGAGTGTGAGTGAGAGTGAGAGTAAGCCTGTGTTAGTTATAATTGAGTTTAGTCAAGAGTTACTGGGGGTCTAAGAGCATTACACACTTGAGTGTGATTGATGGAGTGGACTTGGCATTGTTGCCATAGTAAGTCCAAAGCAGGACATTACTGAGGAAAGTAGCAGCATTTGGCCAAACATGTATGAGCACACGCACACACACATGCATGCACACACACACACACACACACCTATGTTTAAAGAAATTATTGGATATTTGGCAACAGCTCACTGAACAGCACAATTAGTTTATCTGGAGAAGGCTCATGCAGGACCATCTACTGTACAGTAATTGATTTAAAACAGTAAGTCAATGTAAATGCACTGCTGCTTTATTGTACTTGTATTATGTGTACTCCAATATTCAATTACTCAAAAAAGAAATGCCAAAAAAGTTTTCAACTTTAAACCTTCAGCATAAGCACTCAAATAGCTGCACAGCTAGTACTTTTGATGAAAGTTATAGGCCATATTATGGAATATATGTTATGTGTCTAAAGGCATTAATAGTTTTGTTGTTAAAAGATTGTAAGTAGAACCTCATGGTGTACAGTATGAATTCAATAAAGATAATTATAAAAAAATGAAAGTTATATAATTAATCTCCATCTAGATTTTGTTAAAAGCTTATCAACCAACCCTCATAGTCATAAAAAAGAGTAGCCTGAATTTTCATTATAAATAAAACCTTTAGAAGTCACATATTGAATCTCTACATTATATGACATAAAAAAAACAACAGATCTGAATTAGAAATCTGACAAGTCATTTAAAATGACTCGAATGGAAGTGAATGAGTCCAATATTTTGGAAAGTAATATAAAATATATATATTAATGGCAAATGCTTTTCAAAGGCTGCTGCAATCAACTGTAAAAGAACAGATAATGTAAAAAAAAATAATAATAAAAAGCACAGTCCTTCAAAGTCTTTGTTCTGATGAAGTGAAAGCCAAATTAGCGATTGTGTGTGAAAAGGTTTCTTTCAGCAAAAAAACGCCTCTCTTGACTCCCTGGAGGTTATGTGCATTACAGGGTGGCTTAAAATGTTTAATTCTTTGGTACAGTTTAGCACAATAAATATAACTTTTACAATCTTAGTCTGAGGAATTTCAGCTGGGAGTTCTTTTTTAGATTAACAAATTATATCAAACCTCATAATGCATCAGTATTTAACGTTATTTGGATTTTTGTCACAGGGTAACATAAGCTAACATTTGCTTTTTGTGTGTTTGCTGATTTACATCACTGTATACTGAATTTGATTGCATAAAACAAGAAAAACTATGGATCAAACATTTTACCACATAAAAGATAACAGTTATTCAAACCAGCTGGATTCATTTTGATCAGTATTCAACAAGTATTGTGGTTTGCTATCCACACTGGTCTTATACACAGTCTGCATTAATATAAACATAGAATCACAAACAAACAGCAGGACTCACCTTGGTCTAGAGACTTGGCAGGAGCCCAGCTTTTGAAGTAGTCATCCTGAGTGGAAACACAACACAAGAAACTGGGTTATGAAAAAATAACTCCAAGCCAAGAATATCATTGAATTATTTTGTAGACCACTGAGAGAACAGCCCAAATACTACACCCCATTACTGACAATACTGTCCTCATTCTTCTCTCCTTTTGTTCTTCCAGGCTTGTGTTTTGTAAGAATGAATGATTGCAGTGAAAAATGGAAAGACGTTGAGAGATAGAGGCACGTGCAGGCATTTCAAAATAGATCCCAAATATATATATATATAGAGAGAAAACCTTGCAGGAGACACAGTGAGGAGTAAAGAAAGTTACAGACTCTAGTAAAACGGGTTTAACTGGGACAGAGCACTTGATGACAAGGTCTAAATGGACTTCTGCTTTGAAAAACAGTCCGGAAAGAAGTGTTGATGTTGTTATTAGGTAAAAATGGCAAAAGGACAAGGTTTTTTTTTCAGGGGAGAGACAGTGTTATTACATTTTAGCTGTTGCAATGTTTGCAAAATCATAAATGAAGAAGCTCAAAGCAAAGGTTGGACCAAGTCATTGTTCTGCAGGTTATAAGTAAGTCTCAAGTCTTTGCACTCAAGTCCCAAGTCAAAACTGTCATGAACCAAGTTAAGTTTCACTTCGTATACTTTGAGTTTTTAAAGTACTTTTAAAATCATAAAAAAGCTATAATGTGATCTTCTCCAAATGTAATTCCATTTTAAGTAAACTAAGCCTCAAATTACCATCCTTAGTAAAAGTTCAAGTGCTAAACCAATTTTTGTCCCAAACTTTTGTATACTGTAATGTGTATTCATACTGCAGTGCTAATTCAAGTCCAAGTCACGTGATTCAGGTTTATATCTCTGACTCAGAGTTTTCTTATGTCAAGATTCAGTATAGATTCAGTATTTAATCACGGAAAAAGCCCCATCCACTGAAAATATTAAAAGAGAAAGTAATTTGCTTGTCTCAGCTAAGCTTAGTTGAGAAGAGGCTCGGATTTGTTTCGTCAAATACACTTTGATTTAATCGCTCCTTTCAGAGAGGGAGATTTCTCCTATTCTGCACAGCATTTGAACACTTTTTTACTCTATTAGAAAAATAGCCACAGCTTGAACATTGTTGTTTATTGTTACTTGCATAACACACACTAAAGTAACATATTTGGTTAAATATCTGTAAATCAGTTTGAAGGCAGGAGTGATATAGATGGTGTGTTTTCAGCTTGCAGTGCAGCTGCCGTTGAATAAAAATAGCTGCAGCAAAAGCAGTTGTGAATTTAAATAGAACTCTCTGTTATTTGAACAGGTTGATGTTGGGGCACATCAGGTGATGATCAGCCGATCTGTGGAGTGTAAATGACTGTAAAATCCTAACTGAAACTTTCACTGTGAGCTCCTTTTGCAGTCCACAATTTAGCTTAAAGGCAACGTAAATTGCTTATAATGTACATCAGTTTAATTGTAAGCAGATACAAGGATGTCTACACATCAGCCTTCACTCATGAACGCCCACAGAAGTTCTACCTGTTGTAAATTAGATTAGTACACACTCATATCTACTTACAACCTCTTTATAGCGTGTCCTAAACCAGTTTTAGAAACATCAATACATTCTTATAATTGCTAAAGAGAGGGGGTTAAAGCTAAGTGTGACCAAATTAAGTTTGTACTGAAAAGTATAGCCTATATTTTCCTTACAATGTGTGCTACAAACACCCCCCTCACACATACACAAACACACACACACACACACGGTGGTGGTGTCTGCATCCAAAGTAGTGCCCAAGGTGTACCATATGTGTGTCAGCAGGGAGTAAGCCTGTGTCAGTGACGCTCTGCGAACAAGGCAGAGAAAACCTGCTGAGTTTAAAAGCAGGATCTCTGCCTTCTTTTATATATAATAAAATACAGAAAGAGGGAGAGAGGGAATGAAGGAATAGATGGATAGAGAGAGAGATAAAAAGAGAGAGAGGCTAAATTAGGCAGTCATACGAACACAAACTGGACAGCTGACCCACTCATCCAGTCCTTGTTCTATAAATGACAACTGGCGACACTTAAGCCAACACAAAAGTTTGAAATGAAGAGATGAAACCTAATTAGCGTCTCCCCTGGGTTCTTACTTCCCTAATGTCCTCACTTCTTTTTTTTCTCTAGTTTTATGTCCATCTCTCTTGCTCTGTCTCTGTTCTAAAATTATTAGAATTGTGAAAGAACAAAGTAAGATGTAACTGTGGCAAAACTCATTTCTGAAAAGTTCTAACTGAGGCCTGGGCCATGAAACCAATTACAATTCTGACTGTGACAGTGAGTTCCCATGCTTTAAAATCTCTCTGTCCAGTGTGCAATTAATAAAAAAAAATTCATGACTATTTAAAGAGCCTGAAACTTGTTCATTAACATCACAGTGAACAAACTTCTTTGCTTTCAAAAGCTGTATTGATCCTTTTAATATCAATATGTATAAAACCCTTGCTTGATTAAAATGAATCTTCAATTTTTTTTTACAGGATTTGTCCAAAAATAAATTATATTGGCTAAATTATTAGATATGACCCAATATTTTACCTAAATAAGAGAAAGTACAGTGGATTTGACCAACATTGGTTTGATGTCTATAAAGCTCTGAAAGGTCAGTTGATATTAGACTCTCTGCTTTGACCAGGGAAAGTTATTATCCACTATGCGCACAAAGAAAAAAATTCTCTTTTGCGATCAAAACTATGTTTTATCCTCACACCTTTATCAGCTTGTATTCAGCCTGTCATGAAGGAGTTTCATATCTATGTCACATTCAACCCGGGTATTATTTCAAGGTTGAGTTGTATTTGATACAGAGAAAACATCAAAATGTTGATGATTGTTCTCAAATTGTATTTTCAAGAAAATCTGTTTGCGGGTGCACTTTTCTTTTGAGTTTTTTTTTAATCTTTTTAATTTACTTTTTTGCTTGTAATAAATAAAAAAAATGAAAAACAGAAAACAGCATGCACAAAAAAACTTTTGTTTACTTTGTTATGGTTTGGCTAAGGGCTTTTGGTCCCAATTATGAGAAATCTTTTTGCAAAAGCATACAGCCACAACCCAACAATGTCCCTGTGCACAGAGGACTTCAATAAAGAAACTATGTTCAGAGTTTAAAATAGAAGAACTCGATAACCTCAACTCCAGTCAACACCAGATGAAGCCTTATCCACTGACACAAGTATTGGAACTCGCTAAAGCTTTTATGTTGAAATGGCTCCGATATACCAGAAGAATGGAGGCTTTTATAGCAGCATATTAGTGACTATGGCTTCAACATGAAACAATCCACAAAGATTGCATTTTTTGGAGTCCACATACTTTTGGCCGTGTAATGTAAGCTTCCCTGAGTTCTTTTATATTAGTGTGGCGAACATGGACACCACCACAATAGCTAATCCGCAAAAAGATTTATTTTTTCATTTTTACATTACTATTCTGTGCACTCATAGTACTATAGAAGCTTGATATACTGTGATAGAAATCGCATTTTCCTTAAAGTATGAAACCTTTCAAAACACTATGGCAACATTTTAATATGCAATACCACATTGTGGCTGACCAGCCATCCATCCTGCTGTGCATTTAAATCAGGACACCTCGCCAGCTCTGTAAGAATGCCTTAAAGCTATTGTCAGACAAACACCACAATAGCCGCAGCTTCCAGGAAGATACTGCAATATGCGTCAGAGTAGTTTTATCAAATTACAAACACAGTGGATTTACTTACCTCTGCCTCCTTACAATGATTGCAGAGGAGAGAGACAGAGGAATAGAGGGAGAGAAAAAGAAGAGAAAGAAAGGTCAGTGATAGCGGCACAGTAGGCAATGTCTATCAGATCTATTACAACCTTGTGTTACTCATTCTGAATACTGAGCTAAACTCCAGAGATCCCTTTATTAGGAATCTGATTCTGAAGGTAGCAGAATACCAAAGCACTCGCCACATACACACACACACTTCCGCTCACAGCCTTATGAGAGATAGCTTTATTTGATGTGGCATGTAATTTGGAACACATCGAGGGCAAATTGTACAAGCTTAGAGTTGAGGCACAGCATAAAGGAAAAAAGTGGGAGGGAAAGAAGAAGGATAAAAAGGGGGAGGTAGGCGAGTTGTGGAAAAGTAGCTGCTAGAAAAATGCATATAATGTATGTGAATTCAGTGCCTTTGTAATGGGCTGAAATGGGATTTAGATGAGGGGTAAGGAGAGAGGTGAAGAAAATTTTTGATTAGCTGTTTCTTATCTGAGTGAGGATCAAGGCCTGGGGGTTTTCTAACCTTACAAAACCAAATTAGGGTATTTTTGTGAATAAACAACAAAAAATAAGACCTTGTGTCATAAACTTAATGTGCCTTTGAAATGTATGAGTTCTGTTACAACAGCATATAAAATAGTCACCGAGACAAAGAAAACTAGACATTAGTGACCATGTCTATGGTGATTAGATAAACTAACTGAACTAACTGATGAGATAGCCACAGCTTGCCTTAGCTAATGCTAAAATTGATTTTTGTCACTAAATTTATAGCTGTAAATTGACAGCCACTGATTTTGAATGAACGAACATCTTGATAATTATTATACCTAAGTGACTAATATCAAAATTCTGTCATGATGGAGGGAAAAAAACACATTGCTAAACTTAAAAGCTAACTAGCTAAGCAGCAGGAAGTATCTGCCACAGACCAACTGCAGTGTTATTCATACACTTGTACAGTGTTAATGGTAAATTAGCCACATGTAAATCACACAGGGGTTGACTGTAATGTACTAAAAATATTGGTACACAGCAACGGGTATAGTAGCCTGAATGCTCATATGTGGGCAGTCGAAAACTTTAAACATTTTTCTCAGTCATTTTTCATATAGTTACTGTTGTCTACCTTTTAAGTGTTGCACAGGTTGTAAAGCCTTATTGGGGAAGTACTGAGATTTGTCATTTTAAGCTTTAAAAATGAAATTCACTTGATTTGACTTGATACTCCTGAAAATATAAGGCAGAGGTTGGTGTTATGTTGAGACCCAACGTGCTCTACCTTTTGTGTACCTGTTTACAACATCCACATTTACTTTGTGTAACCAGCTGACCATGATGGATTGCAGCTTATTTGAGGTGAACTGTGTGACTATATCTGAACCAGAGCCTGTGGAGCAAATAAACTTGTTGTCTTGTTGATTTCTTTACCATCTGGACAATTTGCAACATCTTGTTCTCTGCTGAGTTTATTTTGACCTGCAGCTACAAACACTTTGTACGTACAAGTGTTTTGTCTCTTTATCATCAAATAATAGCATTAACTGTGACCAGCAAGAGGGCTGCAGCTGTGCTCCTGCCTCAGATGTACTTGCACTGGTTTTTACTGGCTGGTGTTACTTAAAGGTTCACAGCAGTAGTCACTAGCCCTCTTATTATTCAATCTTAGTCTTCAGGATGACCTTTCTTGCCTATAACCCCTATTAATATTTTAGTGTGCTCATCTCAAAAGCATTAACTGGCTGTTTAGCTCGCTGTGACACTGCTTCAATGTCATTCAAACCCTTTAAAGTGATTACAAAGAGATAAAACTGTGCAGTTATAATCATAATGTCTTTGTCAGGCTGGAAATTTCAATAGTGAGTTAAACAGTAAAGGAAGTCTTTCAACTGTGTCTATTTAAAGTTTCACTCTGCAGGAGCTTGTTGGCAAGTAAAAATTTGAACTGTTTAATTAAGTCTTTTTTAAGGTTCAATTAAAATCTGTTTAAAATGTAGCACAACAGCTGCCAGTGAAAATGGGATTCCTTTATTATAAAACTCTACATGATGCAGTTTCTTTAACATGGCCCCCATTTTAATTACCGTTAATTGGCTGCAAGTCTGTGTTGAAACACCTTCATGTCGCAGTGAGTAGTTCCATTACACGCTGTTGTTTTTAAGCACTTGGACAATCAAGTTGAACTAGACTGCACTGTTCAGAAAGTCTCCCAAAGGAAAGAAAAGGGCAGACATGTCAATGAGGAAATGTAGCAGGAATTGCACAAAAAACATCTCGGTGAAAACAAATCGATACACATTAGGAAGTATGGTTACTTGGCAGAGTTGTGCTCATCATAAACTGCAGTTTCTGGTCTAAAAATCAGATTTCCGGTCAGAGATCAGACTTTTCTCTGGTAAACCATAAAACCAACATTAATCTCAGTTGATTTATAGGCAAATTTCCAAGGCTCTTGTTTTTATTCTTTAAAGGAAAGTCACTGAGTTATTTGTCAGCAAATATTGGGCCCAAAACATGAATATGCAAGTTTTAGCACTCTGACAGAAATTATCCATAGAAACATTATTTAGGTTTCTGATTAATCTGCATGTTTCATAGTTTTTAGTACCACAGCAATCCCTGACCTTTACGCTATATCCAAGATGTGAGATGTATAGACCTTGAAATACAGCCAGGAAACTACAGTATATTAACATATAGTTTGTATTTTTTATTCACTCCTCTACCACATGCTCATAATTTCCTCACTGTCATGATCAGGGGCTGTAAATGGAGCTATTAGCTGTTTTCATGAGCTAGTAAAATCTGTCCAATAGTATGGCGACACACCTACACTATTAGCCATCATTTTGCCATTGCCTTTTATTAAATCATTATTTCCTCTCTACCTTTAGTTTGTTCATGCCGCTGTTGCGTGAAAACCTCCACCTCTCCATCAACACCAGTCTTAATTAATTTCATCATTTTATTAGCCTTTTACCCTCAGCAGGATCGTCTGGCACCATCACAAGTGTCTGGACTCTGTGGGGAGATTTATTTTGCTGGTACTTTGGGCAGATGGCCATAGATTACACAGTCTACCTGCTGAGTCAAAACACCAAAGATTTTCTGACAAAACTTATCTCACACGTATCTTATTAAAAAAAACAATATCCTTACTTAATTATCTTATCTCTCCTTACTGAAGTAATCTGAGCTGAGCTTTTGGAATGAGTATGTGTAGAGAAAAAGCTGACTCCGTGTTTCAAATGCAAATAAGAAAAACAGATAATTTTATAATCCTTTATATAAAGGGATTAATAACCAGCTTTATCTATGTACAAAAAAGATGACAAATCCTACATTTGATCAAAATCATGTTAACACTCAAAGTGTGCTTGCAAATGTGCTCATTATTTGCACAGGAGCTTGAGGTCACAAACATGACATGTAACCAGTGTTTTCATCTCAAAAAGTCTCTCATTTTTGCAATGACCTCTCCTCAGTCATTCTGTCCGCTGGATCTGCAGCAGGTCTGCTCATTTTTTTTCTCCCCAGTTTAAAGTGATGGGCCTGACATCTCATCTGATAGTAAATCCCTGAAGAGTTCCGTGACAGGAAAAGGGTAGAGAAGTAACAGAATTGATTCAGAGAGGTACCAAAGTTGGAAAGGCTTCAGCCCGATTAGTTTCTCACAGCAGAAGGAGCCTCGACTGAGATGTGTGTGCATGCGTCCATACTCACAAGTTGGTATTGGTTTGCAAAATTACTTGCATTAACATTAAAATAGGCAAAGCCATGCCTGGAGTGCTGACTGAAGATGTCATAATCAGGGGATAAGGATGCAAATCTGGCCTCTCGGTGAAAACCAACAGCATTAAAAATTTACTGTGTACTTTATGCATTTTATTCATGGGTTTGGAACCTTGCCGGATTCTTTCCCTCCTTATCTTTTCCCCCATAGTCTCTTATTCATTACCCTCTTCTCCTCCTCCTGTTCCTTCATCTCCACCAAGTCTCTGCTCTCCTCCTCAGGCTACATTCTACTTATAGACAAGAACTGATCTAAGATCTGATCAGTGTCCTGTGAAGCTGATATATGAGCTTTGTAAGCAGATAGTCGAACAAAGCATAGAGACCCAGTGCATCAGATAACTGTTACGCCTCTGCAGAAGTCGGGAGTGCTGAGTAGGACCAGTGTGCTCAGTTTTGCCTCAGCAATATTGAACAACTACAGAAAAAATATATTATTCCATGAACCCACTTTCACTTCTTGTCCTCATTAGCAAGAAAAGAAATATTTGATTAATGAAACACAAAGTAGTGCACTGTGCAAAGTCAACAAAGCTGGTCATGTTTACAAGCAGGGTGGTGCAAAAAATTTCACTGAATTGCAGAATCACTATATCATGATACTATCACTGTCATTTGTAATGTATTCTGGTTGTAAACTAGAGTAAACTGTCAGTACCTCCACATTTACAATGTCAGTACCAAACTGCACACATGCACACTCTATGTGAACATATGCAGAGTGTAACCAGTCCAGCTTGTAAGACCAGCTGTGACAACAGGAAGACTTTTTAGTAGTCAGCAGTTCTTTGTCAGCAAGCTACTCAGAGCTGGAGAGTGAGGAGAAGTAATGCAGATGATTAATGGTGGAATTGTGTTTGTGGAGCAGAGAATTGTGGTTTTTAATTTCAGATTATCAGCAGCTGATTAAAGCACATTATCAGTCTTGAGTTGGCATTTCACAGGTGAAAAAAAAGTCTAATCCTCTTTTTAAACTTAATAAAGTGAGCAGTTTTTGGGTAATAAAAACATTAATTTAAAACCTTTACATGACTATATTCTAACATTACTATACTCTGATATTTAAAAATGTATGTTCTATAGGGTCCCCTGATACACATTTTGGCAAAATAGCAGACTGTAAGTATATTTACATTCATGAATGGATAATTATATTGTTTTACAAGGGAAAAGCCTTCAACCCAAATGTATATCTATACTTGAACTGTAAAGCAGACAAGACTGATCAAGAGAATGGAGACACACAGTAAAGCAAAGTAAAAAGAGGCATAGACCTAGGAAGATGGAAGAGAAAATAAAAGAGGGGTGAAGGAATATTCTTCAGGTATAAAAGGGAAAGTGCTGACTTAGGAAGAGAAAGAAAGATAAGAAGGTAAGGTAAACTGAGGGGGATAGGGGGGTGGGGTGGGGGAGTACAGGCTGCAGAGAGTGAGGAGGGGATGGAGAGAAAAAAGATGGAGGAAGGGAAACAGAGATGGGAGTTTGCTTTCCAGCAGGGCAGCTACAGCCTCAAGATTGACAGGCAGCATCTCATTCATATGAACAGACAGGTTACACTGAATATTACATGCGGCACTGAGCAGAAGCAGCATGCTACAGCACACATACATATTGTTCATATGCACACACACACACACAAACTCACACACGCATGCACACATTGACACACATTAAAGTTTGTATCTATGTTTGAGGATAGCTCCACAAACTAAAATAAATACTTTATTTGAGTGTGCTCAAACTTTCACGCCTGCTCTCTTGTTCTCTTTCACTCTCTCAAACACAAACATAATTAGGTTTTAAACACACACGACTGTATCATTTTACAAAAGTGAATTTAGACTGTGAGGCTCCTAACCAAGGTCTCGTATTAACTGCAAATCTAGTGTCTGCAAAAAGCAAAAACCAACTTCTTTTTCCTGCATGCTTCCTCTCTTCTCCCCATGGCTTTCTATTTTTAAAGCTTCCCTCATTCATCAACACTCTTCCTCTCTCCTCTACTCCTCTTTTCTCAACGCAGAAAACATCCCTCAACTGAACAAGGTGGCTCAAAGCCAAACATCAAGAATATGCTTCCTCTTCATTCTGTCCTTTCTTTCACAGTAATGAGGGAAAAACCTTCACCGAGTAGCCTGTTATTCCAAATATCTCTCCATCTTCACACTTCTCAGATTTCTTTCTTCTTTCCAATAGGCTCTCTAAACTGGCTTCCTTTCCTTTTTTTCTGCTGTTTCCTGTTAGTTTCAGGATATTGAACACGAAAATAATTTGATTTCACGAGAGCAGCACAGCAGGGGTGGAAAAAAGAGAGATAGTTAGTTTAACTGGGAACTTAGAGGGGGGAGAACAGGGAGAAGAAAGGGAAATACAAAGGAGGAGACTGACGATGTGGCTCTGAGAAAAAGCAATTTTTGCACATTCCCAGTGAGAGAATAGAAGGGTTTCAAGCAGTTAATACAGAAGAAACAAAGAGACAAACACAGCTAGGGCAAAAATGACAGAAACAATTGGAGCAGAGAGAAAGAGCTGGTGTAGATGAATGACACTTTGGACATAAAAAATGACTGGCTGTCAGGGTATCCTCTCAAAATGTCATGTGGTTTTTAAGCAAACTTTTGAAATGATACAACGCATAAAAAGAATGAGGAGAGTGCCCATTAGCCAGCGAATAAAAGACTTTCTTAGAGGCAAAAAAATGACTATTTAATACTCATGTTCAGGCTTTTTTGGGAGATAATCTGACAATGAAATCCCTTTTACCAAAAGTGAAAGTAACAAGCACAGAAGTCATTTAATGAGGGGAAGAAAAGGATAAAGAGTAAGAAAAAATCTCATTGTAGTGATTGCTTTTAAAAAATGTCCCTCTTCTGCCAACACTGGGTTCACTGGGTTTGTGAATTTTAGGATTTATAAATCAAAAATTACAATCCCTTATAGAAGCTTTAAGAATTTCCTGAGTAATCTGTGGACGGATCTGATGTAAGGATATGAGTGAGCACTGGTACACATGACATATCGTTCAACGCTCGTTATGAGAGGATTACATGTACGCCGCCAGAGAGAAGAGCGAGACATGATAATCACTTAATTAAGGGGGGAACAGTACACATGTTCAGATCAGTCTCGTATGGAAGGTGTTAGCAGTGCTGCACTTGTTCACACACATGAGAAGAAGTGAGTGTGAGAGTAAGACTGTCGGTCTGACCCTCCCCCCATTTTTAACACTGGAAAGATGCAGGAGGATGGAGAGCATACTGATGCCTTTCCCCCCTCCCTTTTCAACCCTGACAGACTGGGTGGTAGACAGAAATGTTAATATGGCACTTCTGACATAACACTTAACATGATATAAACTTCTTTTGCACATGTAATCAGATGTTTCAGCTGTATGACAGAGAAGAAAAGCTACATTTCTGGCAGCAAATAACTGGTAAGGTTCCTTTTGATTAAATTATCCTTTAATCTTTCAAATGTGGAAAATTATGAAATAATTTCTTAATCTCCAGCAAGCAATTTCTACACTTGACTTACTGGCAGATGTTCAAAACCTAAGAACCTAAACTTAAGATGACAAATTTCTATCTTATTTATAATGACATAAAATAGCAATTTCCTGTGTGTGAGAAACTAAAACCATCATAAGTTTTAATACTTTGCCTGATTAATAATTTAAGCAACATTTCACTCCTTTCATTTATCCTTTTACCTTTTAAGCTCTAGCTACAAAATTAGATTGATTCCCATGTTCATTTACTGTACCTGTTAAAACAAAGATCTGTTGAGAACTCACAGTGAAAAATCTGGATATTGGTCGGTCACATCACAGAGTTAATACATGGGTAAACAACTGACTGACAAACAAGGATGAAGGGAAAAAAACTGAATAAAATCTAAGCTGCACATTCAAGTCAAACACAGTGACAGAGGAGGAACTGAGGAGAATTAAATTAAGGGAGAGGCAGAAGGAGACTGACAAGGAAGAAGTAAAGAGACTGAAACACTTCACTTGTGACTCTGACATATTCTCTACACACCCCAGTCTCATATTTGTTACTGATCCTTGCTCTTCACAGTGTGTGCCTCACAGCAGCTCACAGGCGTGTCGAGGTCAACCTATGGATCTGAGGCTGGGGGAGACACAGGCTGGTGGACACAGTGTAATAAATAACATCTAATGTCACCAGATTAGCCTGACATGGCTGCAGCTTTGCAGCCTGCCACTCCGGCTGTTTGATTTAAGAAAAAAAGATTGCAAAGAAATACAACAGGAAGGGTTGCTTCTTGTCTTTTTTTTGCCTACTTATGTACCGGTCTGCAAAACTAGTGTACTGTGAGTATGGGTCCTTGATTTTCTTATCTGTGAAGTGAGCTCCAGCAGCGAGTGTGCAGCCATAAGCTAGATGATGAATAGACTCCGCTGCTGCTGCTTGCTGCTAACAGTCTCAGCTCTCACACAGTGCTTTCCTGTGGCTGCCATGCTTCCGTAACCTTTCCTCAGTGTGAAAAAAACAAAGCCGTATCTCTTTTTCCTACTTCTGCAAAAAAAATAAAAAACATGCAACAGCTTGCTCTAGACCTTTTAGTTGCCTTTTTACTCTCCCTCTATCTGACAGATGTTGCTTCACTGCCAGTGTTGAAGAGGACATACTGTGGATCTTTAAAGCGAAAATTACAAACTGTTATTGGCCCACCTGCTCATGTGTGGTACAGAAAGTGACATTTGGAAAGAAGCAGGGGAGTTCATAAGGAAAAAAGAAAATTCTCTTTTTCTGGCCGCTAGATCTTCAATTTGTTAAATTAGCTATAACCATCACTGATAAAAAAGGTACACTGGCTGTAGTGGAATCCATATATTTGCATTGATGAGCTGTGAAAAGGCTCCAGAATGAAGATAAATGAAAACACAGATGAGTAGCATGAAAAATGAAGCATAAAAAAAATCAGGGCAAAGGATGCAAACATGCATAACAAACATAATTTATTCAAAAGCCAACTATTTTTTTTTCTATCAGTGTGTCCCTCTGCATAGCAGTTAGTCCCCTAAACAGACCCACTGAGTGTCACTGTGAACAGGCATGAAAGGTGGAAGAAATTATGCACAAAGAGTTTGATATAGGGACCACGAGGGACATTTTACAGCAGACGTTTTCCGGGCATTTTCTTGCTCTAGTCCAAGTTCACACACAGAATTCAAATGCACTGATTTAAATTCAGTCACCTAACTTCCTGTACAAAACTCTCCTATCTTATTTTAACACCATCCTATCTGACAGATTTCCTCAGCTCCCCGGTATCCCGTGGTGATAGTGCGGGTGTGGCGACGGGCCAAGTGTTGAGCCAATCATATACGGGCTCTCTTATCTGTCTGCTCTGCTGGGGAAACAAGGGAAGAGCTCAGGAGGACAGAGAGATAAATGTCCTTTTCTTTACTGCAAGTGCATTACTCTGCTCTGTTTAATCCTCGTCTCCTCGTCCTCCCCTTCCCTCCACCTCAGTTCCCTTCAGTAAGTTTGCAGAGTTTTCTCCTCCCTCAGCATGTTGGAGCTGTCCTGAACCACTCAAAGCAGTCCTGCGCTCAGCTTCTCCTCACTCCCCCCCTTTTTTCCCCAACTCTACCTTGGTAACCTTCATTCTACTCTGACACTTTCTGTCTTTCTTCTTGTTGTCTATGTTGTTGTCTGTTTACAGAGTAAATGCCAGTAGAAAGTTCAAAGGAAGCCTGTGGGAAAAAGCTCTCACTTCTGTGTGTGTTAGTTTGTGTGTTAATGTATGTGTGTGTTCGTGCTGATACGTACCTGTCTCTAAGGTTTTGTCAAACTAAATGCAAGTCAAATGAATGCCGATGAAACATCCACTGCGGGCTCCCAGACAAGCTCTCGCACTAAACTTTTTACAAAGCATTTTTATGTTTGCTGTATGTGAACAGGAAATAAACACTTGTCGAATTCTCACTTTGTTATGGAAAAATTCACGGTGAGGGTTTTTCTGAAGGTCACCAAAAGTATATTTACAGTAAAAGCTGAGCCCAGCCGTAATCCAAGCCGGTGAATACATATTTCACTTCACTTGTCTGTATACGAAGGCAGAGATATAAAGTAGGAGCTTTTGATGTGCTTAACAAATAGAAAGTCTGATTTAATTGCAGATTAATAACTGAACAAAACTGGTGATGTACATGTTGAATCTAAAAGCCCTAGGAGATTAGATTTCCTTAAACAGATGTCTTGACAGCTCAACACACCAAACACCAAATACACAATTTATAGTGCATGTAGGGCTCAAGGAGACCAAGAGCTGCACTAAGACTGTGTTAACTGAATGTTTTGCTGGTATTAGTGTTGCAACTAACAACAATTATTTATGCTTCAATTAATGAAACTGATATTTTCAAATTTCCAAGAGCCTGAGGTAATGTCTGCAATTTTTTTGTCCAACACCTAAATATATTAACTTAATCTAAAAGATTCTGAGACGATCAGACGTTAAACATTTCTGTTTAAAAATGTTTGAAAAGCAAAATGCTGCTCTTTGTACTTATGAACATTACCATAAGTAATTTTGAAGAATAAAAGAGCAGAAAAAATATCCTGAAGCATATTGACCTGTTATAGATCTTTAATAAGCATCCTATTTCATGTTGTCAAGGTTAATCAGCTTGTATATTTGCCAGATGCATGCCAGATGCAATAAAAGAGCTCAGCAACAAAGATTTAAAGGTTTTGTATTTACAATAATACTGTAAAAAGGTTGATTTCCATATTTATCACCTAAGGCTGCATCTTTTAAAAAGGAAACAAGGCAAACTGCTCAAGGCAAGATCTGACCCCCAGTCAGGACACTTGGCCATTATAACAGATCCTGTGCACGCACGCGCGCACACACACACGGACACCCACACAGATAAATAATGTGGATGTATTTAGGCAAACACAACACTGCTCTTGCTTGAGGGAAGGAACGAGGATTTTAGTCAGGACTGCATCAAATATTTTTCTCCTTGATTGTTACACCCACTGTCTTGCAAACACAACAGGGAAACATGCAGCTTGCATTTTGTCAGATCAAAGTTAGCAGTAAAGAATACTATCACTATCACACACACACACACACACATACACACACAGAAAGAGCTCTACCACCCACAGCAGCCAGCAGCTAATTTCACAAAGTCTCATGGGAGTTTAAAAGGCTTACTCAGGAACAGAGTCAGTGAGGGAAACAAAGGAAAAGTGGGAAAGGTGCTGATGAAGGAAAATAAGAAGACGAGTGAACTGGAGAAGCAAGTGCAGGATTAGAAACAGAGAGAAGTAGGAAAGAAGGATAGTATAAAGAAGAGAGATGAAGTAAACATAGTAGCTGATTTAAGACATTAGAAACGTCCCATACAAACAAAGCACTTGATACTTTTTACACTGGAAGATAAATAGTGCAGATACTGTCCTCTCTCAACACTGTCAAGACTCAGATAAGTTCCTTTTTTAATACCTTACAACTGAGTTTGTGATTTCAGTGTTTATTAATTAAGTTTATTAAGTAATATTATATTGCTGTTATTTGCGAAATTAAATAATTTTTAAAATACAACTGACATTAATGTTGTAATGAAAAGAGTGATTAACTTATGTTGTTTTTGATAATAGCTAATGACTGATGAGGTATTAATAACTACCTCTCAACTGATTAATTGAAGCTATTATTGGAAAGTCATATGAGCTAAATGAATGATCAAAATGGGGGAAAATAAGTTATTAGAACATACCTGTCAGTAGAACAGGTTAAAAACAGAAGATGAAGAAAAGTCATTAATAATTTCTCATAATTACTGACTTAATAAGCCTTGTAGTTGGTAAGTGTAATTCTGATCATTTGACCTGTTTTGTTGGCGTCTGTATGAGGTTAAGTTAGCCCTTTTGTTGCCAAGTGCAAGCCAGATGTGTCCCAGTCAACACTGTGGTCCAGTGGGTTTTCATTAAAGAGAGGGAGCCGACAAACAAAAGAACGGGGCTGTTTCAGGATCAGCAGGACACCTGAACCCAGATGGTGTTTGACCTTTTCCAATCTAAGCAGTTAATCCTGTCAGATCTGTTCCCAGGGGGTCGGTTTCTACTGGAATTCAAGAGTGGAGCAAAATTCCTCCACCATTTCCACACATGACTGTTGACCATTACAATGAGCTGCAAACACACACGTACTATAAGCTTATGTGTAATAACACCCCACTTCCATGGGCAAGGTCATGGATGGGGCTGTGTATCAAAGCTCAGTACTGTTTGTGTAAAGACCAAAATGTCTCCATTGCACCAAGAATTGAGAGTCATCAAGTTGACATTAAAAATTAAGGGGTCCAATCAGCGATGATCACAGCAGAACCTCTATTGTTTTTGTTCTCACTATTATTTATTTTATCCTTTCTTTCACTACTTGTCTTATTAATTTTCTCCACTAAACATGTTTATGCAGAAAAAAAAACTCGAGATAAAGTAATTCACAAACAACAGGGCTGGTTGCAAATTCCATCAACTACTTAATTACCCATACAGACACTCCTCAACCCCAAGTTTACATTTTTTATCATTTACTTCATAATTGGCCTTTTTCTCAGTCATTAATTGATCCTGGTCTTGTTTATTTGTTCTTTGATATGCACATTATTTTTCATGTGTTTGGACCCATAAACATTTTAAAATGTATTTTTAAAAATGCAAAAGATGTTTTGCAGAAAACTTGTTTGTATTCCTCAAAGTACAATAATTAAAATATGATCACTGTGGTACCGGTAACAAATCTGAGAAACATTACAGGGACCAGTATCACAAACTTTCAAATGATACCAAACAAAACTAATGGTGGGAGAGACGGAGGGAGTCCTTACTGTAACTAAACTGTTCTCCACGTTTGGACCCGAGCACCAAAAAAACAAACAAACCACTCTCTTCAGCCACAAAAAGAAGAGAAAAGGAACCACACCCACACAAAATTGCTGTGTTTTCCTTATTGCCTCCAGCAGTCTAACCTGCCATTATCTCAGCTCTCCCTCCTTCTCTCTTGCCTCTCGACAAACAAACAACACCAGGTCCCTAACAAGCCCACATGGGGATTGGCCCCTCCAACCAGGTCATCTCTGCACTGATTGGCTGAAGGATGTGCCTGCACTCTGCAGGGGTGATACGATGATCTAGTATAATTATTATTGTCTTTCAAAACATTGAAACTGGTTCTGAATCAGTGCACTATGGAGGGGGTCCAAGTAATATTACTTGATTCGGAGTCGTGTCTGGAATGACATCGAGAAAGGTCTTTCTTCTTTATTCTGAGTTAACAAAAACAAAATCAAATTTAATGAGCCCTCCTGGGAGAAGAGCCCTCCCGTTGCTTTCATTGGTCGATGGAAGCCTTATTTTACCCTTTAGAGGTGAGACGAGGACTTGTAACAGTTTCCTGATCATATACAAACCCAATTATTTTGGTCACTCGTTTGTGAGGATGTATAGCCTAGTCAGAATCCATTAAGAAAGTCATTTGTTTTTTGGTCGCCCACTTTCCTCACTCTCTTTTCCTCTGACAATACAAATGCTTGCAGACAGAATTAGAAAAGTTTGAAGAGTTACAGGTGTCAGTGGAGGCAAACATTTAACTAAATTTATTCAACTGCCTCGAAACAAACTACATTGCTTTTGTTCATTTCAATAGTCATGAGTTTTAAAATGAAATGATCAAACTCATAGCCGTGGTTAGGTGTACAGGTCTAACAGCAGGTCCTGGTTTAACTATGACAACACTGTTTGAATCTAAAATGAACTGTGATGTCATACATCATGTTCCCAACAAGGTATTTTAATGCACATTTTTTGAAGCATCATATTAAAAAAGGTTAATAGAAACAGCAATTTAAAAAAAACAAAACAAGACTTATGCAGGTGTGTGTTAGATTTTGCCTTTTGAAATTTGAAAGTTGTAATGTCGATTACTGGGTATGGAAAACATTTGCAGAAAAGCCATTTGACTGATCAGCTGTTTCCACTATGAGAGAATTAAAAAAGGAAACAAAGAAGCTTTCTCTGTCTTTTTTTTTGCTTGTGT
>JAPZDV010000026.1:12466365-12542902 GCA_029814665.1 Acanthurus lineatus
GAAACAAAGAAGCTTTCTCTGTTTTTTTTTTTTTGCTTGTGTCTTCACAAATATTCCCGTAATGAGCAAAAAAATATTAAAATCTCTCTGCATTATTCCCTCCTGTATCCCCAAAGCTACTGATTTTTCTTCTTTTTCTGTTTCTTTGAGGTTTTTTTTCCAGGTTGAGAGACAGCTGGTTATGTTTCTGGTTTGCCACCTCTATTTCCTCCAACTGTGCGCAGCATAGCCTACAGTCACATTCTGATATAAAGAAGTTTTGTGTGGCTTTGTGTAGGGAAACACACCTAATTCACACTTTCCTTCTTTTGCTTTTCTTTTTTGCAACATTTAAATAACACAGCAGTTGCCCCTGCACTTTCTCCATCTGGTAGTTTAACAGCCAGATCATGTTCTCCGATCTGAAAAGCCATTTGTAATTATTGAGTCATTCGCAATTTTAATTATTCTGCATTTCAAGTGCACTCGAACAGTGAAAGTGAACTCACTGGGGTAAGTAAAAGCTCTTATTGCTCTCCCGCTCTCAGTCCTGAACCACAATATCAGTCTAGTCCCTCGTCTTTCAGCCGTTCTGCAAAGGAGGTGCTTTTACACGCACCATCAACTTGAGTCTCTCCAGCTGCTCACTGGAAAACCTTATTTCTACACTGGGTAGCAACAGAGTTCAGTGGCTTATTCACCATTTTATATCCACTTAGATCAGTCAAGTCAGCCGTAATGCGTCTATTTAAATCCTTCTTTCTCCCTGTGTAATTACAAGATCAGTATAATTAGACCGAAAACATGAGGCTGATGCTGGAGATTCCACATACGTACTGAGGTTAAGGCACTCACTTTAAAAACCAGCCAGTCCCCTCTAAGGAGCACTCAGCGGATTTTTACATCTTTGCTCAAAGCTTTTAAACAAAATCTCTCTGGATTGTGAGGTTGAGAACCCTGTAAAAACATCCCCACGCCCCTCACACACCCTTCCTGTCATGCTATGGGTACGGTAATTCAGTCTGGGTGACAGAGGAGCTTAACAACATTTGCAGAAGCCCTGCTGAAAATGCAGATTTGTTTTGGTGGAAGCTCTCAGAGTCAGAAGTGTGACGTTTAGAGAGCCGCTTTGAATAACTAACAAGATCTACATCATTCATTTCGACATACAGCCTGTTCAAGATTCAGCACAAGGACTGAAGCGTGATGTGAAGGTCTGTCAGGTCGGTTATCTGCAGGCTGTTTATCAAATGAGATCTACGAAGAATGTGTGATGACATAGGATCACTGTTTCTGAATTTTCAGTTTAAAACATATTATGTTTTTTCCCCAATAAAGGAAAAGAAAGCAACTAGGGACACATTTCCACCGCTAGTTATGATTGTTGTCATTTTTTCTGGTCACTTGTGATTTCTTCTTGCCTCTGGAAGCCAGCACACAACATAAAACCCGAACACATCAATTTATCATGTCATCTTTTCTTCCTTACATCCATCGCTTCTTCTCATTTCTTCCTAATAGCTGTTAAATGAGATTTGAGCTTCTGCATGCAGAGGCGCAACTCACAAGGGGACAGTTTTTTTCCTCTTTGTTTTTCTCTACCATGCTCTTCCTTTTCCTCCACAAATTATTGTTATGATTGCAGGGCTTAACCTTTGTGTGTCGTGTGTTTGTGTGTTTGTGTGTATGTGTATAAACTCTTTTCTGGCGGGGAGCACACTGAAGGCTACTCACACCTGCTTCACAAAACATCATCTGTGAAACAAGAGGAAAATTATCTATAGAGGAGTTGTTTTCTGATTATTCCTCTCTGTTTTGTTCTCTCATACTCATCCCCAGGTGCCCTTTCTTTGCCTTTCCCCATCTCTGAAGCTGAGCCTCTTTAATGAGAATGAGTCCTAAGCATGATGATAAATGTAAAGGGTGGAAATGGTTTAAAGCAGGGTTGCTCCTCTTCTAAATGTAGCAACATTCCTCTTCTTAGAAAAGAAGTGACATGTTAAATTCTTAAGCAATAAAATCTGCCTATCTTGGTCAGGTTATCCTAGCAGCTTAAGGTGGGTAATGCTAGCTAATTTTTAGCAAACACATTTGGAGATAATACTTCTTGACTGACATTACAGCGACTCTCTTCTGCTGTTGCTTCTTAATGCTGTGTTTTACCTTTAGGATTATCCTGTAATTAGCGCATCTTTAGTGGTTAAAACCGCCACTGTTTGGCAAAGTTAAGTAGTGTAGTCTTGCTATAAAGAGGTTGTTTGGGTTATATGAAGTGGGATTGTGTAAAGTACTTAGGGACAAATTCAGGAGGCTTTGGAGAGCATGTTAAAACAGCCTCAGTTTACTGTTGGAAAAGAGGCTGCCTGACATTAAGATTAGCCACTGCAAATATTGTAATTACTGCATTTATTTTATTTAAGATGGCTATTGTACTTCTTTTGTCCATCCACAGCAGTTCATTGCTTTTGCAACTTTTTTTTCTTCCACATTCTTCAAGTTTATCATCAAATCATTCTTCCTTTCCTGTCACCCCGATGAGACGAGTAATTCTGTCAATATTGTGCTCCCCTGACATTCCAGTACAGTACATCTGAGAGTTTCATGTTATATCTACATTTTAAAATCATATTTTATGCCAAATTTCAACTCCTCCACATCTATCCACCCACTAAATTGAAATCCTGTTTGCAAAATCGCACCATTTTGTCTGGACCAGCTAAAGCTCTTGCTTTCTTCCTGCAGCCTGCAAATTCCACACAGAATGAGCTGAGCGGCTGAAAGATTGCGTCTGTGACACGGCCACAGTCAATAAGCAGAGTAATCACAAACACAATCATCATCACCATCATCACGACGGTTACGATCACCATAATCGGCATCATAATCATAAAGCTGACAGGAATGCTAATCAAAATGCTGATAGTCGAGTGGTAAAGTAATTGAAATGGATGTGAAGATATTTATCTCTATTTCAAAGCTGAAGTTGTGTTTTTATTTCTTTCTCAACTTTAAGACCCACAAACGTGACTGAAGTGAGCGAGCCTCTTTTGCTTTTTGTATGCCTATTAGACCACATATTTGCTATTGTGTTTGTAGTGGCTCATCTGAGCATGAGTGTGTGAAAGTATGGGGCACACAATATGTGTGTTAATGCAGCAGGGAAAGAGATGTAGTCAATACAAAAAGCGGATGTTAGAAATTGTTATGACTAAAAGCTTTGAGAAGATGATATAAGAGAGAGATGCAAAAGATGTTTACCATCGAAGAAGATAGAGAACAAGATAGTCGATTATAAGCATGTATATCCGCAGAATAATGCCTCTTTATTATTTATTGTAAAATGCTTATAAATGCCTTACTATGCATTACCTTATTCAACAACTATTAGGCCATTAACTGAGCATTCTCCTTCAAAACCTTATAATTACTGCTTTTTGTTAGTCATGTTATATACGGATTATGATTTATATAACCAAATACAGTTCCTAACCATAAATAATTTTAAGTCCTTCATTATCACATGAATATATGCTTTATAGTGATGAATAAAGAGTGGCTCTCTATCAGTCATTATAAAGCATGTGTTAATGTAGCGTATAGGCTTTTCAAGTGCCTATAATGAAGTAATCAATAATTAATATTGACTGGCTTATGAGGAAATGCGGGCAAACTGCCACATGATAGTCATTTTTGAATTTATGCTAATGACACTTTGGCTCATAAGGTAGAATTTCTTCACAGCGAGGTGACATTTTGAGTGGATCTGGACGGCTTCCCACCACCTGAAGCTCAACGTGGACTGCCAAAACTGAGCTGCTCTTTTCACATGTGACTCTTATGTTCTTCAAGAGCTTTCTGTCACAGCTGACAACAGGACAGCGAGTGCTGGCCAGACTGCCAAGTGTGATTGGTGTGATGTTGCACAACATGTCCAAGCTCTTATCATGTTGGATCTTGAATACCGTTGCTCCCCTCTGCTCCCCTCCAGCCTGCCAAAACCTTCATTTTAACCACAGTGAGAAGTGAATGTTGAAGCCTGATTCTCCTTTGGTCTCCACAATTTTTTTCAAACAAGGGCATCAACATGAAGCACAAAAAAAGAAAGCAATCAACCAGGAGAAATTCATGATCAGCTGCTGCAAAAGAACGCAAACCTACAAGACTGGCATATGAGGTTAAAGAGCACACAGCAGCAGCTTATTTGATTTTCAAATTGAGGTAAATGTCTTTCAGAATCTAAGTGTGTGAAATTTGTGTAGGGATGAAAGGGAGCTTGTGTTTTCTCTGGAGTGCACTTTTGAAAAGTGTAGATAAGTCAACGAGCTCTGTTTTATCTCTCTGGTTGACAACACATTAAGCTCCATATGGCTGCAGGCTGATGACTACATGCACTCAATTGTGGCTTTTCCTGTTCGGAGGCTTGATTTAAATACATATTTAAATCCCCCCACACCCCAACAAATACCCAGAAATAAATCGTATTTATTAAAGAACAAAAAGCAACAACTTACTTTAAAACTTCAATTATTTAGAAAACTGAATCAAGGACAACACCTTTTTCTGGACAAGACTATGAATACACAGCCTATTAAAACAAATCCCTTTACTTCCCTCTTACACTGTTTGAGCAGGTTCAGATCTTCATAATAGAAAGTGTAATGTTTAGGCCTAAAGAGCAAAACAAACAGGGAATAGATGTAAGATATGGTAAATGAGAATAAATAAAAAACAATGTGAATACTGATTTGAGGCACTAGCATGACTTCCATTCTGATGTTAAGAGAAACTTGAAATCTTCCCTTCCTATATTGGTGTTAGAGGTATATGTGTGTGTGTGTGTGTGTGGGTGTGTGTGTGTGTATAAAAATCTACAATGGCGTAAATAATTTTTTATCATTGTAACAATATAAATCATGATATGGTAGTTGTTTACTATATTCAATCAAAGAATGGTTTAAAAATAACTTTACGAAGTTCATTTTTTAAATCAGATCATGTCGAGAGCACAGATGTCACACTAAGAGCTCTTTTCTCTCTTCTTGGGTTATTTCTTACACCTTTTTCTTTCAAAAGCAATTTCACTCTCCTTGTCTATCTAAGCTAAATCAGCTTAGACATACATAACTGCCACAAATCTTATCTCTTACATCCTGTGAGAACATAGTTAGCAGTTCTGCTACCCAAATCGGAATACCATGTAAGTCAATAGGATTTGTGAGATGACGCAGTTTTCCACTGCATATTTGCCACATAGCCTGCCTCCAATGTATAGCAGGGACAACAAAGAATAGCTTTCAGGGTTGAAACATTGCCAAATCTCTGCCAGTAGTTTTAAGTATCTACTGTCACATCTCTCAACCCTGAATGCACTTAGTAACTCTATTACTAAGCCTGAAATTAATCCAGACATCAGATAACCTTGATTAATCAGAATGGTTGCTGGCTACATGTTATTATGTCTGACAAAAAATTGCATATTTGACATAATGACAGTTAATTTTAGTGAGTAACACTTTCATGTAATGGAGATCTCACTGTATGTATATGATTTTACATCTGGTCTTACAGTATCGGAAATGTGTGTTTCCTGAAACCAACATGTTTTTATACCAGAAGTGTTTTTTAAAAATAAATGTGACTGTACTAAGTGAGGTGAAGGTCTGCATGTTTTTTGTTCAGTCATAAATGTTCACACACAGAGCAATAACGTTGTGCTCATACAGCTGCCTACACGAGCCATGTATTATCTGATGATCTGATGTGTAATGTAAATGTCAGCTGGGATCAGTTCCGCTCCCCCCCCGCAACCCTGTAAATAAGATAAGCAGTTACAGGAAACTAATGAATAAATGAATATATGAATAATTCGCTCTACATGTTTTATTGTGGTTGGAAGTATATTATTGGGCTGTATAGTCTGTTGTATTCAAAAATAACTCAGCTGATTTTGTGTCGCGCTGCTAAAACCCTGGGGTGACCTCTGATCACGATCACTCACAAGTAGAGCGACTGTAGAAAGCTAGTCAGCTCCCTTGGGGTCTGATAAGGTCTGTATCCTTCTCTTGTTGGCGGCAACAATTAGCATATGTTGTGGCTTGCTAGTAGCAACTGCAGCCGTAATGCTTAATGATAATTTAATCCCTTTGGCTACAATTACATGTAAAATGCCTAAAAACACAAGCAAATAATGAAAACATTCATCAAACTGATAACATAGCACAGACAATACCGAAAACCCCACTAATTCTCACTCTAATTTGGCTATCTGTATTTTCTATTAGCACAGCACTAGTCAAATTACTCCTTTCTCTGTACCTAAGACAGCTGTTTAGTTGCATTAGCTAAGTGTTTTTCTCTCTTCTCAGGTCTACAAGGATGGATGGATGTTACACTGCTTTACTGTGCTTTTTTCAAAGAGCGTAGCAGCAGACAACAGTAAACAAATCAAAGTGAGGCTCATGACAAGTGGCGCACGAGTTCAGAGATCGAGGCAAAGTTAAAAAATAGTGCCAGCGACACAACAGCTTAAGAGCAATGCCTGCAGGGGCTGAGCGCTGAATCTGCTGTGTAATACCGTAATTTCAAGGTTCTTTTATTCACAGTAGGATTCTTTTTTCCCTCATTTTCTATCCATCCCTTTTCATTTTTTAAATTTTTTTAAATTGAAGCAATACCCATTTCATTTGAAAATGAAGGACAGCAAAGGACAACACTATGACAGCACACACACACACACACCCAGGCACCCATACGCTCACCCACACACACGAGCTCCAGTGAAAGACCAAGATTAAATCACTTTTTCATCAGGACCTCAGGCTCCCAAATGACACAAAGTCCAATCTCATGGGATCATCGCAGCAAGCAGATAAACATAGAGACGACAGAGAGGTCCTGAATGGAAAATACAGTCAAAACACCCATCTAACAAATATTCTGTAGAGTAAAAAAAAATGCAGCTGATAAAAAGCAGTACTGTGATACAGTCATAGGACAAGCTCTGAACAGGGGTTGAAGAGTAATACACTTAGACCTCTATTTCCTGCTGGGCCAAATATGATAGTAGCACAAGCCTATGCAATACTGTTTCACTGGATGCAAGTCTGTAGTTTAGTGCCTGTGCCCTGAGATCATGGCTTCAGGTGAAGCAGTTTGCACTGACATGAATGGAGGCTGTGTTTATGCAAATCAAGCTGCAAAGTGCAATTTCATTTCTCCTTTTGGCATGAAATTTCGGCACGCTTACACAACGCAATGTTTCAGTTCGCTTACACGATGCAAATGCAAAGACAAAGAGCAAATTTTGAAACTTAATGGTTGTGTGTGTGTATGTGTGCGTGTGTGCGCATGCAGTCAAACAAATAAGGCAAAATAAAGCTCTCTAATGTAGGGCAACAGAATTTAATCAGCTGAAAGAAAAACCTGAGAGCAAAGAGTCGCAAAGAGTTGTGGATGAAATTTTTTGTACTCAACCATTAATGTAATCCAGTGAAGGCCTAAATTACATTAAGCGTGGCATTTGACAAGCATTTACATGCATCGAACAGTGTGAGAAATTTAAATCAAATTGAAAGTCACAAAGCTTATACAAAGGTGCTTTTCCAACTGCAGTTTGCAATTTGAGTGAATGTGAATGAAACAGCATATGAACCCTGATAATTAATTACACAGCAGCAGGATCTGACAAGCTGGGTACAAGTCCTTTGTGCATTTCTGCAGAACAGACAGATAAGCCGTGCTGTGCAGCCATGGAAAAGTTTGAGATTCCCTGCTCTTTGTCGAAAATGGCCAAATATTGGAGTATTATTAGGAACTCTTTGTCTATACAGGATTATTATCGGACTCACAGCATTTTCACTGACATTATTGAGCACCTGTCAACAAGTATAAGTGACTGCAAACAACTCTACAGTGTTAATCAGTTTAACAAGAAATACAGACAGTAATCACTATAATTTTAGTCTCATTGAAACACTGTTTTCTGATGAGAGCTCACTTCTGGACTCTCCTCCTGGCTCATAAGAAAACTGTCTGCTGCAATTAAAGTGGATTAGAAGAGCTGATGTGATTGGTCATTATACTGAAGCTCACCCAAGCTCCACCTTCTCATATTGTATCCCTCCCACTAATAACGTGGCTCATCCAGCTAAGTGCCAGGGCTTCACTTCTCCCTCTGGTTACCAATATTGGAAAAATTAATTTGTTACACCATCCTATGTGTGTGTGTGTGTGCATGTTAGAGAGCATATGTGTGTGTGTGTGTGTGTGACTGTGCAGTACTGATCCCAGGAGATGCTAATGTTCCCAACTTTTGGAGAAATTATACATAATAAGGTGTTACAGTCATGTTTTAATTTGTTTTCCAGCACACTCTGTCAACAGTTGATAATGTCAGGGATGAAGTCAAGGAGCTTTTTCACGGCTCCGGGTTTCAGAAGAACTACGCACTCACAGCCGCATTGAGATGTGCAAATCAGAAACTCTAATTACTCTGAAACGAGCCACATTCATCTTGGGTCTTTAAGACAAATCAACACACCAACTATTGTGCCTCTGCATTTGCATCATGGCAGGAAATTAAAAGGATTTTATACACAGAAGAATTAGAGGCTTGCTAATTGTATTTTTGGGGCAAACAAGACAGGCAATAAATTCAAACAAACTGTATAATATAAATCCACACCAGTACACGTGACTTACATGTGTTAAAATTATTAACAGTGTTTGTTTCTATGGTTATGGAAATGATTTTTGTTTAGTTTCTTTTGCTTTTGTAAATTTTTTTTCCTTGCTTTATATTTCACCTCTGTGGTTAAATCCTGTTCTGCAATGTACTTGTGGTACTTTGACATGGCAAATATTGAATTTCTCAAAGAAAATCAATAAAGTTTCATATTGTCTTATCATCTTATATGGTCAGATATATCTGCAGACTTAAGTTTGCAGCTGTTGTCCACTTTACTGTCATCCACTGGCATGTGCACACACACACTGACACTCCAACAGTTTGCCTGCAGGCAAAGACGGACGTATTGGTAGGTTTTGTCCTTGCCCGTCAGCAGGAAATCTGTTATTGTACTTCAACACCACCAAGTACCTTTCTATGACTCTCCTTTTCAAAGACATAGAGAAAAAAAAAACCTATGTGAAGTGTATAAAGCATGAGTATGACTGATAATAGAGCAATTACGAAAAAAAGAGAGAGAGATATAATAGAAAGGCAGTGACAGAAAAGGTGTGAAAGAGAGTTAAAGAGCGAGTGAAGAGCAAGAAAGTAGTTTTACTGTATGAGGGAAAGAGAGGAAACAGATTCTTTCTCCCTGAAATGTGATTTGTTGACTCCCATGTGGTAATGATGTAGTAAGGAGACACATAGGACAGACCATAGACCACTTCTTTCTCCATCTGCCCCTCTCACAGTTTAATTACTATTCATCGTAAACATGGGTGGCTGTTGATTGGCATTCTGTTTGAGGCTAAGCATCAACGCTGTGTTTGATTTTTTTTCCTCCGTGAAGCAGGACTCATTTCTGGCACTAATGACTTAGCTGGCTCTTCCCAGATGTTGAAAATAATGGAGCTGTCACCCTCCAAACTTTAAAAAAGTCTCTCTCTGTGTCTCCTTCTCTCACTCTCATTACTCTGTCATAATATCTTTTAGATCAATTCCATTCTTCAGCTTTTCATTTGTCTGTCACAATCCCTCGTCATCTTCTGCGCTGCCTTCCCTATTTCTCTCCACCTTGACCTCTTCACTCACTTTCCATTCCCCCTCATTTATGTCAGGGTTGTTGACACTCTGTTTGAGAATAGAGATTAGCATTGTGTTTGTTTGTCTCTGTACGCGCCTGGATTCATTTCTCACACTAATGACCCGGCTGGTTATTAATGGATGATAGCAGTAATGGAGCTGTCAATTTTAAAACTCATACTCTCCTGTTTGTTTAATGCTGTTCTCTTCTTCTGCTGCTACATTCTGAAATTTCTTTGACTTCTACTTCGCCTATTCCTTTTTACACCCTAAAGTACAGTACATGGCCACATCAATATTTCACTACTATTTGTTTAAGGTTTAAAAAGCCCCATTAAACCTTAAAGTACATCGGCTTTAAAAGGGTTGTATAAAAAGTTACAGGCCTCTAGTTTGATGGCATGAGCAAAATATATGCACAGCATATAAGAGTCGACATAAAGCAGTGGTGCTGAGAGTAAGAGCTACTAATAATATGCAGCATGGGTTTGCTTGTGTACCAGCTACGAACAGGAACCATGAACCTTTTACAAAGCTGATCATAATGATGTGTAAAAGCAATTAAGTAAACTAAGCATATTACCTGAACAAACAGCAATAATCAAAGGGGAATGCTGGGTCCAAGATTGTCTTGAATGAGGATAAACACATCTAATTGTCTCATTAACAGCTTTTTATATTGCATTTTCAAATTTGCACTCTTGGGGATCAAGAAAGGATTCCTCTATTTTATTAATTTTGTTTCACTTTTGTCTAACGCTACTTATTTTTTTGCACATTAATTAGAAGGGTTAGCAGTTTGAGGTTCAGAGTCAATAAACCTTTGACATGATCACAAGAGGAGTTTTTGCCTTGCACCCCCCTCTTTTTGCACCTAGGGAGGCTCCTCTAATTAAGTTTATTTAACCGGGTAGGAGGAAAAATATATAACTGACACTCAAATAATACATTTGTTATGGATAATTATTTCAACCAATGCAGAAGTAGATATGCAGTGTTGTAAAACCATTGGTAACACATAGCCTATATAGCTATTTCGAATTAGGTACTGCTGCATTCACACAGGACATAAAAACAGATAAGAAACAATAACATTTGAAAAAAAGGCTGCTTTCATAAATAATCGTTACAGCCAACCAGCTGGTTCAGATTGAGCATTGGGGATAAATATTGGTTTGGTGAGAAATGGTTTTACTATATTAAACATTAATTTTTTTATTTAATTTTTACATTTCACTCAGCTTGAAGTCATGTATATTATTTACCACACTATATTGTTACTTACTAAATATTGTTGTTGTTGTTAAGTTAACAAAGTAACATTAGAAATATCAGATGAATGTTTGCTTTGCAAAAAGTGCATCCTGCAGGCAACAGTATCTTCAAGTTGAACGCTATCAGTGGGATATTCATAACACCCACAACAGGACTTTTACTCCAAGTGTCGCAAATCAAAACAACACAGCAGTGTTATCCGCTAATTGTGTCAGTTCAAAGCAGTCAAACTAGTGACTATTGAGGTTTTACTGTCCATAGTGAAATCAAACTGGACTGTGAGTGTGAAGACTCAGGGGAGAACAGAGCACAGAGCTACAAATCACAGCTGCCACCTTCAAGCCTGGAGGCCAAAACTGTAGTAACCAAGGCCGTATCATCTAAGACACATACAAACACACTTACACACTTAAAGCTTAAACAAACCATCCTGCCTGCAGCACAGATTTCTTTGTGTGTCTCAGTGTACGGATGTGTTTGTGTGCTCAACTCAGGTTAAAAGAATCAGAGAAAATCCCTCCAATCACACACACAAACACAGGCACACACACACATACAAACATGCACACATATTAACACATTTACTAAAATGCAAACATTACGGCAGTTTATTCTCTGATAGCTTTAAGGGACATTTTTAAAGACTACACAATGATTAGAGCTTGTTTTCTCTTTTTTACTTCCTCTAATATACTGAACAACAACACAATAAGAAAAAATAGAAAATACAGACTTACCTGATGAACCATCAGTGAAAGCAAAGGATCAGACAAGAAAAGAAAACAGCAAATTAATGTTGAATCACAAGTTGACATGCTGGTAGTTTGTCTAGTACACATACAAAGATGCTAAACATTAATGCTCACGGGGGCAGTGATCTAATATGTAAGTTGTTAGTATCAGAACAAACCCTATTATTCAATTACACAGAATTTCCTTTGCCTTTGTTGGAGCTTTGCTTCAAGCAAAAACATGTTGCATGCACACACAAGTACACACATATTTGTACCAGCACCTTCACAAAATGTTGACTTTTATTTTGACCTTCACGGCTACAGTATGAAACTAGGCCAGCCTTTAAAATCTGAGTCAGGAATATCACAGTCCGGAAATTGTGACGCTCTCTTTACTCCCTTGCTGAGTGTCCTTGTTAAACTGATGGAGGAGCAAGTGTGAGAAATGTGACTAAGGAGCACACATGCACTCACACATTCATACACACACAGAGCAGTCTGTTAAGCTACTGACTTTTGAACTTTTAAGGCACAAATATTGATTTGACCATAATATTTCAGTCTACTTGTCAGAAACACACATAGGAAAGTCATTTTTAGCTCAAACCTTCTTCCTCCTGTTCTTTTCACCACAATGCTCTCTACAGCAGTGAACAGACGACTGGATGCGAGGCAATTACACATGACTGCTACATTTATCAGTGAAACAAGGCAGACCCTCCTTGCATTACTTTTATCACCAAGTTAATGAATGAATACAAATGCAATAGTGTCTAAAAAGAAGAACAGCATCATTTATTTCAGACATATGCTGGTTGTTTCAAATGGAGAAACCCTCTGGCAACAAAGGCTGGGTGTGGTGTGGTGGGGATTATTTGATACATCTGTATTACAACTTGGAAGATTAAAGATTCATCAGCTCTCAAAGTTTCTTAATAATGTGATGTTGATGTAACAAAAAAAAAAAAACAGAACTAAATTGTGAGACGCAGGATGGCCCCCAGACAATCAACAGTATGCACACACTAGCTACTTTGTAATCCATTCTAACAAAAGGCACAGATTGTAAGCATGCTTTTATTTAAAACAGAAACTTGGAATGGATGAGACTAACACACACTGTAGAATTAAACAACTTTAACCTAATTTGAAGTCAAGGAAATAACTTTGTGCTTCCTCTTTTTTATATAAACATGATTTCAAATAACCTATAGGAATGGAAATGCATTGAGATACATCTATAATAATTTCTTTTATCGCACTGTAGTCCTTGAATGAGAGTTGAATTGAATTGGTTGTTCTAGAGATCCTTCATGCAGCTCTGTTCTGTCAGATAACCTTGTAGCAGTGTGTGGTTTCCTTCAGGATAGATGGGTCAACAAAAACATTAGACCTATATACACTATCTCCCCCTTTCCAATCCACAATCAGTGTTTTGCTCTTATATGCAGGACGATGATCATCCCCCAAAATTACCTCCTTTTTATTAATGCGTGATGACAAAGGTCTCCTAAACCCAGCCATGTCGCCATATCATCTTTATGCCTTCACCAACCAAGAATCACAACCAAGGTCCTGTTACCTTCAAAATTTGTGTCAAATACAGCTTTAGGACAAAAAAGTGTGTCTTATAGTTTAATTTAGTGAATCTATTGTAAATATAATAACTACATAATCCAACCTATACACCTTTCAAGTGCTGAGGTGTTGAGTTGAAGGAGAGGGACACAATGCCACTGGCCTGTTCTATTAATCATGAATTCAGCTTTACCCAATGCCAAAAATTTAATTAATTGGGTTACAGATGAAACCCTCATAACCTCAGTGTTAACAGTGTCAACTTGACAACTAGCTATTACGCCTCTGTTGTTTTGCACAACCACTCATCATTATTTTGCAGTGGAGCAGCTATGACATAGGGTGTTGCAGCTCCTGCATCCCCAAACGGAAACAACTAAAGCTTGAATGACAGATTTTCAGGTCTGGCTAACAGCATGCTGAGTGCTGTCTGGGCACACGCACAACAACATAAAAACACAAAAATCAGGCACACTTTATAAAAAGAAAGAAAAAACAAATAAAAAGGAAGTTATGAAAAAGTAAATTCACAAAAGGAAAAGCTGCAGAAACTCTCACCCACTCTCTCTTTAAAAAAAAAAGAAGCTAGACAGAGAAAGTCAGAGTGGGTTGGTATTGCCTGTTTCCATCTAAATGTCAGAGCGCTCACCATGAAAAGTTGCAGTAATAAAAGTGAGAAGACTCACAAGTAAAGGGTCATGAACATTTTCATTTGAAGGTGTGTGTGTGTGTGTGTATGTGTGTGTTCGTGTTTGTGCGTAGCAGAGTGGATTAATATTGCTGTGACTGCAAGTAATTTACAGTGTTGACAGTGATTAACATGCAATCAGCTGAAGATTATTAACAGGGGAGGAAAGTGGATGTGGTTGTTGACGTTCTATGAAAAAGAGTGGAAATAACGTGTGGAACTGTTGTCATTTCTCTGCCTTCAGCGTAGCTGCCTGTTTGCTTGGGGGTGGGGCCATGAGGTTATGCTTCTCACACACACACAAACACACACACACACAATGGACAGCATTGTAACTTCAGATCAGAGTGAAGAGAATGAAACAGACTTTAGATTTGTTTTACTGGAGTCAGCAGTGACAATGTTCATGATATGTACTTCAAACAATCAGGACAGCATGATCAATTTATCAGATCTGTTAAACAAGCACAACACAAACTTTTTAGGTCACTGCCAGCAGTAACATGGAGCACCATCTTAATTGAAACCCAGTTTACTTTCATACAGTCAAACATGGTATGGCTGGCTTGTAAAGTGGAAACAGGAAACATTCATGATTCTCTAAACCTGAGAAAGGTGTAGAAAAACTGTAACATGACATCAGTCAGAAGAAAATGGTTACCTCAAAAGCAACAAGCGCAAATGAACAGAGTCTGAAACACATGCTGTTTGAAAGCAATCAAGTGGGGAGCTTCCATCCCAACCACCACTCTATTATTTTATATTGTTTTAAAGCTAGTTTAATTGTAGTGTTTAATTAAGGCAGATAAAGCATGTTTGCACACCTTAATATGTACATTATTCTACTCTCTCTTTATCTTATTAAACTATATTCTTGTCTATCAAATGAAACCTCCACTTTCTTCAGGCAATAGCTAGGATAGTTTCAGGATACTCTTCAAACTGGCAGGTTTATCATATTATATATCACCACAAATATCAATATTTTTTAATAAGGAAAAAATATTTGGTTGTAATTTGCCATTTTGCCCAGCCCTGTGTGAAATACTGAGATGTGCTTGCCCATGAAAGGTCTAATCAGCATTTAGTTGAAATCATTTTGGAGGGGGTTGACTAATCATTATTCAGTGTAAAAGGAAATCTCTGTAAATCTGCGTCATCAGGAGTGTGTGAGTGTAGTTGGATCAGATCTGATTAAAAGTGACATCTAATTGTTCCAACTTGGTCAGAAAATAATGTATTCATGTTGGACTGTATAACTCACAGTAAAAAGGTGAATGCCAAAGCAGGTTTTCAGAGTCTGCAATGGCTAATTTGGACAGAAGGAATAATTCAACATGCATATAAGGGTATCACAGTAGACTTTAAAAACTCTTTCATTTTGCATATATACATACATATGCAAGTAAAAATATGAAAAAATATAAGCTCATAATATCTGCCTGCAAATTTATTTCAGTAAGGTCTTCTGCAGTTTAAATGTAAAGTTCTGGATAAATGGAGCTCGTAATAGTACCATTTAAATTGTAGCCTTTTAAAGTGAAGCTATGTCTGCCAGTATTGGCAGGGATGGACCAGTTTTATCTGACAGGTCCAGATAAAAGAACCCCCCAGTATTGATCAGCTGCATCCCGGCTCACCTTATTATCCAACTCAAAATCCATGAGAAAGTCACTGGGATCGTGCTAAAGGCTGGTACTTTCAAGGTTAGGGGTGGACACACATACACACACACATACACACACACATACAAACCAAAAGAAGACAGAGGCGAGTAGGTTATAAGAGACTGACCTTATTCCATGCAAGCTACTGGGTGTGTGGCTCATTAAAATGTGATTGAAGCTGCAGCTCAGCGGCTGACTCAGCTCAGTTTAATTAAAGCTGTCAAAAATTTCTTGTCACCCTCTACCATGCATATGCATAAATGTATTTATTTTCACACCCACACCCATCTCACTCTGTCTCTCTCTTTCTCTCAAACCCATCAATTAAAGTGTGACATTCTCATAATCAGTCTGCCTTTATTCATCTCAAAGACACGACTAGTCTTTTGGCTGCACTATTCTTCTCATGTCTTTCCCCCGCCCACTGTTCGACACCGCCGTTGTCGACACACACTACGTGACTGTATCACCATAACTGTACAGGGATGGGAAACAGAGGGAGGGGGAGGCTGAGTCTGTTGCTCTGGTTGTTATTGAGTGGAAAGGTTTCCAGTCATCAGATAACACGACCTGCAGGGTCGTGGCTATCACTGAGAACTCAGAGCTCCAGACCTCAATCATTTTGCCCACAAAAAATGAAACTGAGCTGCTCTAAAAGTAGAACAAAGAGCTGTTCTTCTATTAAACCATCTGTGGCAACATACTGCTCTACCACACAGACTACCACACAGTGTGCCTGATGAGAGGGGAGAAATTGGGCAAATTTGGTCTGTATGGATTTTTGATGATAAAGCTGTGAACATTTTAACACAACAGTAATTATCCTGCGGTACATAATAAGTGATTTTTGTTTTTATACATGTCATTCTTCTGTAGCTGAACCCCCTGTGTGGGAGTTAGTGAAAAGAGGATTTCTTTTTACGCCTCACGGTGACAAAGGACAGCTCTCAGTTTGATGTCTTTCTGCAGAAGCTTTACCTATGAATAAAATTTGAATATGTCTTGTTAAATCAATTTTGTGGTAGAAGACAGCACATGAAGATTGAGTTGGCAAGAGTCTTCTGGGATAATATGATATTTTGTTTTATTAATTAAAATAAATCTAATCACTGTGTGGGAAGTGCAGAGTCAAGTATTTTTACCCTTAAAGGGATAATTGTGTTTTTTTTAGAGGGGTTATATGAGGTTCTTTTCCACAGTCAGTTTATAACCAATGGCAACCTGTCTTAAGTTGCATTATCACCACCTACTTATGACAAACAAGCATGGAGAGAAACAAAAATGATTTAAGAGCTGCTTTAAACTATATAATCAAAATGTATTATTAAAACTTAGTCAATATTTCATTTTTAATATTACAGTTATCATCAATACTGTTATATTTTACCACCTCAGGCACAAACCAGAGATTGCTTGTGTCTGTGTGTGCATGTGTGTGAGTGTCACTTGTGCTCATAATGTTACTGCTTATTATTTACAGTCATCTTATTCAATTTAAAATGACCTGCAGCTACACTTTCCATGCACCTTAAGGTCAGATGATAACCCGTTAAAAACTCAAGCACATACAGCATCTTGTGCCTGTGTGAAGAGTTGTGGTGTGATTCTAATTACTGTATACATGGACCAACTAGCAGCACAGTGTTTATTACTTTGCCTTAAGTGTGTTGACTTAATAATGTCCATATCATTTTATGTATGTGAACATGAAAAATCTTTCTTTGCATTAAAAAAAAAACACAGTCTTGATGGCAATATAGCTGTTTTACAGGAAAAGCAGCATGTACAATGTATAATTTAACATCACAGTCAGATTCCACTGAATTTAATCAGTGGAAAATTAGATCTCTCCTTTAGTAGAAACATTTTTGTTCTATAATTAACTCTGATATTTCAGCTTGATTCAAGGTTATATCAAGCTTTGTTAAATGGTTAATGTGCAAAAAGTCATTGCAGAAGGATAAAAAAAACACATTATACTTCATAATTCATTATATCCATAAAATCCTATTTTTTCCTAATTCAAGTCTTATAGTTGATAGTATACTGTTTTTTGCATTTTTAATATAGTGTTACCAATGAAGAAACACACAAAAACATTATAAAAAAGGGCAATCACCAAATGACTTTGAAAATAGGGCTTCTCTTTTAAAGCTATATCTCTGTGTTTAAAATTTAAAGGTTTAAATGGGAAACCAGGGATAAAAACACCATCTGGCTTAAATCTGATTACTCGTGTATCTTTGGTTTTGAAAGTCAGCCTGATACAGGACATCCAGCCAGCTGTTACTCTGACAACTCGACGGCATCTGACTGGAGAGTGGTGCAGTGCCAGTGAGTGAAAACGGGTGAGAAGTTGGCAGTGAAGGACTGAAACGTACTCTTAGCACAATCTCCCAGATCAGCAGCACCTTGGAGGGGTTAAAGAAGAACAAACTGTCTGATACTGCTTTTATCCACTTGAACTTTTCATTTCTGACCCTAAGCACAGAGCAGAAATTACTCACTCACCCAGTCTGACAGCAGAAACACACCAACACTGAGACTAACTGTAAACTGGATTCTTTGCCCAAGACCGGAAAGAAACAACACAGTGCTGACTGTGGTGCTGCAATGTAAGTACAGGAGGACTCATAGGATTACTCATTTCTGTCCTTTAAATGGACATGCATCATAAAAACAGAAATTTATGTTAAATAAAAAAGATAAACGGATAAGTCTTGTGTAATTTTTTGGCATTTTGTTTTTGGCTTTGCTGATGATATGAAGCCATTGATGTCGGTGCTGGACAGTTGTATGAACTATCAGCCATTTTGTCCTGACTCAAAAAAACAATAACTATAAACAACTGTTTTATTGATTAGAGTTAGGTACGGAATACATTTTAACCAATGCTAGTAGGTAAAATTCAGTGCCAGCATCTTAGAATACCTTTGTTCAGTAAATAAATGTAATTTTAGTCCAAAAAATGAAGTCAGCAAATAAAGTGCAACACCATTACTGTTTAAAAGAACTGGGAGTAGCTGGAGAAACTGTGTTTAAGTCTGAACACGTCATTCAGCCCACATAGCTGGACTAAAATGAAGAAACCGATTAAATAAGAGCACAGTACTTGACCGTAGGAAAATAAAAACAGTCTAAAAGACCATAAATAACAAACAACAATGTTTAGCAATTTAAAGTTGTGCCATCTAGTCGATTAAATGCAAAGACAAAGGAGAAACAGGAGCACCTGCTGTTGTTGTAATTGCTACTGCGGTGCCTGCACACAGTAATATATCACTGTAAATAATGTAAATGCACAACATTTACTGGTGCAGATAAATTATTGACTGATACTGAGAAATTTATATAAATTTATGGATGTTTTTCCTCTCGAGGTGCACAGTTCCCAGTTAAAGCATGTGGGAAATAATTTATTTATTGACGGGCATATGGACATCATGCCAACCATAACCATTATACCTTTTATTACAGTTTTAATGTTTAAACCCCTAGAGTGCCACAAAAATGACTAACAAATTAGGGCCGGTTGAACAGTTTTAACATTCAAACTCTAAACCAACATTCAAAAACCTTGTTGTCATCCTTATTATTGGCCATCATCAGGCACAAACTCAGCGCATGAAGAAAGAAAAACTGTGAAGAGAAACAGCCGCTTCCTGCTACAGTACCCTAACTTCAGTTTCACTTATTAAGTTGAAGCAGAAACAAACAGTCCACACATACACACATACACACAGTCCATGACTTTTCATGCAGTATTCATTCTGTCCCTCAGGGCTCAACTGCTTGTTGCCATTACCAACAATCCCCAAGAGTTTGTCTGTCATAAACAAAGGTGCATCAGGGAGTTACTTAGTTGCAGAAAACTACAAAAATGATGCAGTAAGGAAGGAATACGGAAAGGCACTAAAAGCAGCAAGGAACAGATCTGCCACATCTCTGTGTCAATCTCTCCCTCCTTTCCCTCTCTCTCTCTACCCCTCTCCTGCACCCAAAGCATCACATGAGCTGTAGTAGCAGAAAGCTTCTGAATTATTGAAGCAGACAAGACTCTCAAACCCACACACACACACACACACACAAAAACACACTCATACACAAAAACAGTAACTGTATCCCTGCCCTCAGGGGGAAAATGAGATAATGACCAATTCAATCTGACATGGTTTAAGAGACCATAAACATCAGAGTGACAGAAAGAGAGGGAGGGAGAGGAGAGATGCTGACACCGATCGAAAGGAGGACTTGGGAGGTGTGAAAAAGAAAGACAGACTGTCCATGATTTATTTCACACTGTAGAGCTCAGAGTGAGGAGGACTACTTTCAATGTGAGAATGACTGCTTGTAAATAAAATCTGCTGCATCACACAAAAGACTTCCTTAATAGCTTCACAAAGAGTTTAAGAATGAATTTTAGCCACACTCTTGGGACATTAATATTGGTCCGTCAGTTGGTCATTTAGTCCACCACGTTGGATTAGAAAGTCCCTGTGCCCCCTTGCAAAAGATTATGAATGAAACACCAAACCAAATAAGTAGAAGAATTGATAGACCTTAAACTTGATTGAATATAGAGTAATAAAACGGAGGATCTTTCTTGCCTCATTTCTATGTGCTTCTGAAACCATGCAGCACTGGACAACTCATCTGTGTTTGCAGACAACAATCATGTCAAAACATCCACATCTAAAATGATCTCTTTTGAGCTTTATATTTATTGCTGTATAAAAAGGTGTTTTGATTCCAATTGTCTATTGCCTTATATTTTATGGTAACCTTCCAAAACAACAGGATTACATGAAATGATTCAAATCAATCAAAGCAGTAAGCAGGGGTGAAAGTAAACCTTTTACTCCCAACATAATAATACCATCATTGTGGCACACAGGGACTTTCTTTTTGGCAGGCAACAAGCAGGCAAATAATGCTGCTACAGCTCATCTTTACTCCTATATTCAATGTATAAAACAATTTATAAAAAGACAAATCAAACGCTGGCAAGTAGAGACATGCGAAGGGAGTCAGACCCCGAGGAAGAAACATCTGATCATGCTCTAGAAACAGCGGGGGTGACAGCTTCAATAATGACAATGGCAACAGAAACCTGATAGAAATGCATACAAAACTGTTCTGACAAATATATGTCTATATCTTTACTCTGATTTGCAGACATCATGATCAAAACAAGCTATACATGTTTTATGCATGAAGCAATACACAATATTGTTCATGCACACAGACATACACACACTGTTATTCTCACCTTCTGTCAAACAGCCATGAAAATCCTATAAAATCATAGACAGCATATAGAGAGAAATATTGCTGCCTGATTTTAGTATGATGCAAATTCTCTAACAGTTCCAGCAAACAGCCATGAAAATGAGTTATGCTGGAAATACAGTGGAGCCATATGAATCATTGGTGTGTGCAGAAACAAAATCTTTACACTGGAAAATAAATTTAGAGTTAATCTGTTTGATTACTGAAATAATTATCTAAATAATAAATTAGGTTATCAAAAGAGGATTAGTCAACAACAAACTTTAATTGATATTTGTTTTTGAATTGTTGACATAAGCCTTAGCTGGCTATGCCACGTTTCTCAGTTTTGCATCATTGTTAAAAGATTATCGTCAGAAAAAACAAGACATGTGCCACACGATTTTGACATGTGGACTTGATGATTACTAAATTTAATCTACTAAAAGAAAATGGTAATTAATTGCAGCCCAATCAAAGTTATTATGAAAATAAAGTCCATTTATATTAAATCAATTAAGGAATATCTCAACAGATAAAATGTCAGCAAGCTAAATGCTAATGCTTATCAGCACTAAACACAAAGTACAGCTGAAGGTGATGGTAATACCAAGCACTTTGTCATAAATCAAAGTTTTTCACAAAATTGAGTCCGACTGGATGAAGGTGCTTAATGATGTAAGAAGGGGTCAAAGTTTTCATGTGCACCTTCATTGAGTCAAATGCAGTTTAGTTTACTCTAAAGAAGACATGAACTCCTGTTTCAAATTCATTATCGACCAATCTGATAGCTGTTGAAACGGTTTACTAAAACTACAAAAAGTTTTCCTCGTTTTGGTCCTACAAGAGATGTTAAAAAAAGTCAGGTGATCACTATATTTATGGAATATCAATGAAATAAAAGTCTGAACAAAAGTTCATGATAATCCGTCCGATAGTTAAAGAAATGAAACAACAAACTAGCTGATAAACAGACCGACACTAGCATCTCTACAGTAGAATTAGAAGATACACTAGTGTGGCTTTAAGTGCACTACAGCTCTAAAGCATTTCTCCTTATTGATTTGATACTTTGTCTGCAATTATGCAATGCTGTTTGCTAAATATAAGTATTAGTCTGGCATATGAACTATAGGTGATCCAATACAATCCCTCTTGTGAAACTAGAGATGATATTTAGTCATTTAGTGTAAAAATACCTGCTAAAAGGATATTCTTCAAAGAAAGACACTCACACAGTGGTAGGCTATACCATTTTTTTCCCCTCAGTGGTCTGAGGGTGGTTTCTCTGTCTTGGTAAATCTTTAGACAAAAGCAACAAATCAGACAGCATCTCTTCAGAAGAATGAACAGCTTAGCAGGCAAGCTGAATCAAATCAGCGCCAGATAGACTGACAGAGTGACAATCCCCGGAGAGAGAGAGGAGAGTTTGGAGGGGCTGCCATGACAAAGCTGACTGTAGCACACAAACAGACACACACTCACACACACGTATTGATTGATGATGTATTCCACATTTCTCCTGTCTTTCGATTCTCCGTTTGTCCATCTGTTCTGCCCACAGTGTTGATGGGCCTCACATTAAAGCTCCTCCTCTTCCTCTCTTCTCCCACCATCTCTCTCTTTTCTCCCAATTCCTCTTTTTTATCATGAGCCAAAATTACACTGGCAATCCCTTAGCTCTCCTGCTTTGTCTGTTTCCCTCAGTTTTACACTCCTACCAACACTCACATACACACGCACACACACGTACACACAATCATGTAAATGTATGCATCCTGGTCATAGTGAACAGTGACCTTTGACTAGCCTGTGACCCCTCTGTCCTCCACTGGGTCTGTATACTATGTCTGCATAGTGAGTTTGTGTGTGCCTTCTTATTGATTGTATCAAGGCTCCAATCAGGGTTACCAGGCCCTGTAAATTTACTGATCGATCTCTTCAAAAGCCTCAGGGTGGATGGGAGACTGTGTGTGTGTGAATGTGTGTGCATGTAGATGTGTTTTTGTGTGGGCGTTCATACACATGCAGAAACAGCACTTTGGAGAGATACATGAATATTTTCCACCAGTCTGTTTAAAGAGCCACTACATGACACAGAGAAAAAACACACCTGCAGCTGGAGCTGTGCAATACCTGTCCCTCTCCACACACACACACACACAACCACGGTCCTTCAGTGCAGTGATTAGAATCAGTATTTTCTCATTTGAAATCAATAGCTCAGAGTGAGAAATATGCACACAGGAGGAGAGCATGGAAAAAGAAAAGAGATGAAAGGAGCGGAAAGGGTGAGAGTTAGAAGGTTTATTTGGAAGGGCACTGTTTCATCAGGAATTAGTCGAATAAAAAACGAGAAAGAGGACGAGCCAGGAGACAGTTGAGGTGATAAACACTGTGAGGAGAAGAAAGCAGATTAAGATGAGAGAGAGAGAGAGAGAGAGATGGAGGACAGGGGAGAGTTAAGAAAGAATGACAGCTGCTCAACCAAGTCTTCTCTTAATTGACGGAAATACTGTATGTCCACTGGGGAGCATTCACTCAGAGAGAGCGCATGTGTACGTGTGAGAGGAAGTGAAGGTGACTCCAGGGTTTGTCTTGCCTAAGCTGCTTCTCTAAACCGCACCCTGCCCCTCCCCCACGACTGTATAACCAGCCAATCAGGACACACACATACACAACAGGGAGCAAACATAGATAACACAGAAGATGACCAGTTTTTTATGGAGGCAGTGGGAAGCTCCCAGGTGTGACTGTGTTCTGAATAGAACGTGAAAGCTCAGCAAAACCCTTTCCTCCATAACCGCAAAAGGGGGAGAGATATATAATGCAGGCCATCACAAGACCAGATTTAAAATGAAAATATAATTGTCACTGCAGCTGTGCACATTACAGAAAAAAAACACATAGTAGATTGAAAATTTCTGTACACACATGTGCAAACACACACACATGCAATCACAGTCCTCGTTTTGATAAAAAGCGACAGTGGGTCGGTAACTGGCAGCCTCGGAGAGACTGTCATCCTGAAAAAGAGGATACTAATGATAAAATATGACAGCGTTTAATGCTCAACATAAGAGGGAGCTGAGACAGACACAGGCTCAAGGCAACCACACAAACACACACACAAACAAACACACACACACACACACACACACACAAACACACACACACGCACTCACATCGGTTTCTGACTGATATATTTAACCTGCAACCAGCTCCACCTGCTAGTAAATAGACAGTCTGGAGATGGACTCATACAAACAAGAGAAAAAATATGCAGAACACATCCATTGTCCCTCACAAGTAGGATTAAATGCATCTCTGTGAACCTGACAGCATGCAAACTGTGGTGGAAGGCAGGATTTCAGCAGGAAACGAGAGAGAAAAGACTGGGAAGGGAGACAGGGACAAGGGAAGCCTCTTTTAGGAGAAACAAAAAAACAGGCTCCGGGGAGTGAAAACAACTTTTCCTCCTCTTGAGGATAAAAGTTGACGCTGTCTGAATGGCAAGACAGCTTTTCCGTCACTGTTTGCAGACAATTTTGACAAGAGACACAGGAGGAGAGCAGACGAGACAAAACAAGATGACAGGAGGCATAATGACAAGTTTATACAACACGAGACAACCTGAAACAGCACTGGATGCATTGTTTGAATTTTTAAGATATTGTCACTGATATGAAAGCATGCATCAATGCCAAAACTGATACCATAACTATCCCTCTTTTTATTACCTTTCTACAAAAACCTTTTTTGGTAAATTTAAGATTTAGTAAACAGTCCATGAATCCGACTAGACACTCTAAGCTGGCATGGCCTTTTTGCTTCAACAGACATATTTTGATCAGTATACCAGAAAAGCACTGAGGTCCAAAGCCCAAGACGAGACGAGGCGAGACACGAGTGTGTGGATCAGTGTCTGCATACCATTATTCTTTTACCTCAGTACAAACTACCCAATGATTTCCTTGCACATTATGAATCCACCAATAATAGAGTAGGTCAGGCCAGAATGGCAGAACCAGCTTGAACCGGTCTACTCAGTGGTCCACAGACCATAATATGTGGGCTATTAGCAGTCTTCACTCCTGTATGAAGGCAATTACAGCAGGAGCTTTTCAAGCTGTTATTATCCAGTCTTTAATTATATGTCCATCTTATGACTTTGCCATCCAATAGACTTGATTTAAATAGTTTTTGCTTCAAATTTTTCATAAAATATTTTCCCTTTTCACCGCAGGGACCACACAAGATGGGGTCAGTGGTTTTTGACATGTAAGGTGAATGAAGTAAAGTAATTAAGCACATCATTTAGTGAAGGACTATAATTATCAGTCAAAATTGGGTATATTACTCTAAGAACACCTCTTCTCGGTCTTACTCAGCTAACAAATGCATTGAGTGTAGTTGTGTCCAAGGAGAGCAAGAGAGAATTGATGTCTCCAACCTAAGGAACAGAAGCATTAGCAAAAAGCATTATTAGTATGGAAATTACTGCAGAAACACGTTCAGACACCACAGCCTCAACAATGCATGCCGGTGTTACCAGATTTAGTTTGTATTTTAAGATCTTCTGTTTTGCTGCTGCTGTGTCTACGAGTATACCAGCAGGACCCCTCATATTTACTTTTGTCCTGACCAGAATACTTTGATGTATCCAACAACATGAGGCAGTTGGAGGCTGCTACAAAGTTGACCCTGCCTGAAACAAAAACACAATGGAACTCAGTGCTGCATACAAATGTGTGTATATTCACTGCAGCTATACTTTATTTGCATAAAAACTCATGAAAGTTAAAGTGGTGATTGTAAGCTAGGGAGAGCGGAAGAACTCTCGGCATAAAAATACAACAAGTGATTCTTCAAAAGTGCAACAAATATAAGGACTAAGTTGGACAAAAATGTTTAAGGATTCTCTATTAAGCTAAACAAGCTCCTAACCATCCAAACAGCACACTTGAAATGGGAAAATGCACAAGAAAAACACAGTAAGACACTTTCCACAATAATGATTGATCATATATTAGACTAGATCCAGTCACTTGGATAATAGTGGTGGGTTTGTAAAGAATTTGTCAGCTAGGAAGGAAGGGCTCATTTATAATCTCAGAATTTGATTTGACTTGATTCTTGGGGTCACAGTTTGATTTAAAAACTGGTTTCAAATAATTAATGGAAAAGGGGGCATTATTTCTGGTCTCCTGCTCCAGCGCACTGTGTGCGAAACCATTTACAGGGCTCCTTAGTCCACAGAAATGCAATATAAAAATGATTTGCAGCCTTTTTATTTTGAAAAAATTAACAGCATTAATTAACTGATTTGAAAGCATTCTACAAACTCTGGCCTGTATGAGAATAACAAAATGAGGTGGAGCGCTCACCTCTAAGTGTGGTGTCATGTCTCCAGCAGTGTGGAGCAGCTTCTCTGTAGCACCTTCAACCGGAGGTGATGCTAAGCAGACTCAGGGTTATTTAAGGTAAAACAGGCTGCACACAGAGTTACATTCCTCATAGCAGAAGACTTTTAAGTTGTCTAGTGCTGGAGTGTGTGTTGGTCTGCCAGTCTTGTTTGTTGGTGCTGGTTGCTGAACCGTCCAATAGTTAGTCTCCAACTGAAAACTTTGAACATTCACAATAAACTAAGATTCATCTTGCAATAGCAAATATTTCTTTCTTAGCCTTTTTTGCTTGTGAAAATCTTCATAGCTACAATATAACTCTAGTCTAGCATGTTTCCATTATAGAGCATGTGTTACACCATACTTCTAGTTGAGTTCTGCCTTTTTCATTTCCTAAACATCTCTTTACTGGCTGAACTTGAGAAAATTAATATTTGAATCTTTTGCTTTGTGAATTAATCCTAAATTGATTAACATAAGAATTAATATTCTTTCATTTTTAATTTTTTCCAAGCACCTCTAAGGCAAGACCGTTGACAAACTTTAGTCTGAAACCAACACAGAGTGGGATCACCTCACAACTGTGACCCTTTGTTTAATCAAAACATCCAAAATTTATGCCACATCAGGTAAACAAGCAAGTAACAAAAGCATCAGATTAGTGTTATTGAAGAAAAAAAAACATTTTAGAGCAGGCACAATGAAATGGTAATGAACCAAATTTCTGTTACTACAAGTCCTCATTCAATAGAAATGGACTAGAATAAGACTGTCCCTATCTGCATTACAGGCAACGAGGCAAAATAATAAATCAAATCCCACTTTCCTTATGTTTTTAAGATAAGCCACCTGAACTTTGACTGTTAAACTATTGCACCAGCTCCCCTGCCGACAAATGGACGCTCATACATTATGCAGGAGGGAGCAAGTGGCTCATCAGGGATGCAGAGTGAAACAAGGCAGGCAGAGGAGAACAGCAGAGAGGAGGAGTCATGGGTGAAGGCAGAATGAGAGGGAGGGGGAAATAGAGAAGGTTATGGCTGAGGAAGCACGGGGTCATCCAGCACTCCAGAGACAGAGGAATAAACTGAGAAAAGGGAGAAGCAGGGAGGAAAAATGTGGAGTTCCTGCCTCAATGAGAACTGAGAGGAAGGGGGTGGGATAGACTGACTGACAAAACCATCCTTCATGTCTCCCTGTTCTTTTTTTCATCTCCATTTACTATGAAATAGTTGATTTGATGTCATAATCTGCCACCAGGTTTTTAATCCTTTATTATCCTTTGCATCCTGAACATGTGAAGCACAGCAGCTGTGGTAGTGTTGGTGAGGAGGACGAGAATGGGAAGTTTATTCGTGGCCCAGGAAATATGAGGCAAAACACACAAATTCTGCAATGAGAGCCCAAAGTAAATACATTGCTATGGTTTGTTGTTGAAGTCATATTCCCATTCGTTGGTTTACAAGCATGGGTCACTGCATCATTTACAATTTGGTCCTATGTTTTGAGAACTTTAAAGAGGCCTGTTTTAGGACAGCAAAGCTCTAAACAACCATCACTGTGAACATTTCACACAGCATGTCTTCAGACAACCGTTTATGATCAGCAATATTGTATTTCACTACAAATTTCTCACAACATTCATCTGAGACAGCCTCAAATCAAACCGTGTAAAAGGGTTCACCAACCACATCACAATCACAACAACTACACTACCCTAAGATAAAGATTGACCCAACCATCAAATTTAAACAGTTACAAAATATTTGCTTGTTTGTTGAGATTCAGTCAGCAGAACATTTGTCTAAGCTACAGTCTTCCTGTCTGTGAGCACAAACGGCCTGGTACCAGAGAAGGGAGGAGAGAAATGACTAAGAAAGAAAAGAGGAAAAAAGACGGCACAAAGCAAAAGACAGCCAATGTTGCAGGAGACAAATTACGACCAGCAGGTTTCCTTGTGTAATAGGGCAGACAATACAAACACACACACGCACACACATAAACACAACGGCAGCACTTGCATTTGCTTGGCAACATTGCTTGAAATATTAAACATAAATGTCACAGCCTTTTCACCTATCCATTGCTCCTCATCTTTCCTCCTGTCCTCCATCCCCAACACTGACAGATTCCTGTTGATGAGTTTCATTTGCACAAGAGACTACAGAGAGGAATAAACAGTGGGTAGCACATTTACTCACACACACAAACACACACACACACACACGCATACATACTTCAGGTAGTAGAGCCCTGGCTGAATGTATACAGCATGACTAATACTGGCTCACATCACTGCCTCACTGCATGGGAAAGGCCAGCTCTAATAAGGCCAAAGTTAGCTCATTGTCTGCTGAAATCTCTGGAGAACATGTTAGCTGGCAGCAAAGGACATAATGTTAAGAGTCTGGTGTCAAGATGGCAAGACAGCGGTTACTGGATACTGTCACCATGAGCCTGTTGGCGACTGCTGGACTGGAGTGTTAGTTTAGCAATGTTGTCATTCTCCAGTTGAGTCAGGGCCTGGTGTAAAATTCTTGCTTTGAAATTTTCTATGAACACACAATTATTCTAATTCTTAAGAATTATTGTCAAAGGAACCAACAACGGATAACAAGTAATGGGTCATGCACTTTCCAACAGTGATATGATGTTTAAGAGAAATAGAGTGTATTTCAATAGCAACAAAATACAGAAGAGGCTGAAGTCGTTATGCTCTTGACAAGTTGGATCAGTGTCAAAACAACCATCTCCTCAAAGTTGCCCTTAAGTAGCAGTTAAACCAAGTCATGCAAATATTACATTCCAGCTCTACATTGAATCCTAATTATATGGTATAATGTGTAACAGAAAGTTTATCATCCCAAACCAAGACTCCATGCTTCTATGGCACAACATTCCATCAAACAGAAACATGTGAATGTCTTGGGCCATATTTTCTTACATACCTCTCAAATTCAGCCTGATATATTTGGCATCTTCGAAAACTTGGAGACCTCCACGGGAAAAATACACTTTTGTGAGTTTGAAAAATGTGGCTGCACAGCAACTAGCTGATTCTGTGCTTTGCTTCTTATTTCACAATAATTAGACCTACATGTTGGTGTCACTGAGGTTAGCGCTTGAGAGTCGTGCCTAGACTTCAAAGTGAGTTTCAGCCTCTTCATGTAAAGCACCTGCTGTATTCACTGGATCCTTCTGGGGTCAAAGCTTAAGAGTATTCTGAAGAGCAAGTTTTAAACATAGCAAACCAGGTTCTCAACCACAACTGAAATCTCAGACAGTCATGACAGTTTGCACACACTGAGCACAATGAGTCAGCTGGCCTGCAGTCAACTGAGCTACCGTTGGAAAATGGCTACTTTTGGAAAAACATCTCTGATGAAAAAAGGACCTGATGAGCCAAATGAATTTGAAACAATGAGCTTATATGAACAGATCTCTATACATATGTATGTAGACAATATAAGTATCATGTACTGTATGTCTCTCATTCAGAGAAATCACAAACTGTACTGTTAGGTAAAGGGAAGAGAAAAAATACCAAATATAAGTCATAACTGCAAAGGTGGTTCAATATGTTATGAAATATCACTGGACAAGTTACACAGAATAAGTCACATACTCACTTCTCCTGACTGAAATAGATGATCAATTACCAGCTATAAAAGCCCACTGCTGTGGGATGGCCACTTGAAACACAATGAAAAGATGAAAAGTCAACAATGGCAAGTTTGAGCAGCCAGTTTGGTTTAGAAATCCTAAGTGAAGGTTTTTTTTTTCCTTTCATGTGCTCAGATCTAATGTCTGCTGTCTATGAATCTGCTTCTCTTCAACCAGGGTTTGAACATGCTGAGTCTCTACAAGGTGGATTATGCCTGCTGGCAAGTGCTCAAGTACTCTCAGGGTGTATCAAGGGCGTAGTGCAGTCCCTCTGTCCCCCTCCACCTCGCTACAGACAGACAGACAGACACACACACATATGCACACACACAGCTAATTACAAAGCCCCCTTTGGCTAAGGGGCTAAATGTTGTGTCTCAGTGCAACTCACATCTCTGAATCTGTTCCAGGATCTGTCCTTGTTATACTGAGCCACGGTGCTTAGCCATTTGTCGTTATTGTTACCGGAGACCGCCGTTTCTCTGCTCAGCAAGAGAGCCACGACAGGTAGTAGAAAGAAGAACATCTTCTGAAAACAAAGACATAGAGAGAGAAAATAAACAACAAAAACAGAGGGGTGTGAGACGGAGTGAGTTAACGGATTCAGAGGAGAGGAGGATGCGGCAAAGTGTTAGAAGAAGAGATTTAAGTGAGATGGTGCACTTTGCAGAACACAGAACTCTCAGAATGTGACGCAGAACGGGTCAGAATGTCATAATGGAACATTAAAAGCTTCCAAACGAACCACAGTTAATGGTTACACGCTGAGCAATGTGCTCTTTTTTTTTTTAAATCAAATTGCTGATCCTTCTCCTAATCGGATTATAAACATTGGAGAGTTGTCACCGCGGCAGATGGGGCACCGAGAAACGATTAGCTCGCGAGCTTCCCCTCCGCCAATTTTAAAAAGCAATTAGCGGCGTCAACACAATTGCCGCCCCCTCGGAGCTTTGTCTTGGCGTTCATCTGCTTTCTCCTGCGTCTTCTTCATCCTCAGCACCGTGAAAGTCGACACATGAGCAACTCAAGACTTTCATTTTCCAGTTTATATATCTTTGACTAAAAGCCTCCCTAAGCAGCTCCGTTTCACCTACCTGGGATACTTTGTTGGTGTCCAATTCCGATTCCCGGGGGAAAATAAGTCCACAGCCCCGGGCACTCCGGAGGCACCCGACTGCTTGAAGGATTGACGGCAAAAGCGAGCTGCGAGGACAAGCGGACCGGGAGCTTTCTCCTCCTCCTCCTCCACGGTCACCAGACACCGCCTCCTCTCTCTCTCTCTCTCTCTCTCTCTCTCTCTCTCTCTCTCTCTCTCTCTCTCTCTCTCTCTCTCTCTCCAGTACGCACAAGCGTGTCATTGATTTTCAGCGGGGGGATTTTTTCATGTCCACACCAGGGCGCGAGAGCAGGATTTGGGAGCCGTGTCAAAGCGCTGTTCTGGGCGCGTGAAACACAAATTAGTTAGTCACGCGCCTCTGTCGTGGAATTCAAGCTCGCGTCCACCATAAAAAAATACAATTAAGACATGTAAACCCTAAAATCAGCGCTGTGGTGGCTGTGCCTGACACGGCTCAGGATGGGCTGAGTCGCTGTTGGTAGCAGCGCTTTTTAAGCACCGTGGACAGAGACAAGCCACCTCCAAAGCATATTTTTTTTTTTTTTTTTTTTTTTAAATGAAAACACAATTCATAAATGGGCCACATAACTAGGGCGTTCATTTTGGGAGGAACATTACGATTTTTGTTTAAATGTTTAATCTGTGACTCTCTGCCTTAAATCTCTCTGGGTTTTGTTCGCTTTGGCAACACTCTCGTGCCTTTTTTCCGCTTTCTCTCTTTGCATTATGTTGTCTGGATGGGTGTTGAGTTGAACGAGCAGATAGTGCCTGTTTTTTCAGCAGAGCTTTGGCGCCCGTTCCGGTGTGTGTGGTGAAACTCACTTTTCTTTGTGGTTCGGTTCAAGTCTGAATGGGCCTGTTTTGGCACAGAGAAAGCTCAGTTTCATGTAGATGATTCTAACTTTTCTGGCTGACTTTTGTACAACTTGCACTTTTGGAAACTGTTACTAGGAATATATTTGCATGGAAACAATAGCCAAAACAGAGACTTTAGTTTACTTTTGTAATTCTATTTTTATCTTGACCTGGCCCATTGCAAAAACCACAAAACAAAAGGATTTATTTTGCCCACACTGTATTAGAAATTTTGATATCCATATTTCACTGTGTTATTTAAATGATACTGGATTGTTTTTCCCTCAGAAAATCTAAACCCCTCTGGGTTACAGGCCTAGTGCAGTCTTTTCTCTTTATTTCCTGTTCTTGCTCCAGAGTCAGAGTTCATTAAAAATTTAACAGGTTAAACACAAAGTTATACACACTATGTTGCAGTATTGTTTGCTTCAGTGTAGATTCAAGGGACATCCAAAAGCATTAATAATAAATGACTGTATTTGTTCAATGTTTGTCCATATTATGTAAAGCAAAAGCTTGAAACATTAATTGGGTGGAGAATGCTCATCATGGACAGGCCCTACCACCATCCAGGTGTCTGTTGCTGCTTTCAAAATACACAAATCAGGACTGTTCCAACCTGGGAGTTTTAATGAGGCTGCAAGCAGGGGAGTTATTCAAGGTGCTGATATTCTTTAACTCCACCTACAAAGTTTAAAAACAACCAACACAAACAAGACTTTACTTTTTCTTTACTCAGTTTGACTTGGATTACAGTTAACTTACAAATTAGAGTTCAGTTGTTAGTTCAGTTAACAGCTATGTGAAATTTATAGTCACAGCTGGTTCAGATTCCAATTTGATGCATCAAGACAGTGATCAGTATGCAGATTTACATTTTTCAAAACTAATCAATAGAGGTCAGTCAGTAGCTTAGTTCCTTGTATTCTCTTTTATTGATTTAATTTTTTTGCTTACAATAAGCTGATTTTAAGCAGTTGTGTTAGTTTTGCACTATTCTGCCTTTTGGTGACACATACAGAGTGAGACGAGATTAAGAGCTCCACTGCTGTTTGTGGAAGGTATTTAGGTGTATTCAACCGTGAATGCATCTATAGTATCAACTTGAGCTAAGAGTGGATGTTCACAAAAAAAGGTATTGGAAACTCACAGGCAATCCCACTTACTTTTCAGCACGAAGATGGCTGATAAGTTTGACTGACACTAGAAAATCTTGTTTTAATGAAAACTAACTGTGTTTAAAATTATTGAGTCAGATCATATATTTATTTAGTAGTAGATCATTTACAGTACAAGACTTTAATAAGTTGTTGGGATTCATACATATAAAACCTGCAACATTTTTCTTCTAGTCATTTCAAGATTTATTAAACAGATTTAAGGAAACAACCAAAACAAACAGACAAAATCTGCAACCCGTTAAATTAAAGTTGATTTTCAACTCATATTTTAAATTTGAAAAATTTTCACCTTGGTTTATTTTTTAATAAGGAAAGTTGCATGTATTGAAGTTTTATATTGAGTTTTGCTTTTCTGTTCATCTCTGCAGTCACACAGCAAAATGTCATAGTTTTGTAACTCGTGTTTTAATATTAGGGAGAAAACTATATTTTCTTTAATTTTCTGGACTCTAGTTTGTTTATGCAATAATTTTATAACAAGACCCATAATAGATGTCAGTCATGAAGTGTGAGGTAAAGTCTGGCAGCCAATCCCCCCTCACAGGGATTTTAAGTCCAGTAGTCGGGAATTGTTAAATTAACATTTTATTAAAATACTAATTATGTTCTCTAACATGCAGCAGTCACATTAACATCATAAAGTCAAAGGACAGAAGTGATGGTCTGCATAGTACAGGCTAATAATGAGACTTTCCTTTTTAAAAACGCATTCCTTATTGCCATCTTGTAATGTGTTTAAATGGTGAAATCGGAAAGTCAAATGAGCAGCTTATGACCTGAGTGATTATAAGACTCTTGATTTTGGCATTTGAAGCTCTTACAAGACATTTATATGCAGTATATGCTAACAGTTATGTAGTCTGTGTTAAATGGATACCCTGGCATTTACAGTAAATCTGGACAAAATTGGAGCACTCATCCCAGTTATAGCAATGAAACTGAGCATTTTGCCATTAGCCACCACCAAATGGCTCTTCCATTCACATTTTAGCTTTTTAGCTCTTTTTCAAAGAGACTCAGCAATGTGCAGAACACTATGAGGATAGTTTTGCTCCAAATTGCTGAAGAGACAAAGGAAGTTATCCCTGGGAGCCCCTCAGAATATAACATCTGTAGCTTTTTGACCATTTCAGTTGATCCTAGATTGTTTTTATCTGTAGCACTGAAAACACTGAAGATCTAAGCCATGTGACAAGATGCAACACACGGTAACATCTTGTGACATAATGATCTGTTCAGATGGTGTAAACTCAACACAGATATGATGCTTTCAGTTAATGAATGTGTTACAGTGAGTGGGATGTTTTTATGCCTGTGTCCTTTTGGTTTTTCACTGAACCCAGTTACTTCAAACGTCTGGAAAAATGCCTCTGTATTTTAATGTAACCTCGGGATGTTTGTATGCTTTTTAAATAGAAAACCTGGAAACAAATTCATTCTTTATTTTTGAGCATTGTTCATTGTTAGCATGTTGTTACAGCAGCTTAGCCAGAGACTCTCTGAGTTCAAAGGAGTCATTGCAGGCCCATTGCAATCAGATATACCCCCTGAATTCCCTCCTTTTCCCCAAATCCCAGTATCCACTGGGAGGGGGGCGTCTGGAAGAAGGGGCCAATTTTTAATAATGAAGATCAAAATATATGAAACAAAGCAAAAGGGGGGGAAGCGTCTCAGCAGTAAACTAATTGACATACACTTCTCACAATACAGATGGTGGAGGGAAAGAGGAAAGGGAGTGGGCAGGAAAACAAGAATGATGAAATAAGATTCAAGTTGTGTTTGTGTTTGTGTGTCTTTGTGTGTGTGTGCTTGTGTTGTGTCTAGGTGTGTGTTGGAGAGAGGGATGAAGAGGAGAAGTGTGTGGGAGTTGTTTGAAAGTGAGCAGTGGGGTGTGATAGACTGTTTCTTAATGAGCTATGTGTGTGTTTTTTAACTTGTGCATGAGAACTTCAGTTCCACTTGAGTGAATCCAGAGAAAAGCTCCGTCAATCTGGCTGAGGATGGACGAGGAGCGTAAAGCATATCAGCCTCCTCGATGATATCTGCCTGGGCACTCCCACTGTGCGAGATGCAAAGTGTTGCAGAATGCTGCATTTCCACCACACAACAATTCACATTTCTGCTCGGCGCTCTCGGGGGCATTCATAAATCCAATCATACATCTGACGTTCCACACAGGATGAAAAGGGAAAACTCATAGACCATGAAACCCACCAGCAAATGGGATAAAGAGTATAGATGCCTCAGCATCCCGATAGATGTGTTTGTACTGATCCTAATCAGATCCTCATCAAGGACTTCAGTGACAGAAAACAGAGTATGTTGCTGACTTACTTAATCTAAAAACAGTACTAATTCAGCATCCAAATAATAATGGGATAATGTTCAGCATGTAAACACATTAAATCAGAGGAGACATCTGACTCTTTTAGCAACAACCTCCGATCAGCTTTGATGTTTTTCTCTGTCGTGGGCACTAGTGCTTTTATATGTCATCTTTTTCAAAGCAAAGTCTTTTTTTGTCATTTCACTTAATGTCTGTGTGAAAAGCTGGTTTGAGGTTTGAAAAGTTGTAAATGATCACAGCATTTCTTTGTTGATCTGAAAAAGAAGTTTTGAAAATGGACTGAATAAAATAAGAAAACTATAAGAGCATCTCCTGAATGAATAGATAAAAAGAGAACACATTTGTACTTAAAAATCATGTCAGCTCATTTTGATTTTCTCCCCATTGAGACATTGTTGGAGGGAATGACAGTGTTGACACCTAAACAGTAAATTATAGATTATTAGTGAATATATTAACATATATTGTAACTACTGTTATACAGTGACATTTCAGTTGCAGATAATCAAGCTTCAACTGACCTTGAGTACATGAGTGTGTTCTGTCAGGGATCATGTGCTGTACTGCAGCTCTGGATGAAGGCCTGAGTCAGATGGTGAAGTTTTGAGATTTCAAATTTTTTACTGGCATGATCATAACATGAACATGTGGAAGTATTCCTGCTTTTTTCACATCTGTTTATGCTTTTGGATTACTGTATGTACTGGAGCTATGAGGTTGAATTAGCAGGGAAACATTGCAGATGGGAGAGCTGTCCATGGTGCTGAAAGTTGCTTTAGACCTCAATGCAGAAGAAAAACTGACTTTTGTCTGAAAAGGACTGGTTGTTTGGGAACTTCAATTACAGTTCTATCAACCTCTACCTCAGGAATACTGTCCACTTCTGGCAAATAACGGGTTAATCATTGAGTTTTAGAGGTGCTGGTAGTTGCTTTTTGACTTTTGGATTAAGAGCAAAACCAGCTGTTTCCCCCTGTTTCTAGCCTTTGTGCTTACTGGCTGCTTGAAGCCATACAAATTTAAGAGTTTTATCAATCTCTCCACCATCTGAAAGCAACTGAGCATTTTTCCTAAAATGTTAGTCTTTTCTTTTGACATACGCACACTAGGATTTTGGTGTGGGCCTGTGAGGTTCAGTAAAGGACGGCAGACACAGGAACATTTTCCATGAAGCTATAGGAACTCAAATAAGAGAATGACTGAGATTGACTGTGTCTGACTTTTATCTTAAAAGTAGAGAAAGAACAATGGTGCTCTAAAATAGAGTATCCCATTAGGAATTCCTCCAATCTCTACCATGGGAAAATTGTTGGTACTTTCAATGTAGCAAAACTATCTGAAGATCCAGAAAATAACAAAAGAAGCTCCTAAAAAACCTTCAGATAACTCACACCTCTGGGAGGAACCCAGCAGCTGAGCACACCACATGATATTAAATGTTTGAAAGGTAGAACATAGAGAACAAAATACAGAGAGCTGGAAAAGTTACACTGAATAAATCAACCAAAATCTCAGGCCCAACTTTGTGAATATATGATACTGACACACTTACTGCAGACACAGAGAAAACAGACGCAGTTAATGAGAAACCACAAGGGTTAGAGATGAAAGTCAGCTTCAGCAAAAGTTTGTTTAGTTGTGATACAGAATGACATTTTCTTTTTCTATATTGAGTCAAACAAGCAACTATAAAACTTTGAGGTAATGGCCAAGGACAGTAAAGCTAACAGTGAATAGTAAAATTTTACAAAACAAGAAACAAAAAATGCAGAAAAAAATATTTTAGTGGCTCTGTACTCTGCTGCAAGTGTTGTGTTCTAAGACTCGTGAGATATTCCAGAGGAGCAGAGGACACATAAGAAGAGAAAACAGTTTAGTTTAATAAACCAGCAATGACACAGGGAGGTTATCTTCTTACAGCAGCCCACTGTTCAAGAGGACACAACAGAAAGAGAGATGCACTGCAATGCAGCATAGCACCAAAAACTAACTGGGCCTCCCTCCAGGGTAGCAGTGAAGAGGCAACATGCAAGGTCACTGAGATTTCTTGACTCGGACAGTTAGGAGAGCTTTTCTCAGGAGGAGTTTCTCACCAGAGGCCCGGACCAGACACAACAGCACCCCAGTGAGGGGTCTTTGATGCCAGGTCAAAGCTGTTATCTGCAATGACTCAGAGCAGCTGCCGTCTCCTGCACGTAGGAGCAATTTTGGGAAGCTATTCACACCTATCAGGAAGTTTATTTCTATTGATTATACTTTTTGACTTTACTTCACTAGATCTGCCATTTTCCCATCTCAAAATGATGTTTGAATGACCTGAGCAAGCAGCCACACTTAAAGAAGTCTCAGTCATCTTATAAGGAGAGTTTTTAAACCTAAGCGCTATTTTGACATATTACATATCCATATGAAAAGGATTTAACTCTTCAATAAAAAGATTTAATTTTGTACTGATCTGAAGAACCCCTCATTGGATAGAGGCTGGGTCTTCAGGGACAGGAAGGAAACTCTGTTACTGACCACACCACGGCTGCCTCAGAGTGGGAGGAAATAGATTACCCTTATCAAGGTTGCCTCAAAGGAAAGTTGCAGCCATGAAAGCTAATTACACTCTTGATCTGAGAACAACTATAAAACCCACTGATCCCTCACATTTTATTATCTCTGAACTTTGCTGACGAGTATACGTGCACGAATTTTTACTTACAGTTCTATTTTGTGTTTAGAGAGAACATGAGAGAGAGAACATGTTGCTTGCAAATCCCTCTGAGGGTAAAAGAGGTGGAAGCATTATTACTATCAACTATGAAAACAGAAAAAAAATCAACAAAGAAAAGGGACTAAAAACCACAGGAAAGGCATAAGGTCTGCATTGTGTAAGCAGACAGTGTCCACATATAATCACTGTAGAGAGCTGGTTTAATTTTATCAAATTTATGCCAGAAAGCAGCTAAACTCCTTAACCTGTGTCATATTCACAGAAACAGTCAATCTAAATCAATCTCTTTCACTGCTCGACAAATCACTCAATCCTCCAAACATTTGACAATGATGGAGTCTGACTGCCAATTAAAAAGACTTTTCTACTTCTCAGTCGATCAATCAATCTCTATGCACCTTCCCTTTTTCTTTTTTTTCTTTTACTCAGGTCAAAATAATCCATGAGGAGCACTCTGTGCTTCATACAAAGACTGTCAATCTAAAAAAATGACTATCTTGGCATGCTTGATCGAAAATGGTTAATATTCCAGAAGGAGGCATTTAACATTCAACTGGCAGTTTCTCAAAGTTCAAGTGCAGCCTGATACGTCGATCCTTGAGGCAAGACAAGTGAAATAAAAGAATAATAATTTGGCATATGTGTCTACAAAACTACATATCTGAATGATTGCCCCTTGAACTGCGAAACAGGCAACAACTGTCAGCATGTAAGTTATTCAGTAGGAGCAGGCAGAGAAGATTGATCCCACTGCAAGAACTGTCTCTCATCTCAAATATATCAACTACAATATACAGTGAAAATTCTGCACATCTAAAGACCTCATTTAGTTTCCCTGAGATCCAATTCATAAGGGAAATAGGATCTTGCATCCGTGTATTTGCATTTGCAGGAACAGCCGGAGAGGAAGAGTTCATGCATGCAGAAGATGGTTAGTGTTGTTGAGTCATGCCTGTGCCCTGCTGCATATTGCTGAACCACACAGGAAATCCAACTGCCTCTGCCAACCCGCTCCCACTTCCAGCTCTTCACATACGGCAGCTTATTCAAGTACCCTGGCATCACTTTTTAAAGCATGGAGTACCCCTTTACTGTCTCTTAGCAATGCACAAGTTCCTAAAATATACCGATCCATGGTAATTTTGGATGCTCACATTGATTGCAGCACCTGACAAAGGTCAAAGAGGGCAGAGGTTGAGCAGGGTGGTGGGTCACACAAAGCACCCTCAGCCATTTGGGTCTTGACCAAGTGTCAGTATGTTGCAAGTTGGGAGTGAAAAGATGTTGCCTCTGTTGCCTGCCAAGACAGACGCTTGTTGTTGTTAAATATTCTCATAAATCAGTCTCAACACTTGAACTTGAACCAAACCATTGTTCCTCAATCAGGTGAAACAAACAAAATAGAAGGGAATAATTAAACTATTTTATTTGTTCTCTGGGTGAATACACATCTGATTAACTGCAGGGTTTGTTAATACCTGATACAGGAAATTGTACTCTGTAATTCCAGTCAAACTGTATCCAGTCACCTTAGTATTTTATTAATTAAAAATCAGATGAATAAAAATAAAAGAATATCTTATTTATAGCAGTGTATTGCTCCAGTGCCTCCTAATACTCTGAACACAACAGGAATGTGACTGTAAACAAGCTGGAAGAGGAACACGACCCCTGTAAAGTCACTGATAGGATTTGTTTGTAAAAATCTGAATATTTATTTGGATAGCTGGACTGGATAGCTACCTAGTCTTGCTGTGAAACATACTGTCAAATTATCTAAACTGTTTTTCATTGGCTCATATTGTAAATGACTTTAATTCTTGCTAGCATAACGTAAGCTTTCTGGCTCATAGCGGAACCAAACAGTTTAATGATCTGAGAAGATAAGAATTATCTCCTGTTGCCAAGTATATCTAATGTTTTTACTATATACAGGGCCAGAAAATGTAATTTCCTTTTGCACTATAACTTTTATTATGGCATTGATTATTCCAGGTATTACTGAAGATCTGGGTAGATGTATTTTCTGATGAGCTTACTTTGAACAGCTAGTTAAAATGAAATGAGTGGGATGGAGGTTGGTTGCATCAATCTGACAATGAAACCACTGCTGACAGCAGTTGAGGAAGGTTTTACAGTTTGACAGCAAGGAGATGGTTGGGTCGCAGGGGTCGCAAAAAAATATGATTGGTTGGACTGAAAAGTGTGAGTCAACAGATTATGTTGACACATGGGGGACATGGTATGCACCATTCTGGAACAGCTCCTCTGCATCATTTCATCTGGTCAGATAGCAATGGTGAAGAAGAGAAAAATTAATTCAAAAGATCTTATTATTGACATTGATGACTCTCAAACATGTCAACAAACACTCTTGTTTAAAGCTTGGTCCAAATCCATTTTAATTTTCTGCAAGTCATGTACAAGGATCCCTTTTTGTCTTTTTCGAACTTTCGCAATCCCTTGCTTGGCCCATGTGAGTATAATAGGTATATTTTCTCACTTATTATCCCCACATACAGTCTCTATAGTGCATTCTTATGTAATTCTTTTAAGAGTCTGATCATCCAGCACGTCATCCTCCTTCCTTCTCTTCCTTTACTTTCCCCATCTTTGACTCTTTCTCTGTCTTTGTCAGTTTCTAGTTTTTCTTGCTCCCACAACTCAAAATTGTTCTGACAGCAAATTTCTTCCCTCATCTCTCTCTTCACTTCCCCCTTCAGCTTAAAAATGCTGAAGTACATCTCTAGCTTATTCTCTTCATCCTCTGACTTTGTATTACTCTTAATGCCCCGTCTCTCAATTGCTCCGCCTCAGCTCTCTGTGGACTTTGCATCATGGCTCAGGATGAGTCTCAGTACACCCCTCTTATCTGTTTCTCTGGGTGTGACCCAAATTGTTTTGGACAGGCACGTCATGGCTGCCAGTGCCAGAGGTCCTTTTGTTGGGCAATGATTCAGAAAGCTGTAGTTGAAAACATTCACGCACTGAGAGGCACAACAGATACAAGGATACGGCACAGAGAGAGACAACACAGCCTGTTAACTGTCTCTTTCTGAGCTCCACAGCTGGGTCAGACGGGTTTATACATTTGATGTCAGGCACAAAAAAAAGCATCAAAACTTCTCCAAGGGCAGTGGAGAGGTTTTATGGGTTGCACAGTTACAACAGAACTTTATTATGCTGCTGCTGTCAATTCAGGAAACATCCCTGAATGGTGAGAATATTAAACTGATTTCATTTCAGAATAGTTTGAAGATAAGCGCAGAGCAAGGACTCATGCAAACTTGAAACATGAAATTTCTCTTAAAGAAAATGCGCAAAGAAAGACTAAAATGCAACACAATGCTCAATACAGAAAGAGAGAGGAAGAACAACAAAGAGCTGACCAGGTTAGGAGTGAAGTCTGGCAGGATCTGTTATGCACTATGAATATCCTGTATGTTAGCCAAATTTAGAGGCAGTGATAAACTCTACCTGGGGCAAAGACTTAGATCACACACTGAGAAGTAACTTTCATCACAAGCACAAACACAAACATGGTGTGAAATGTAATCCCCACCTACTGTTACCTCAGCAGCCACGTGTAAAAATGCCTTCCTCTTGCTCTCTTTTCTTTCTACTGAAAAAAACAAACAAATGAATCGCTTGTGAAGGGAGGAGAGAGGAGAGGAGAAAAAAGCAGACAAACCTGTGAAACACAGACGGGGGTGCCATGTTGGCAGCCTATCAGCATCCAGTGGCTTCAAAACAACAGGCTGGAAAATTCCACTAGCTAACAAAAAAGAGAGAAAGTATCAGTAGAGAACCTGTTTAAACAAAGATACATAAATGGGAAATTCAAATTACAATTAAAAAAGAGTGTAGCAATTATACAGAAGCTTATACAGAGAAATGGTGGAAAGTAACTAAGTACATTTAGTGAAACAATTTACTCAATTACAATTTTAAGCACTTTTTTGATTTTTTTTTTCACTTTTACTTAACAATTTTTCAGATGGGAAAGAGTTTAAAAAGAGTTGATTTTTTTTCTCTTCTTCTCTTCTACACTTTTATTTATCTCATGACCCCAATTTTATCTTTTATCTTGCTTTGGAAGGAGCCTGACCTCGAGGTTGACAACATCTAGACTAAAGGCTGAAAGGCTGAAGAAAAGAGATTTGAACTAGAAGGTGACCAGCTCCAGTAACCAGTCAATGACTTTGAAAGGAGCTTCTGTAATCTACAGTGCAAGTGTTTCCGTAACTCCAATAAAATAATAATTCTACCCATAAAGGTAGAGGCCATAAGAGCAGGTAATAAAAAGCAAGTAGCATGAAGGACAGAAAAAAAGGCAATCCCCTGACAGAGAGATTGCTGCTGCTCTTACGAGGATGTAAGTGGAAGGTGATGGGGTTATAATATCACAGGATGGGGCTGCAGAAGCTTGGGAAGTTGGTTCAAATTTACAGATCATGTGAGAAAATCTGGACTGCAACACTTGAAATTGTCAAACAAATTACAATTAATATGTCCTTGAGTCAGGTGGTTTTGACTTTTTCAAGAGTTTGAGAAGCTAAGAGAGATAATAATCTCTTCTTTGCCATGGTAACGGCTGCGCATACACATGCAAAGGCTGGTGGCTTCTTGAAACTTACTGCACCTTTTGTTTTATTTATCAATTTATTTAGCTTTACTGCTGAAATACTTAAACCTATGAGAGAAACACATTTATCAGCACTGCATAGGAAGCACTTGACTTTGAATTAGAGGTGTCAGAAATTTCAAGATTAATAACTATTCAAAGCACCTTGAAGCAGTCCGCCAAAGCAGGTAGACTGCTTCAGGAGGACAAAGATCCAGGAGATGAAATGGAGGAAATGGGACAAAACCTGACAAAATGGGCTGGTCAAGCAACAGAAAATTAGAGGCTGTTGTGTCCAAAACTTTGTGAAGACCTGTTCCCACCACAACATCCCAGATTCAAGTGTTGGTCTCAATGATTAAACTGTGTTCTGAACTGAGAGAGTGCCGGACTGCAGGAAAAGAGATGATACTCTGTGTTTTAGATCAGCGATGCTTGGTGCTCAAATGCAGTCAAAGTTAATGGACAGTGTCAGAGACGTCAACCATTTTTCTTCTCCATTTTTGCTGTTCAGCTTCTTCCAGACACGAACTTAAAAAGCATATTAAAGAATGATTTCCTTGATGTATGCTCTGACATATGTACGTTTATGCATATAAATAACTATCTTGCTATCTTTTACCTTTTTTCCTGCACTATTGTAACTTAATTATCTTTGTGGACCCATATGTTGTATGCTTGTGTCATAAAGGACTACAACTTTCATTCTGCTGTGCATCCCTGAGAAGTTCAAGGACAAAGAAAGCCTATTGATGCTTGATGTTGGTGATCCTGAGGCAGTCAAGGCCACGCTTGGATACATGTAAGCCATTTAAAGTGAATCTATTGGTTGGTATTGATCAAGTCAGCATAAATAGATTTGGACTGAGGCTGAACTGTGAATTTGAAACAAAATATGATCTCCATAGTCCATTCTTCATTTTTGATTTGCTACACTGAGCACAAAGCTGCAACATTTAATCTTAAACCCTTACAGGCTACTCTGTATTGTCAAGTATAGAAGCTGTGTGTTTTTTGTTTTTGTTTGGCCAAAAGGAAAAGCTCAGAAGGAGCTATTGGTCTTAGCCATATAGGAAGAATATCAAACAAGAGATTATGTTTAACCCAGATCAACTGAGAATAACAATAGAAAAAAAATGTCATCAGTTTTTTTCTGTCAAGACACACCTGAGTGACAACAGAGATAATTATGTAAACAGAGTTAATGTGCTTCTAATTGCTCTCTTGTAGGATTCAGGTTTATCATGACATGTTGCATTGTTCTCTGACAGAATGAAAATGCAGTCAGTGTCGCCTTAGGATCCGTTACCTCAGAAAGAGAAGGGATGACAACTGTTATAGGCTATCAAACAAACCTTTATTAACCTGTTTGGGGGCCCAAAATTTGTTATTAGGCCACCACTGACCCTTAAACACACAACAGGCCTTCTTACCGTTGGACTCTCAGTGAGTGCAGTGCACACAGCAGACTATTAAACAGTCAATAAAGTCCAAAAAGACTAAATATTACTTGTACACTGGAATGCCACTAGGTATCAGGATGTGGTAATAAGTTAAAGGCAATTAGACCAAACAAAACTATACTCAGGACATAGAAAGTGTAAGTATCAGATTAAAAAAATATATAAATTAGAACTCATTGTGACTGTTTAAAGACAAGGCCAGACTGGGCTGATGTTGTTCATTAATGACACAAATTCCTAATCAAATGAGTAGCTACTATAGTTTACATAAAAAGAACCTTGTCTTATTGGCACCCCTGGGGGCCCAATGCATTTGCTGACATGGTAGCCATGCTGACACCATCACTCCAACAATTTCCCAGATTTTCTCTATCAGAAATGGTAGCTGAGATTCTTAGAATAACACGAGACACTTATTTTAGGCTAGAATCCAAAATTGGAAATGTATTTTCTGTTTGCTGAAAATATTACTTGCAGAAACATTTTGATTAAAAAAAAACCTATACAGCTGAGTACTGAAGCATGAAATGTAATTTTTTAAAAATGTTAACAATGTCAAGCCTTCTGGATAGAAATACTAATGCAGCCGTTGCCCTAGTAACCACATGTGTTTGAAATATACAAAGAGAAGTTTGGTGAGAATAAATTGCTCCAATGGGGCTTTGGTGCTGTAAGGAGAACAGAAAAATTTAATTTGATCATTATTTCTCTGTGTGAACTGTGTGAGCTGAGTGTGTCCCAAAGATATCAGTTTCCAGTATGTCTTATATTTTTTTATTGCAGAAACCAGGAAACTTTGCAAACAGTCAGATGTCAGCATCACTTTCTTCGAATTTTTTAGTGAGAAAAAAAAAATAAAACAAAGTAGTTTCAGAAAAGCCATCAGTGAGTTCTCTACCTAAGCATCAATTCTGATGTCACTTTGCATCTGTAGGTCTTTTTCATCATACTGGATTTCAGTATATTGCTAGACATGTAACAGTAGAGTTTCTTGTTAAATTAGCAAAATGGCCCACAAGGCAGAATAAAGAGCCAGAAGGTAGAAGTGTCCTTTAGAGGTAATATTTCAACAAAGTTGGTACGCTGAAGATGGGCAAACTTGCAGTCCAGCGATGGAGGCAGTGAAACTGGCTGTCAGAAAACGGTGGAGAAGACAGGCAGGGTGAAGCAGGTCTTTGATTGTGGCTGGTGGTGATGGCTGAGCTTGGCGAGGCAGACAGGTGAAAATGATCTGCCAGATGAACCTGAGGCAGATGCAGACTGGGAATTAGCAAATATTTAGAAAAAGAGCACAGGGAAAACAACTCTTGCAAGGAAGATGATTTGAACTTTGCAGTGTTACCACTTGAAGAGAGCGGCCAATCTGGCAGCGTCTGCAGAGCTGAGCCGGGTAGATGTACCGCTGGTGGTTGATTAGTAGATTGGAAACAGCTGTGCAGGTGAATCATTGTAGGGAGGTCAGCAACGCTCAGACGCACACAGAAGATGGACAAATTAGGGACACACAGGAGTACAAGGGATGGAAACGCAGAAAAGCGAAGGGAAGTAGTTGAAGAAAAATGCAACATGACTCCTAATCTGTGTGATCTAAGTTCAGCTGATGGAGTCTTCAGATGCAACATGATAAAAAAGAGAAACAGCGTAAGTTGGTGAAAGTTCTGTCTGATATCAGCTTTGATATAATTTTCGTACTTAGTATCGATTTTTTGAAGTTCTTGAACTTTATTCGACACAATTGTGTTATTTTAGAAGGACTGTGTGGTTTTGATAACTTTAGCTAGCTATAAGTCATGTCAGTGACTCAACTGCTATCAGTGCTTTGCTACTGTTTTCCTCCAGCAACAGTCTGTCGATGATATCTGAGCACTGTGAAAAGTGTGGGATGAATCTTTTCATCCAGACTTTCGGGAAAAGGAAATGTCAAGGACAACTCAGAGCTCTACCATTAAAGTTCAGGGCATGGGCACAACTTCCATATACATCTTCCAACAGTAAGTCAAGGTCAGTTTGTCTTTTATTTCCATATTTATTAGTGTCACTTTTTCTTTCATTAGAGTTGTGTTTATGTTGGTAGAAAATATAGAGTGCATAAAGAATACTTCTTTTGACCTTAAAAAACTTGTGAAATTGCAGCTTCAAAGTTATTTCACTGGTTAGGGAGCCGTTTATGATTTCCAGTAAGCAATGGCACTGTTTGTGATGGCAATAACTAAGTGTGGGATGATGTGTATGAGTGAAACTGTCCATGGTGAAGCTCTGTACATTGAACCTTCCACAAAATCCTGCCTTTTTTATTTGTATTGCAATATACTTGGCCCACATGCTCTGGGACTTTACTGGCATGAGTTGAAATGCAATTATAGCTCTTTTTTTTAAGCCAGACTTGCCTCGAAAAAAATACATTGTACACTTATTATCAAAGAGAATTTCAGTATAAACTGTGGGTTGCAACATTTCATATTAAAAAAATACTGTTATAAATCAAAAATTATAAATAAATGTGGCACAACAGCCAGTGTCTCTAGCTTCTGACATAATGTCTCAGCTGTATCCATCATTCTGTTTTTCTTAAATCAACCTTTTATACGTCTTTCTTTGCTCTGTCCTTAACACAGGCTCATTATTTTTATTTTATTTTTTGTACCTCTGTCAATACAGATGCATCTGTGTCACCTTGAGGAATGAATGTGTCAGAAACTGTTTGTGTGTATTTTGGCACATTCATTTCAGCAGTTCTGTATTATAAAGCTTAACATTGATGGGTTAAAGACCTCAGTTCACAAAAGAAGCTTGGTAGAAGAGTCGCATACTGTTGTAAAGTTGAAAAAAACACAATTAACACTGAACAATGAGTCTTCTTCTTTTTCTGTAAATATTGTTATGTTGCAGTGAGTTTCAATAATTTCAGCAAACAAACAAACAAAAATCTTTAAATTATCTGACGGTCTTGGCACAGAACAATGTAAAAATTTTACTGAACACACAAAAACCTTTTTTGACAACAAAAAGCAATTCAGAATGCAATCACCTGCCACAACTGTAAAACTTTTTAAGAATTTATTTAGCTGCATCTACGGAGAATCAGTGCCACAAACACTGAGGTGGTGCCACCGAAATCATATAAAATATTAACATTGACTGACTTCCAGTTGTACTGTATTATGATGATATGATTAAATCATAAAAGATAGTCATTCAAATTAGTTATTAAAGCAAACTGGTTGTGTTTTGTTTGGTTTAATGGGGAAAAAAGTGTAACTCATTTTATCATGACTCATCAACTTAAGTACTTTATATGTAATCTTGCGTATATTTGCTATGTTTTATAATTTCGGAAACATAGTTTTGTTTTTGTGGTATAGATGTCAGCATTATCACCCATGGGGCACAGTGCAGTTTTATGGTAATTGAGGGAAATTGGCCAGCCGTCCTTCACAGGCCAGTGAATCATCTTTGCATCCAGAGAAAAGAAAGGAAAAAAGGGGAGGGCAGAGGGGGCAGAAAGTAAGATAGGCAGACTAGGTAATGATGGATATGAAAGTTGTTGACAGGACATAAATGGGTGAGAGATAGAGCAAAGAGAAGTGAGCATTAAAGATAAAATGTGGAGGTTTGATTGACAAACAACCCCCCACAGACTCTCAGTAAGAAAATAGGTGTTGTCAGCAAACAGAAGGCAGAAATACTTAATCTGCATGATATTTGACAGCATCTACTCTGCCCTGAGAGAACCTGCAGTCCTAAGCATTATATCAAGATAATTTGCTGCAACAGTGCAGTCAAATAGAAGCAGCAGTGAGGGCTAAAGAGGAGGGGAAAAGTTATAGGGTGAAAGTAAGGGAGAGCATAATGGACTTTGCTGGTCATTTTTAACTACTGCTTTTCAAATATGACCCTTATTTAAATAGAGGAACAAAGTGTATAAAAATGGAAAAGAGCAAAAGCAGAGCCAAAAAAATAAGAAGCTAAAGGTTTGAGAATCAAGGAAATTTATCCAATCCACAGAGGGACACGAGCACATGATCAATGAATTATCAGCTCAACTGTGGAAAGTGTTTTTAATACAATGTTACTTTTTGAAAAAAGAGAGCACTAGATAGTAGGTCTTTAAACTTTAAACTTTTCTTGACTCAAAACTGTTCATTAGTTGAATCAACGTAAAATACTGTGTGCTTAACGATTCACTAGTGTCTTTGCTCCACTGAAATACAATATGAAACATAATAATCTAACAAGCTGGGCTCCACAGTCTTTTCATTTTGAATAGAGAACAACCTTGATCAATAAGTATATATATTAGGACTCCTTCCCGTATATATTTAACAAAATGAGGGGGAGATAGAGAGCTCTGATATACTCAGTCACATACTGACTGATTGATAAGTCCATGGCCCAAGGAAGAAGGAGATGAGTTACACATCTGCACATTGCATGCATCAACAGTTCAACCATTTTAGTGATTATGCAGAAAGTTTGAAGTTATTAACTTTAATGATGCGTCTGCTCTGAGTGATTGGAAATTACAAGTTAGCCCTTGTCTGCTAACTTGTAATTTTCTCCATTTTTGTCTGTGAAGATGGAGAATAAAGGCCTTCATGCAGTCATTCGCCACCTCCATCTCAAGGGCTAACCCCAGGTAGGTTCACGAGGACATGTGGGCAACACTTGAGGAGGCTGCCCCCTCTTATAGCATGGTGAAGAGGTGAGATGCTGAACGTGGCAGAGAGAGATGACTGCATGTAATGAGAGCTGTATAACTCATCTCTTTCTACCTTAGGCCAAGACCTAATCAATCACCCCTCATATCTCCAGCAGTGGAGAGCACACTCTCCGCTGCAGCACTCCGTAAGCTCCGGGGGAAAGCCACTGTTATATGAGACTCAGAGCAGGTGCAGGGTTTTTAAGGTGAAGCAGACTAAAAGGGGAGTTATTCTCTTCATCGCAGAGTTGGTTATATTGTTTTTTACTGCAGTGTGAGGTGGTCAGCTGGTTTCATTTGTCTGGGTTGATTGCTGCTCTGCTTAAGATTGAGTTAGTTTCTTTCTCTGAAGTTTTAAATATACTTTTCATTAGCGTTCATATAAAACTATACTATTTATGTGCGTTTTTTCAAGTATTGCTCTGTTTTGCAGCTTCTGTGCTGTTCTGCCTTTTTGTTCCATTGACACCGTTATTAACTACCATTTAGAAAAAAAGGTTTTTGACATTTGTGAATTGATTTTGAGTCATAGAAGATAAGAATCTAAATCTAGTGTAAATCCAATCATTTCAGCTACCCCCCTATTGGATAGAAAGATTGTATGCTATGATAGTATTGACATAAGCTTAGAGTTGAAGCAGAGTGCCAACACTTGAAATCAGTGTTTCGCTGTTGACAAAGTCCAAATCTGGAAACACATCTTGTTTCTGCTCAATCATAAGATCCCTTAACTCCCACAGCCAACTCCTCAGCAAACCAAACACATAATTATAGTTTCTATTGAACAAAGATGGGGAGGAATTAATTAGGCAGCTGTCAAGTTTGCAAAACACTTCTCCATTGCAGCACTAGTCTCTGTTTTCTCCATCATCCAGAAATTAACTAATGAAGTTCAGTGGAAGATGAAGCGAGAGTTGTTATTAGGTGGCTGAGGCTTTTTGTATCAAACGTGCCTGATGATTTCTTATCAGAGTGTTTCGAGTGCTTGTGGGGTTGAATTAAATATTGCTACAGACAATGTGACAGTGTCAAAGATCCAAGATGAAAATGGCAGGAGGATTCAAAGAAACACAACATAAAATTCACAGAGGAGCAGTTAGAGAAAATGTCTTCAAGCAAAAGTCTGGAAAATCATAATGTCTAACTTAGGTTATGATTCAACACCATAAGAAGGTATTTTATATTCTGTGCCCTCAGGTTGGATTTAGGTTGCTCTTCTTGCTCAAAAAATGGTCTTTGCTTTGACTCGTAGTTGCGCGTGATATTGCCTCTTTTAATAAGTGCCACAGCCTTGAAACCTGAGATATCAGCTTTAAGTGCCCACAGGAAGAATGATCACGTTAGAGTATGTCCATTCTTGATTTAAAGATTTTTTCACTGTCAATGTTTTACCTATTAAAAACTGAATTTTTTGAATTTCTCATTTCTCTGATTGTCATCTCCATCTCCTCTCTACTTTCTCTTTGTATCTGGCGGATTTGACTCCCAGTGCTTATGGGATTGCACAGATTTGATTGTCTGAGCAGCATCCGGTATGATTTAAAATGCATGAAATTGTTCTGTGAGTTTCCTGGGCCACTAATGGTGTAAAGGCTTGAAATTCTGCACCGGTTGAAATAGAAATCGTCAGTCGACATTAATTCGTTTTCAATAATTTAGTGGTTAAGGGCTGGTAATGGCCATAAGTTCTCCAATGACATAATGCTTCAAACCGTCAACTAGGAAAATTTCAATGGTGAAGAAAAGTAGGGACTTTATGTGTGCAGTGTTGCCTTCCATTTACATTAGATCAGCAGTTTTCCAAATGCTTAGACACGCCATAAAATACATTGTGATACCACAGACTTGACCACTCGCTTGTGGGACAGTGAAATTAAAGACCGTTGGATTTTGAAGTTGAAAAGCAACAAACACATGTAAAGCTAGTATTATATTAGCATTAGCACTGTTAGATTTGGGAGGAGCTTGCAACCCATTTTAATAGGGATTAACTAAAATGCTGTCTACTGTATCACAACCTGTGTTTAACACTGTTTGTGTAACACAAGACAGATTTCTCGGGGGTTTCTGACTGTGTTTGAAAATTAATCACAAAAATAGTTAGTCTTGTATTCATCATTAAGAAAAGAAAATTATGTTTTAATACATAACAAATCACATTTGCATTGCTCTCATATTGTGCCTCATATTTTTAAAAGTTGATCTGTATTATTTTTGTCTCAGATTGTGGGTCGTGCATCTACTGTACGCATTGAATTGTCAGAGGACGGACACACACACACCTACAACAGACAACAGGCAATAGTATTTTTAACATTCCAAAAATAAAGAGAACTTCCTATCAAAACAGAATACATATTCATGAAATCATAAGATAAAAAGAAAAGATGAAAATCTGAATATAGATAAAATAAAATGAATTGTTCATAATTCCCATGAGGAAATTTGGCTCATCTTCTCTACATCTCTCAACATCTCAGAGGGAGGTGGAGGAGAGCAGCATTAATATGGGAAATACACTTTCTTATTCTCTTCCTGTCGATTTTTCCCAAACACACACACACATACAGAACCTGCTTGAATATCGCACATGCTGAGGGTGGTATACATCCAACTGGCTGTGTGTCTCTTAAACATGATAATCCCTTCATACTAGTGTGTTGGCAGCAATGTGTGCTTTTGATCGCAAATATCAGATTAAGATTCATTCCTTTGGCATCTTGCTGTACAGGTTTTTCTTTCTTTTTGGAGTAAACTGAGGAATGAGTCTCTGCTCCCTCCCTGTTCTCCCTCCCACACAAGTCAAATGTGAAACACACATGAATTCAAATTACATTAGGACACAAGCCAGCACATATCACAGATAGCACACATATGCATAGTTGTACACACACACACACACACAAGAACAATAGAATCTGTTATTCCCTCATGTGAGAGGAAACCGGTAACCATAACAATCCATTCTTTCTGCGGGTACTTCTTTGAGATTGTATTTCTCCTCCAGAATCACTCCATCCATCTGCTGAAATCCTATTTTCATGACAAACAATAGACACACACACTCACACCCTGCTCACTCCCGCTGCTCCCAGTAGCTGCCAAAGAGCCAGATGAAGGAGAACAAGAGGGGGAGGAAAGGGAAAGGAAAGGGGAGGTGACAGAGGGGATGGAAACTGTTTGAATCATGAGACTATTTGGATTTTTAATTTGGCATGATCTTCTGCAACTGTTTGCCAATATCTATTGTAAGAGTGTTGCTGATGAACCTTAAGATGAATCTGCTTTCCTTCTTTAGGTAGATGAGAGCTCTGTCCACTGAAACAAAGAGACCAACTAGCTACAATCAACTGCACTACAGCCAGAGCAAATAAGGTAACTGATTGCAGAGTATGTGAAAGTGTGTTTGAAGGTGCACTTGTTCTGGTCATATATTTCATCCTTACAATCAGGCTGCACTTGTCATCTTGCAACAATCACTCAGCTTTGTGGTGATATTCAGCTTTTGCTGAGGTTATTTACCGTCCACAAGTTTAAATGTGATTCACCTGTTAACAGTAAAGGGAGTGTTGAGAGTGACAAAACACTATTATTGATAAAAATGTTAAAAGAAGCTCATTTAATAACTTAGGAGATAAAAGGGCAGGTTACCATCTCAAACTCCTCATACTGTAGTTTGTTGAGTAACCAGCCACTGATAATGTTAACTACAGTATCGACATGAGGAGACATGCTCTGCTGTATTCAGTGCTGAGTTCAGTTTGTCATTCACTCAAATGACTAACTTTTTGTGTGTGCGTGTATTGATGTGTGTGTGTGTGTGGGCGTGTGTGTGTCTGCTGGTGACTTCAAATCTTCATCACTGCTTCGTACATTTTGCCATCTGTTCATGTTTCTGTGTTTGGACTTAATTCTTAAAAACTGACTGATAATCTGCTAAAAATATGCTCAGACATACCAGATTAAATCATTTTTATATTTGTATTTAATGTAGCCTAGAGTCACATCAGTATGTTTTCAAGATATAACTTTTACTTCTCACATGACTTAAGTGTTGTGAATTGGAATGTTTCTTTGCTGTCTTTATCACTACGTTTATAATTAATGTGTTTGTGTCCTTAAAGGTCAAGTTTACATCTGTGCGAATAGTCAGTAACAACGGGATGAGTGAGACTGAGTCAGGGAACAGTTGTAATGGTGACTGTATAATTCAAATTAAAAATGATGACAAATATAAGAAATAATGAATATGGTCATTCATTAAGAATTATTTTCTCTGCTTTTAATGGTGAGACTAAATTTGCACTTAAAGAGAGACAATTAAAAAACACAGCAAGAGTTTCCAACATCCAAACCAAACCTTTACAGATAACTGTTTTCTAAAGTAAACCTGTTTTTAAATGAGTATTTTTGCTCTGATTTATAAACCCAATTAAATTAAGTTTATTAGGTTAAACTAGATGTGTTGCATAAATAGTTGGTTTGTGATGGATACAGATGCCTCCCCATAGTTTTACATGTAGGTGGAACCATGAATTTATTACAAAATTTAACTATTATATGACATACAGTTTTATGATGGCCATTACTTTTCAGTGTCATAATGCCCTAAATCTTTATGCATTGTTACAGTAAAAGGACAGACGTATGCTTTGGGTTACTCTGGAGCCTTGTGATTAAGAAGGAATGAGATGCTGGTATCATGTAGGCTATGAATTCATGCATTTTTCAATGGTGTAAATGGAAACAGGGCATGCTTTTCATCATGGAAATAGATCATAAGATTTGGATTTGTGTTCAAGTTTTGGCAATATCTGTTACTTTCTCTTCAACATACGACTCGTCTGAAAGATCTAAATGTGACTGAAAACAGTGATACAATCTGAAAGTCTGACTTTTGTTATCCATCCCAACTGCAAATTTAATAACAAAAGGCAGCAGTCTGTGTCATTGTTTGAAAACTTATAAAACACTTTTCTGTAAATGAAACCTGAAACGAACTGTTCCTGAAGGCAGACTTCACCCACTTGATGCTGAAAGTAAACTAAAACAAACTTCAAGGCCAGGTTTGAAAAGTTATTTGATTCAGGTCTCTGAAACTATCAGTCAGCAGTCTGCTGACTGTGATTTGTTCTCAGGTTTCCTCATAGAGGCTGTATTTAATCAGACAGTAAATACATTTTCTTTGTGTCTCTTTGTCCATACTCAACCGTCTGATGCCTTTAATTGACTGGAATATTGAACCCTTGTCTGAAATCGACTTAACTTTATTTAGTTGTTTTTTTCTGAATCCACATAAACCTCCTTTTCAGTTCAGCAACTTTCATTACATAAAAAAATTTCAAAACAAAAGAATGTGGCTCAAACACAGTGAGCCAAAGTTTAACCAGCCTACTGATTAAAGCAACTGCCCAACTCTTTGTAACTAATGTGACCTTTTAGCTCTAATAACAATAGCAAACTTCAATCAGGGAGGCTTTCTATTTCTAGGCTATCTCTAAAATATAATAGGAAAAATCTGTCTCACCCCGTCATAATGCTATAAATTGTTCTGTTTCCTTTAGCATCTGTTTGATGGATTGTACCTTTACACTTACGTTGCTGATTTCATCACAGATGTGTTGCTCACAGTGTAACATTATCAGGAAAATATTCGAGTTCCACCTCGTTGATAATGACTAACTACCTCAATTTTAACACTTGAGAGGCACCGGGCAGGTACACAGCAGCATGCAGCAGCAGCGAAGACACTGTAATTTAGTTGGTGCTTGCTTCGGTTTGACATTTGCTAAGTGACAGTTATACATCCATCCATTCATCCCTCCTGCCCCCAACTCTGGTCCTGGGAGTGTTGTGGTTAAGATCTCTATTGGTTTGAAACATATTTTCTATTGTCTCTAGGGAGACAGAATGTTACACTTCCTTTTCCTCAAAATTTTAAATATAAGGACATAAAATTTGCCAACCACACCCAGCTTTGACTACTTCAAAAGGTACAGTAATTTAACAGTACTCCCCTCCCCTCTAGGGTAAGTGCTGGTTAAGAAATTCTGAGGAAAAAAATCCAATTACACAATCCTTCAAAGACAAATAATGAAAATTCAAATGGGTTATGTAAATTCTGCCTGTTAAGTGGCTGGGGACAAGTGTGGTAAGTATGAGATTGTGCACGTGCACAAATGCAGGCACAGACACACATATTATCCACTCTGATTCTCTACACTTTCATTTTCAATATTCTAATCGGGATCCATCATTTCCTCCCTGGTACCTCTTTGAAAACGCTGATAATGTCCCTTAATGAAATGTGTTGACAAAAGAATGGCGCTCTGTCCTGTTCTCAACATATTAAATTAGCTGTCTGAGGAGGGAGGAGGTAAGAGAGAAAACCCAGAAGATAGATGACCTCCCCCAGTCACTGTCAGAGGAGCGAGAACTTCAGAGAGTTTCTTTATGTCTCTCTCTCTCTCTCTCTCTCAATCTCTCTCTCCCCATCTCTCCCTCACTCTCTGGGTTAATATGGTTCTATACACTGCTCACTGACTTAATGCAGCATGAAATATAGGAGTGAACAGGAGAGGAAAAGAAAGAGAGAGAGAAGGTTTAGGAAAGGAATGGCACTGGGGAATAGGCAGCATGTAAACAGGAAAAACAGAGCAGAGGGGAGAGTGAGGAAGGTGGGAAGAAGAGAGAGAGACAGAGAGAGAGAGAGAGACGAGTGGACAAGAGAGATAGAGGGCCTAATGAGAGGCAGAGTCAGAATGAAATATGAGGGCAGGACGTTGCAGATAGCAACTGCAAGAGGTGTGTGTGTGTGTGTGTGTGTGTGTGTGTGTGTGTGTGTGTGCGTGTGTTTTGTGTGAGGTGGTGAGAGAGAGAAGCATAAACTTTGAAAGACAGCACCAGAGAGAGAGATTGGGGGGGAAATGGTTTGGAAAAAAACCCATGACATAAAATAAAAAATAATTGTTCGGGAAAAAGGCAGGTGGAGTGGAGAGGTAGAGGAATGATGCTTAAAAAGGAGGGGAAAGGCATTGGATTTGGTCTGTGAACTCTCTTGAGATGGCAGCACTTTCATATTAATAGGATCTGGAAATGAAGGGTCAAGGTCATGTGAATATATAATAAAAAAAATGATCAAATAAATCAAGATCTGTCTTTTCCTTTTTTGTAGAGAGCAGCTCACTAGTGAGCCCTGAGGCCACTTGTGATTTTAGAAGGGGCCGGAGGGACTTGTTAGTATGCCAGAAAACTGAACCCATCCGTTGAATATGCACTGATAAAGGCTGGCATCTCTCAAAACACTGAGTGAAATTCAAGACTCTTCCCTCTGCTGCTTCTTCTATTTCTTCTTCTCTGACCCTTTCATGCGAATAAGTCTAATATTACTGTGATCCTCTCCCTGCTCCTCACCATCTCTCAAACCACCAGGGTCCTTGAAACTTCAATCTCCCTTTCCTCTCTGTCCTCTGAATGGATGAGGTCATGTTCAGATATATGCGAACGGGTTTGTTGGTAAAAGAGGAGACTTTTTTTTACTGTTTGGCTGTGATTCCTTCATCATTTTATCATATAAAATGACAGAACGGTAAAGAAATAGGGGGCAGGAAATGAGTGACAACACGAGATAAGGAAAGTAAGCCGAGATAAAATAAGGAACAGGTTGGAGAGTAGTTTGAGAGGTGAGATGAGGTAAAGGAAAGTTTTTTTTAGGATGAAAAGTCTGAATGAAATACAATAGAATGGGGAAAAAACTGGTACAGAGAGATTAGAAGCATGACAAAAGAAGGAAAAGAAAGAGAATAAGGGATCACTTAACTTGAAGGCGAAGGTGATGGCAAAGCAGCACAATTATCCTGTTCAGCTGCACGCATGCTGCTGCAGGAGTCATATCTTTAAAACTAACTGTAGAAACAAACGTTTTTTTCAACACAAAAAAGTTGTAAATTCATTCTTTTAATTTCGTGGAAATCAAATCAAACTCCTGTTGATGTGTCAGTTAAGTCACAGCACAATAGGGGTGAGATTTTTGGTTGCAACCAACTTAAAATCCCTTTGCTTACCATCCCCAACAAATTTGCAAGGATAACAAAAGATCTTTGCCTAAAACAGTGTTTGGTTTGTCCATTTTGGGCTGCTGTAGAGACAAGGCAGTTTAAAATGCCCCCCTGGAGGAGGAGTTGCTCACTCTGTTAATATAATATCTGTAGATAATCTACTTTATTCTATTCCATTTCTGTCATATACTGTTTATAGATCCCCCTAAGTCTCACACACTGTACACTGAGGCAAAAGTAATAAAAATTGTGGGCTGTAACTGCATTTACATGAAGAAGTGGAGTCCTTGTATGTGTATATATTAGTGGTAAGTGACTAATGTATGCAAATGGAGGAACTGTGCAAAAGTCACAGTGTACAAGTCTCTACTGCCACTGTGCTTCTAATCACCAAGACACGTTCACTGTCATCGCAGATTAGACAGTCAGAGATTATTCTTAAACAAGAGACTCATCCTATAAGAAATGGCTGGCTGCTTTTCCTTCTCTTCTCTTTTCATCCACTCTCAGTCCTTCCCTTCTTGATGTTCTCTTATAGCTTTAACCCAACATAGCTGAAGCATGTTCAACACATCTGTGTGTACTGAGCTGTGGATTTCTTGGCCAGAAAATGCTATTGTGAGGGCTGTGAACATACACACACACACCCACACACACACGCAGACACACACACACACCCAAACACACTGAGTACAGTAAAGAGCAGCAGAAGGGATTAATTTCAGGCCCGTATGTGTCTTATTAATAAGATTATTTTGCACTGCTGGAGGGATTGATGGGTGGTTGGATTTACTATTTGCAGTATGCATATGCACTGCCCTTTCACTAATGTGTTAAATGCCATACTGCTGTGAGGCTGTCAAAACCAGCTGCCACTTTCCCTAAGAACCCCCCCTTCCCTAACTGTCAGGCATATTTCTAAGTTGCTCAGAAACATCTGGCAAGAGCTGCCTCACAGTGCAAGAGAAAGAGAGACAAGTCTGCAGAATATAAAAGAAAAGTAGCTGGAAAAAAAAGCTGCAAGCTCATGAACGTCCTTTTTTCTGCCACTGCGAATTTTCGGTTGACGGATGTCACTGTAATGTTAATCCCAATGAGTTTCCACATAGCATCGCTTGGGTCACTTGAGTAATTAAATGATACACTATGTTTCTTATTTTTGACTAAATATGATGATAGTTTTTGCGCACGTTTTCGATGAAAAGAAGATCCTCTCTACTGTAAACTGTTCAATTATTTAAAAAAGGCTGAATTTTACAGAAAAAAGGGAACAATAATAATTGATCTGGTTTGTAGAAAATAACAAACAAAAGAAAGAATAAATACAAACCTAGAAAAGTGTAAGTATGAGTGGCAGCCTTATAGAGAATTAATTTACAAGCACAACCAGGCACAATCAAACACAATATCAGTGTACTATCTGCAACACTGACAATTCTATTATTCCTTCATTACCTTAAGAGATGGAATTAGTGATTAATTGTTACAGTAAAAATGAACTTGTTTTTAATGTTTCAAGATGTCCTGAACTATTTATTTGTCAAATATATTTTGTACCAGACTCCAGTTACTATGTCTGAATGACTTACGTTTAAATGGGGAGCTTTATTGCTAAGAATTAATCAGTAAGAGAACATTATTTATGATTAATACATTCACTTTCTATTATGCCCTGTTTTATTTTTGCAATGTAGTTAAAAGCTGCAGGAATTCTCAAAAGTCTAAGGAAAGCAGATCGTCACAGAAATAATAAACTAACACTGGCTCCCAGTCAGGTTCAAATTTAATTTTATAGTGTTTACATTATTTTGTAAATCTCCAAACACCCTGGCATAATTATGCAAATCAAATGTAATTTTATGACCAGTTTGTTCCATTGAAGCCAAGTGCCTGAAATCACCTGGTCCCAGCATTTTTTTCTCTCCTAGGAAAGAACCAAAGAGGCTCTGGAGACATATGTAATTCCCGTGACCAAAAAAAATCAATTTAAAGTCATAATAAAAAATATTTTATTCTCATATTTGATGGAACTTGTGTTCTTCTTCTATTATTCTTCTTACTAATTTGTACATTATATTTTATATTTTTTAAACACCAGGTTTGCATAGCATTTTCATAAAGTAATTCAAAAAGAGGCCTCAGCTACATACTAACACTGTCCCATTAGCTCAGCTACAACACAAGAACCACACAGAAAATCTTACAGATGACCATAAACGTGCATCTTGTGACCGGCTGAGTCTCTGTGTCAACTGTCCATGACTGTTCCTGCTACACTGAGCAACTGTCAGTCTGTACCTGATGAGTGTCTCCTTACCCTCTATGTCACAGACCACACACCCCCCACAGTGATTGTCCTTACAATCCTCTGCATTTTTAAATATCGAGAATTTGTATGTGAAATTGCACTACAAATTCATATTAACAAGATGTCGCTGAAGAGTCCAGAGTGTAGGATTTGGGGGAATCTATTGACCCACATGGGCAATAAAGGTACTTTTCATTGGTTTGTAATCCCCTGAAAATAAAAATTGTGTTTTCACCACCTTCCAAAGAGGAATTTTAATATTGGCCCTGTTTAGCCTAATAATACCCTTCAAATTTTATGTCAGATGAACCACCAACCTATGCACAGTCATGCAATAGTTCAAACTCCATGAGTCCTGTGTATCTCCTCTACTAAACTCATGAAATGATGAAAGATTGAGGGGACATTGTTAGCTCACACTGCAGGAGGACTGTCTACTTTCACATAACAAAGCAAATGTGTAACTTAAATTTCCAGTGCTAGATCAAGAAAGTTGTTTTTCAGTTCCTCTGCCAATTAATCAATCAGAGAAAAAAGAGTGTCAGAAAAGCAGAATGAGAGGTAGAGAATCAAAAAAAAAGACAACAAAAGGCAAGTCAGTATTTTTAAAGCATGAACAACTTAATAAGCACTCTTTCTGCAGCACCACTGGCAGGTGTCCAAGGTGACAGAGTTCAAAGCAGCTTGTTGACTCTGAGCATTGTGCCATTTCACACAAAGCTGAAAGCAAAAACTCACTTTGTAGTGGCTTAGGAGGAGGAAACAGAACAAGCTTGGTGGAAAAAAAAGTGAAGAAATGGCAGAGAAGGAGAATTTAGTACAGATGAAGTGAAAAAAAGAAAGAGAGGTGCGTATTAAGCTGACATCAGGCAGTGGGATTCAGTCCACAGTCTTTCTTAAACCTCTTGGTCTCACAGGGTAAGTTTAATGTGAGTAAAAGATAGAAACAAAGTCTCCATGATTAAAATAAATAAATTAATAAAAAACAAAAAGAGTCTAGCTGGTATTTAAACTTTTGTTTACCGAATATTAAAAAAAGACTGAAATAATTAGTTTTCATTTTTGAGAAAAGTTAACAATTTGCCAAAATGAAAATGAAAAGTTTTAATCCATTGTTATAGATTAATGCAAGGTTCCTGGAAAACCAACAGCTTTTAAAAGTTTTTTTTACCCCTCTGCCTCAGTCGCCTACATTAGTTTATGTGTTCTGCATAACATCTCTGATATCATCCACAATGTCAGGCAGTAAGATTTGTGTTAATTATTCAAGTCCAGTGAAAACAACCTGTTGTGTCTCGGAAAGAAAGCACACAGCAGGATTGGATAGGAGATGTGAGCAGTAACATTAAACTCATTACACTGGGTTTTAATTGGACTCATTTTTCAAAAAGGCCTCTGCCACAAGAACAGTTGTGTTCATGCACCTTGCCACACCTCATCGATTTTTACTTGCAAACTCATCACTTTGAAAAATAAAGATCTTGTTAAAGGAGAACAGATGACTGCTTAGAGGATCCTGCTTACATGTGATACGTCTCACTAAGGACTAACGTCAACTTTGGTGAGTGGATTCAGGACATAAAAAGCTAAAAGATGCACTGAACAGATTTAGCTTGCCGAACCTGCTAATGTGTCATTAGATGCCTCGCCAAAGAGAATCAGTTCTGGTCATCACTATAGCAATAGCGATAAAGCAATAATGCTCACAAAGTGTCAAACTCCGGTTGTGCAGACTCGGGCCATTTCCCAACATCCCATGGAGACATTCCTATTTTGAATCATTAAAATAGTGTTATATCTTATATTTATTAAAAACATCCCCATTATATGAAGCTACAACTTTACCTTTGACAGTGCCGGTTTAACAGTGATAAGAAACAGAATTTGTGTGGAGATGTTTATGAAATGGATCAATAAAAACATGGTAAAGCTTTGAAAAAGAGAAGTGTTATTAGCACCATGATTCACAGTCAATATGGAGCCATAAACACAAGTCAAGAATAATCCCCCATCCTTTAACTCTAAACTCCTCTTAGAGTTCATGTGATCAGTAAAGTTGCATGATTTCTCAATTCAGTTGCTGAGGTGAAATAATAAAAGTAAATTTCCATCACTTCACAGAAATTTTACTGCCCCTTTTGTACTGGAGGGTGGTTGCCTTGACTACGCTACCAAGTTTAAATAAAATAAGGTCTTCTGTTGTTCCTAATGAGATGAATGGTTTCTACATAAACAGTGAAGTGTATATGCGTATTTATGTGTGTAATGAATGTGATGATTCTTCATCAGAGGCAGTAATAAGACAGTGTTGAGAATGGCTGAGCTGATAAGAGACGAACAGAGCAGAAAAAGTCAATGATGTAAGTTAAAAGTGTGTGCTTGTGTGTGTTGATCATCACATGATGGTGAGACTGGCAGCTCCAAAAAGAACTGACACAAAATGTTCACAAGCATGCACACGCATACACACACACACACACACACATACACACACACACACACACACACACACACACACACACACACACACACACACACACTCAAAGGCAGAAGTTAATTTATTACAGTTTAAGTCTAAAATAAAAACCACAACTCATCTTCTATTTGAAGATGTATATGTGTGTTGTTTTGAATAGTATTTTTCTGGAGATTTTTTATTGACACCAAAATGATGCTTCATTCCCAGGTTGAATGACTCTACAACATGAAACCATACAAGTTTTCACAGACTTCTTGGTGTAATGCCATGATAACATAGCTGTATTAACAACTGCAATCATGGAGGCAATGTAGGCTTACCCCCTCTGGTGGAGATTTCTGTGTAATTTGATGTAAAATATAGAAAACGAACAATAACGCATTGTCAGTGGCTGCTATGCTGCTTTTTACTGTTACCTGTTTCTGACATTTGTAATGTCAAATCAAAGCACAAGAAGTCAAATATGTGTAAATGCAGGTTTACAAAAACCCATACACATATCATAAAATTGGTGTGTAAATGTGAATTTATGGTTTTTCATTTCATGGTACAGACTGATCCAAAATAAAAGGATGCATAGACAGTGGCAAATATGCAAGCACCTGCTGCAGTTATTGTGTTAAAGTTGACTGTATTTGTACTATCCATCTCCCAAGAAAAGAGGCACATAAGTCCGTTTGACCCTTTCAAAAATTACACAAACCCATGTTATCATGATAATTTTGTCCATGTCTCCTAATCATACCTTCTTTGACCAAACACTTACTTGAACAGTTTTTTATCCAGTCCACTTTTATTCTGATTATAGATAATGAAGAGTGCAGGTTGACTGCTAATTCTTTGGGTTGATGACGCCATTGCAAATGCGATGATGATTGGCTGGGTGGGCGGATCTTGCCCTGCTCACGCTGTCTCACTGCACGCGCTGACTGCTAAACACAACAAGACAGCGACAATGGCGTCGAGCCCAGGACGTTCACAGGTAGCGCTCTCAAACCGCAGTAGGCCTAATATACAGTTACAGAGATTTGCACTACTTAATGGCCAGAAGTTTACATTTGTGTTTTCTTAACAGGCTGCAATCTATTTAGTTCAAATAAATACCAAATGTTCTAAAATACTGTATATAGTGTTTTTATTCTTCAATCAGTTGATATAAACATCTTTGACGTTAAAGATGTTATAGAATGTAATAACGTATAGAACATGAAAAATAACATCACAGTTACTTTGCTGAGTAACTAATTACTCTTACAATGAGGTAACTGAGTTACTGATTCAATTACTTTTTGATAGAAGTAATTTGTAACTGTAACTAATTACTTTTTTAAAGTAAGATGACCAACACTGGTGACAGCAACATATGACCTTGGGAATCTCAGTCACCTAATTACCTGCCTATATAAGCATAACTCACCACACTAAAGACCACAACAGCCCATTTGTTAAAAAATACAAACAAAAAAAAATTACTTTTCAATTCTGCAAAATATGTTATTAAAGGGCTCTTCTAACCTTGGCATCTTGACTCATCCCAAGGCTAAGAACAGCAAGTCCATAGCCAGAGCATTTCCCTCTCTGATGCACTAGACCTGGTAACATGACTTAATCTTTTTTGGATCAATGTAATCTTTTCTGTTTCAAGGTATTTATGTTTGGATACACATTTTTCCAGGTTTGTGTGTATATATATTGTGTGATATATTGATATAATATCAATATATCAATATATCAATATATCTATATCTATATCTATATCTATATATATATCTATATCTATATCTATATCTATATCTATATCTATCTCCAGCAAGTCTTAAGAGCTGAACTAGCAATTCAAAACACTCATTTCTTTATCCATTTTTTCGATAGATAGATAGATAGATAGATAGATAGATAGATAGATAGATAGATAGATTGAATGATTGATTGATTGATTGATTGATTGATTGATTGACTGACTGACTGATTGATTGATAGAAGAGTTTTGATGAACAGTTTCTCAAAAGTTCATGTGTGTGTGAGGATGTGTGTGTTTATCAACTGATTATTGTCATTAGAAGCAGGAACTTGGTGATATTGGCATGACAAATGGTAAGCTCAGCCGCACAGACCACAGTTTGAGGCCACCATTCGCTCCTTGTTTCAGTCTACACTACTGGCTAACATTTGCAACCATTGGTACATTTACCAACCTTGTGGTGACATTTTGGGTATTTTTAATAAGAGGCATTTTCTGTCTTGTTTGTGTCAACACAACCAGATTTTTTAAGGTAAAATATGATCTTCTACTAACCCCCTTAACATTTTTTTTTTGCCTGAACATAACTGTACCTTAACCATAACGTTGTTGCAACACAAAATTTCAACATATAACTAAAGAAACCACTAATTTCAGTTTTTTTCAATATTCAGTGGTTGATCTTTATAACATTTGAAGAACAGTTCCTCAAAAGTCTGATTTTGATATGAAACATCAAATTTTGCACTAAACTTAAAATGTTCCTATTCCAAAAAAAGACCGTTCTGTTTTTTCTTTTTTTTTTATCAGTGACTTATACAAGCTTGACAAGGAAGTACACAGATCAGATTGTGGACAAGTTGACTTATCTGGATAAACGCTATATTCTTTACACTCTGATGCAGTTACTACTGGCTTGTTGACAGCTTTAACTTAGGGAGTGTCAGTGAAGTGAGGCTGCTTGCTGTCTCGTGGAACAATTGCATTACAGGTTCGACTGTCTGTCCAGCAGGGTTTGGTGATCTGCTGGATGGACAATAAGAGACTGAGTATCTGAAAAAAATGGGAAAAGGCTGACAGACAATCATGTCAAACTGGGGATTTCGCGCAAAAGTGTGTGTGCATGTGTGTGTTGGCGTAAGCACACTACCACAGCTGCTTGTCATTTCAGCCATAGCACGAAGGGCCACCTGTTCTGAATAAAGTGGTGCTCACCCTCCTCCCCTCTGCTCTCCTGTGCATTTATCATGTAGTTTACAGTAAGGTGATATTCAACATGAGGGCTCTGTTCCTCATGTGCTGCTTCACTACAAATCATTGAGCATCTGATGACTGTGATAATACACAGAGCTGCAGGGTCTCTTCACCTCACCTTTCACTAGTCATTTCCTCACAGATTAGGTCCGGGCGAGAATTAGACATTCCTACAGCTCGGTCCATACACTCATCACAACAGCGATGGAGCAACTGCAGTCTGATGCAGTTTCTCAACCCTTCCCTGGAAATGTATTCATTTTTCCATCAACAGTCTCTTATGACATGTTCATTATTTATGATTTTTATGTTTCTTTTCCATAAGAGTGACTCATCTCTAAAATTTCTATTGTTCCCAGAATACTTCTAAAATCCCCATACTTTCCTTTTCTGATAGAAAGCTCATCTTAATCAAGTCTGTTTTATGCATCTGTAATTACTTGCTGTCTCAAGTCAATTATATTTAAGTTGTTAGATAAAAAATATAACAGCCCTCTGCATCAGTTTGGCATAACTAGTGAAGTATGTGTCATAGCAATGATAAGAGGACCCTTTAATTGCCGTAGTAATGACTATGTTATGAGTAAAAGATGGATCAGAAAACAAATTAAAGTTATACCTGAGGTAGAATGTATCTTTTTTTCTTGGTTATTTACAGTATAAAGTACAGTCTTGTTAAAGACACACACTTGAAACTCTGTGTACTCTGAGTTCACTGTGTAAAAGAAAGTGGGAGAGTTAAATGAGAGCTGGACAAAAGTTATGTGTATTTTGTGCAGCATGACTGGGAGTGTTGATCTGTTAGTCCACTACTTTTCTCAAGCCTTACAGATATCAACAACTACTGGATGGATTATGATAAAATTTTTACACATCTTCTAGATCCACAGAGGGTGACGTCTTGGGAACATGCATGACTTTTTCTCAAGATCCACAAGCTAACTAATACTTCTGTTTTTTGCAGAATATCTCAATATCCACTGGTCAGACTGTTCACAACATACTGAACAGGCAGACAGGGTACTTTGAGGGTACAAGTATACCAACCATCCATGTTGCACACAGAGATAATTTGTGTTAGATGCAGTTGAAAGGTTTGAAAAGGTATGGGAACTTGAGTTGTGTCTGTTTTAACAAGTGCACTGCAGACTGAACATCGATGTCCATCAATTAGTTTATGTGCACTGAAGTTTGTCTTATTGTGTCGACACCACAGACATAACTCCGTGTTCCCTCTATGTAGGAAGACTAGGCCATGACTCTATGCATGGCTTAGTCACTACACTACATATGAGGTCACCTGTCCTCAATTCACGTCAGGCCAACTCCTGTGAAACCCCTGCGGTTTCACTTTAGTGCAGTCTTACATAGTTATTGTAAATGGTGCAGGACTTGTAGCTTGTAATTCAAACAAGATAAGAATGAAAAGCACTTTGAAAAGAGTTCAAATAAATGTGAATGTGTGTGTGTTTATGTGTGCAGATGTGCATTTATGCAGCTGATCGACAAGTCTTAATACCCAACACCTTTCTGACCAAAAAGTGACTACACATGTCAAACGTGCTTCCATGATTCACTTTTTGCCATATTTCTTCTCCATTAATAATGCAAAGTCTTGTAAACTCTGCCTTTGCCTTTTAGGACATGCATTCATCATTCACAGGACCCTAAGAGGGTTACATGTTAAGAAAATGTAAAAAAGGTCAAAGATGATAACTTGGCAGGGTGTGTGACTCAACAACAAAGCAGAGTCACTTGGCCTTAGCGTCAACAAAACAAGAGCAAAAAGAAGCCAAAGACACAAAAGAAATTAATGCAGATGTAGGCAAGTTAGAGGAAGGTTGAGGGTGTACATGGGACAGTTTTTGACTGTCAGCATCCAGTGTCCTCTGTGTGTTGTGCAGGGCCTTTGGCAGTAGAGTAATCAAACAGCATTTTGGGAGATGCTAGTGATGTGAAGTGCAGTTACCTCAAAATTGCCCTCAAGTACAGTGCTTGGGTACACGTATTTAGTTACTCATGACCACTAAGTTACCACATCTGCAACTTTGCATGTAGTCATGGCTTATGTATTGCATTTTCGTTTTATAAAAAAAGTACATAAAGAACGAAAGGTAATTGTATGTCAGTCTCTGGGCACATCTGTCCATATGGGCTTCAGTAAGGTAAGCATACATAATTTACCACTCATACCTTAATTCCCCACCACCTGTGTGTCAGTGACATGTCTGCTGCTTGCAGGACTATCAGAGAAAGCACAGCACCATCAGATAACAGGGGTGCTGAAGCATGCACAGTTATACACAGGTGAGCTGTGTGTGTATTTCAGGTTAAGTGTAGCGTGAAGAGAGCAGAGCAGCACAGTAGATGACCCAGATAAGAGGATTATTAGTTTATAAAACATCTCTCCTCCACAGCTGGGCAAGGATCAAGAAAAGCCGGCCTGTAGTCAGCAGCTTTGGGGATAATGTGATGGATAATTTCTTGGCAATACGTTTATTTGCAGCAAACACTTAGCATCTCATCTCATTATACATCTCAGCTATATTAGTCACATAATTCTAAATTTTAAAGTGCTTTAGATAAAAGCACTACTCAAATAAAGCCATTTACCATGTGATGTAAGCAGCTTTAAAATGAATTATTGATAAATGCAGCTTTAAAGCCATCACGCGTAGAAATTGAAAACGTCTGACTTTTGTATCCTCAAGTTATGTATCAGAAGTGACAATGTGGCGAACAGCTCCCTCACCACGATGCCCACATTTGTCAGCACTGTTGACAATGTCTTTCCGTCATACCCACATTCATAAAAAGTTTCCAAACTGATTTTATTCACTAGCAAACTTATCATCTCTGAGTAGATGAGCTTTTATATTATTGAGAATATTTTAGATGTTCCACATTTACATTTTTTGTATTATACAAGTGCACTGATTTCCACACAAATGGGCTGAGGCTTCATGCTGAGTTGTTTGTGTGTCTACAGTACATGTGAAACTTTAGTGTGTGTGGGTGCATGTGTGTGCAGTATGCTAAAATGTGTATTTGTGTGGTTCCAGTCATCTGCCATTATTTATCCTAACTGTAGCTTCTCTTGTCATTACTGAAAGCAGCAGAAACCCAGTACGAATAACAAATCACAGAGACTACTTGGGAACACTCCTGTGGATGGAAGGAAACTGGTTTCAGGGAGGTTTTGCAGATCTCACGACACCACACTCATTTTAGAATGTTTTCCATGGTCATTGTTATTACTTCCTGGTCTCTGTCCAATCACGCAGCTCTGTCCATGGTGACAGTAGGTCTTGCTGCTTTGAGAAAGAATCGCACGGATGCAGACGGATCAATACGATGCGATGACAAGCTTAATGGGTTTCTAATTTCTCACACATGCACAAAGACACACTGACAGAAAGATGTACCAACAAACATAGGTCCTAAACAAGTTAGAAAAGTACACACACTCTCACATCTTCCAGGTAAAAACAACTTTGAAAGTCTTGATTTCAGATCTGTTAACTGTCAGATGTGCACAGTAGTTTGTTTTTTTCTTTAAGTCGATGTCTCTTTTGCAACATCTGGCTCTGTTGCTTCACAGTCAAACTGAAGCCAGTGTTTGGTTTCCCTGCTGGGTTGCATTCACCACGCTTTGGGACCACGACACGCAAACAGTGTCTTTCATGATACGCTCCAACATCCATCCTTTCATCACTTGTTTTTATCTTTTATTTCATCTCCATTTCTATCCCTCTTTCATCACATCTGCTTCTTATTGCCTGGAAAACGTACTGACAGCGATATGGTTTCTCTTACACCCTCTTGACTCTCATCCACATTGAGTTACTTTAAAGTAAGTTGTTGATAAATTCATTAACTAGCGAAAGTCCTTGAATTTTCCATCAACAGCTGTCTGCAGTAGGCTACAGCTGCAGCCTGGCCTCCTCTGTCACCTTATCTAGATATCTACGACTGGATGATCTTTGCACAGTGTAATAAGTTTGAAAGCTCACAGTGGAAAATCGATTTGTTGATTTAGTTACTGGTTCAGCATGAAGAAAAGTTGAAACACTGGGTAAAAGTTCTAGTTCTTCCACAAGGAGCACTGGCAGTGAAAAGGGGCTGATTACTATTTATGATAGCTGTAAGTTTGGAAGTTGGTAAAAGAGGGAACTAGCACAGAAACAATACCGAACTAGGGGATAAATCAGTGCATTAGATTAGGTTTTGCTGGATATAGTAATGGACAAATGTCCTAACACATCTATCAGAGAGAAAATACTCACAGAGATTATTTTTACTGTGGACACATTGACTGTTTTTTCAACATTAATTAATGTATTGTGCAAAGTTTTAGATTAGCATTACATACATCGATACAGTGGTCAGGTTTGCATCAAAATGTAGAGTCAATTTTTAACACATTTTCAGAAAATATGCAAAAGGAAAATGCAGATTAATGCATGTTTCAATCCATTTCTGTTTTTCTAATACAGTGATTTTGTAACATCAAAATAATAAGCTGGTGGCACTAATTCTTCAGTTGGTAAGCACTAAAGTTGCAGAAGAGGACCACACAACTAGAAAATGTTAAAAGAACTCACTTTGAGCCTCAAATGTTGGCAAAACATATTGAAACATGTTGGAAATTAGTTTCTTTTTATTTTACTTTGTTGGAGTAAAGTGACTGTTTCCTCATCTTTCTCTCAGTACAGATGTGATGTTTTAATCTGCTGCAGGTTTTATTTTTTCTCATTAGTGGAAGCTTGGTAAGTTGTATAGGTCACAACAATTCTGCCAAGCCAAAACGTTTAATAGGTACCTTATTTTGCTTTAAAGCTGCAATAATTGGATAAAGTTTTGGTAAACTACAGAAAAACAATATTTGGGGTTGTGCTTCTGGCCACCTGGCAATATTAATGCCCCCTTTTACTCTGTTTTGGGCCATTCTATTAAGAAGAATATCAAGCTCTACAACCTCTACACTTGTAACTTTCTTCATCACATAGTAGTATCTTTGTCCTGCTGTTTGGTACTGGCCATCTAGCATACTGTAGATTAATTGGAGCTTTTTCTTCCCAATAAAACCATCAACATGCTGCTCTGTAAGTGCTTGATGAGAGCAAATATACCAAAACATGAGCTGAAAGACATTTAAAGTCTCTGTAGGGCTGAGGGGATCTGTAGAGAGGGGTTATTTTGTGTAAGTTTGCTAAAATGAGTGACAGCTTTCTCATTACTCATTTGTGATCAATTTGTGTATATCACTATATTAATTACTGCATCACTATATTAATTACTGCAGCGCTAAACTTTTTACTGCTTTCTGTTGATGTTTCTGCATTAATATCACTGTTGCAGAAACTGAAAACATCTAAACAATTAATTTGATTTCAAGACTGCTTTATTTACTTTTATATGTATGTCTCAATGCCACTTACTTTCTGAAACATTCAATCATCTTTGTGTAATTTTTTTATTCCATTTACTGTCCTATAAACCTAATGTATAAACAAAAAGTCATCACAGTGATGACCATGAACTTACACTAAAGTCTTGGAGTGCATGCTGCACATTCAGGACAGCTGAAACATCGCAGAGGTGGTTTAAAGGGAAAGTTTGATGTCTACATACTGATTATTCATCACAGAGCAGCTTTTTTAAAACTAGAATAGCTGAACATTCCTGCATAATCCATCAGCAGACATGAGTGCTTGCTGCTCCCAAACATCTTTATTAGCATAAATCCCAGTCTCCTGAACTCTCCTCCCCCTCGTCTCCTCACTCCTGCTCCTCAGCCTGGAATGCCTTATCTCCTTTACATAGCACTAATAAAACTTAATCTAAGTGTGTGTGTGTGTATGTGTGTGTGTGTGTGTGTGTGTGTGTGTGTGTGTGGTGCAGTGCTCATTGCCTCTTTAGGGCAGGATATTAGAAAGGTCTGGAACACCTCAGAATGTATTAGTGCGGCAGGAAGTGGAGGCAGCAGCAGTGATGGTGTGTGTTTGAACAATGAGAGGCAGACAGAGAAGGAGAGCAGTGTGCTCCTCAAACCCTTTAAGCTTTCTCTCAAATCTCCAGCCATCTTCTTTTCTTTTCTCCCTGTCTTTGTGCCTTACTTTGTTTTTTTATTGTCTTTCCTCTTCTCTTTGCTATTTTTTAAAAAAAACATGTATTTCGCAATCCGTTCTTTTCTCCTTTTCTGTCTTTTCTTTTCTTTGCCCTTCTTAAGTTGTTTCCCCCTTTTCTTTCATTTCTTTACCTCTATCATCCTTTCTCAGGTTCTTCCTTAATATTTTCTCCTTCCATCTTTGTTCCTGTCCTCTTACCTCCTCTTCCTTTCTTTTTCTTTTTCTCACTCTTCCCTCTCTGTTTTTCCTGCCATTAAGTCACCTTTCCAATCACATCCCTCTCTCTTTTTCTCTTCTGTCATTCCCCTCCATTCTTCCTGTCTTCTCCTCTTAAATTTTCCTTCTCATCAATTTAACTCCCATCATTTTTCTTCATTCTAATTTTCTGCATTTTCCCTTTATTTCCCCTAATTTTCTCTCTCCTTTAAATTTGTCTTCTCTTTTTCTTTCTTCCCCTCATCTTTCTGTGTCTCTGCTCCCCACTTATCCCACCATATCCACATTTATCCATTTCCTCTTTTTCTCCCCTGCCCTTTTTTACTTTAGTCATCTCCTTTTTCTTTTATCCCTCCATTTAAACAGTTTTCCTCTCATTTCCTTTTCCCTTTCCTCCAATTTCCTCTTTTGCTGGTCTTCACCCCTTTCCTGACATCCCTTACTCTTTACTGTTCTTTTATGTCCTTTCATCTTCTCGTCTCTTCTTTATTTTCATTTTTTCTTAATGTCCTGCTGTATTATTGCCTTCCTGTCTACATCCCTCTCCTTCCCTGTTTTTTACGCCCCTCTTATATCTTCTTTGCAATTCTTTTCCTGTTGCTTCCTGTCCTCTTCTTCTTTCCTTTAATTCAGATGTCCTTCAACCTCCTCTCATTCCCTTTTCTCCTTTCCTCCCCTTTTATACTCTTCTCCTCTCTGTCTTAATTCTCCTCACTCCTCCTTTCTCATCTCGTCTTTTCCCCCTCATTTTGTCCTGTCATTTCCTCCACTTCCCTTCTCTTCTGGAATGCCGTGTTGTTTTGTTTCGACCTGTTCATCAGTGTGATGGATGGAAACACATTCCCCAGTTGTCAGCCAACTCTCTCAGCTCACCTCCTCTCCTGTCGCTTTATCACAGCCAGTCATCTTCAACAAAACCTCTCTCAGGGTCTCACAAGGAGCCAAGAATTACCTCCTCTCTGGCAGGACAAATCTAATCCCTTCAAAATACTAAAGAGACATTTCATTTTGTAAGACATCAACAGAAGTGAGTGAAGTTACATTGGTTTGCTGACATACAGGCTAGGACTGATACTGTGATTATCACTGTCTCACTTTCTGTATAAAGTTCCTGAATGGAAAACTGAATACTTCCAGTAAAACACTTCAGTGATAGTAGATTAGATCAACAAATAAAACTTATAATCATATGATGATTTGATATATTATGTAATGACTGTCAGTAGCTTTAATCAAAAAGTATCAGTAGAGCTCTAAAAAAACACTACTGGAGTTCTTTGAAGGGATAAAGTGACTGTCTGAGCCTTTGCGTTCGTAACGCTACATACATTCATGTCTGTGAGGTTATGTAATAGGTAACATTTGGTACATTTTGTCATTTTTAAAAAGATATTTCTCTGTAATTAACCATCATGCTTTGTAAAACATTAAAGAGTTGAGTTTTTAGCATGTTAACTCTAGTTATAAAACAAGTAGTTAAATTGAATATAAAGGACAATACAAACACTGCAGATAATCAGCTTTTCAGTCAACGTGAATGTAACTGTTACAGGTTTTGTCAGTCTTAGCATTCAAACCACTGCTGTATGTAAAGCTGTAACATCTTACCTCTGCTGTCACCCGTGGATATTGATGATAAAAGACTGCAAAGAAACACTGTGAGAGTTTGGCTCCAAGTTGTTCTCTTCTCTCCTGCTATGTTGGGCATCACTACAGCCCAGTCACCCATCAGAGTCAAGAGGAATGCATTTCGGAAAACCAGACTGTATTCCAGAGAACATGATGAAGTACTGGTAGATTTATGTTGAGCAGTGAAACAATCCCACCCAGAGATGAGATGCTTTTAAATCGACTTAAGTAATACTTGGTTATGAGAATGAAAAATATAAAAAGAGATTAATTAGATAAATCTGTCTGTGTGACAATACAGATATGTAAATAGTCTTAACCCTCCAGTTAATTTTCACAGTAAGTGGATGTAGGCCAGTGGTTTGAGACGCAATACATGAAATTGTGAAACTCCAATCAAATGAAAGGAAATATCATCCTATTAGAGCACTGGCAAGAGCAACTTTCTGTTCATCCAGGAACAGGAACATCCAGTTCATGAAGTGGATAGCTCTATACAAGCAAAATCAAAAAATGTTATTTTGTTTACCTCTGGCAGCATGGTGTTGTGCAGGCCATCCTCGGTACAGACAGTATAATGTTTTCATTTTAAATTACATACAGATGGTGAACTTCTAGCAACATGCTCTTGTGATGACAGTGTCTGTCGGTCAGTTGGTAAGTCCACCACTTTTGTCCAAAATGAAATATCTCAACAACTTCTGGATGGATTGCCTTGAAATATGGCACAAACATTTATGGTTCCAATGGCGGAAAATTTCCAGTGATTTTGTTAATCCCTTGGCTCTTCCTCTAGCAAGTCAAAGTTTCATTTATCCAGTGTAATACTCAACATCTATTCGATGGACTGGAACAAAAAATTTTTGCAGACATAGTTTAGAGACAATGTAACTACTTGACTTTGATGATTACCTGACATTTCCTCCAGTGTCACCATGAGGCTCACATTTGTGGTTTGGAAGGAGGTGTGTCAACAACTATCCAATGAATTGCCATTAAATTTGGTACAGACATTCATGTTCCCCTCAGGATGAATTGTAATAACTTTGCTGATCCCTTACCACTCATTTTTTTCCTAAGGAACAGGGCTTTAGACTGTGGACTGCAGCATCGTTTGGGGCTGAAGACAGACTACAGGTTTCCAAAATGAAAAAAGCAGCTCAAGGCTACATTAGCCGCTACAAGGTCATCCAACACACACTTGAGTTTCCAACTGAGATGTTGGTATCAAGTTGTTGTGTTACAAACATGCAAGTTTTAAAGTAACAAGAATTTGTTAAATAAAACAGACATGACCTGTGCTGCATCCATTTTGATACGCTGTAATTATTAAAAAAAAATAAAAATTAATATGAGTTCAACAATCTTGTAGAAATCAGAGGAATACTATAAGAAGGTGTTCTTTGATTGACATTATGAATAGAGGGGATGATTACATTAAGCCACTATTACACTATCAATAAAAATAACTGACTTACTCAGGCAGGAATGTTCACAAATGAGATAATGTACAAAGCTTTACTTGAAATACATTTATTCATGTTTACAAACATCCATCTTTACTCTCTGGCTATTGTCTCACAGGCAACAAAATCCTTTAAATCCAAGGTTTACTATAAAGAAGGTGGTCAAAAGTTTGTTAAAATGCAATATCTACAGTATTTGTGTCTACAATAATAATGTATATTACTGATTTAAAAACACTCAAGAATTCAAATGTACAAAGATAAATTAATTAGAGCTGAAGCTTAAAACCTTATATAAAGCAAACAGTCCTTATGCAATAAAGGCTTGAGTTTAATGAACAGACACTTATGTGCAAAAGGTTATTACCTTCAAAGTGATAGTGACCATTGTTTTTGAAAGATTTGGAAGGAGGCAAACAGTGTGTGTTTGTGTGTATGTGTGTGTGTGTGCGTGTACATGTGTGTGCATAGACAAATGAAATCTGGCTCAAACAGAATCATCTCTCCTTGTGATCAGACAAAAGAAAGAAGGAATAGTTATCACATTTTTAATGTACAGATTTCTGCTATTTGAGCTGAAAAAACATGAAATTCATTTGTAACACACACAGTATATCTTCATTTTAGTCATGTGTGAAACACTCCTGGACACTGCATTGCTGCCTGAAGAACACAAGGACAGGGTGTTCATGGTAATGTAGTGCTATGAATGTTTTGTGTGTGAATACATGTGCATATTAAAGCGTGTAAAGAGAATGTGTGTGTGATAGAGCCATTTGTGTTTAATTTACGTTGGGAGGGAAGGGGACTCAGACTGAGAGGCCTGTCATCACTGGGAAAGGACTGCTCCACTCTGTTCAGCACCCTCATCTCCATAATGGCTTCCAGTTGCTCGTAAAAACACTGAACCATGGGAAACCAAGACAGGCCAGCGGCCATCACAACCCTTTCTGATGGCTCTGCTGGCAAACAGGCCAAAGCTGCTGGAGCTGGTGTGTGAGTTGTGTTGTCAGTCTCTCACGATGAGATGATAGGGGGAATGTTACCCTTTAGGCAACCGCTAGTGATGGAGAGAATACTTCCTATGACATGTTCGTGTTGCATTCAACAGCAGTATTCAGATATACAAGGAGCGATAAAGGCGTAGACCTCCATAAGCAGTACTTGACTTGCTCCAAGCTCTACCAATGAAAACAAGTAATGCCTGAATTGTTTCAAGACTCATTGAGTCTTGCAATGATAATATGAAAAATATAAATATATTAATTGAATGAAATGTCTAGAGAGAGCTCAATTATTGGAACTTTACCTAGCAACAAACATAAGTCAGTTGCTGATATAACAAGATAGACAGGCACTAATATTGTCAAGGGCTACGGCTTTTTTTAGGCTGTATATAATCACATGTGTTTAAAAGTAAATTCAGTGGCTACCTTTGTACGGGACACTGCCTCAGTCTGTACTCTCTGGACTGCAACCCCTGACATGGACATCTATTTCAAAGTATGCGGACAACACCATCTTTATCCACTAGATTTCCAACAACGATGAGAGTTTATATTGAGAAATCAACAATCTATCAGAGCCATACACTAGGACCAACCTGTCACTCAATGTCCAAGGAGAAACCAAGGAGAACCTGTTATGGACATCAAACTTTTACAATTAAGGGAAAAAAAGGCCAGAAATAAAAATATTTCTTAAGAAAACTCAAGAAAGCAAAATTACCATGCCAAGTCCATGTCAACTTTTACAGAGCAGTAATAGAAATCATTCTGACTGGCAACACTACAAACTGGCATGGGATGTGCTTGGACCAGGAGAGGAATGTCGAAAATAGACCTGCTGCATATTTTTTGTGGAGCAGGATGGACAGCCGCTTCTAGGACACTACTGATACACACTGTGGCCACCTCGTGGAAGCACAAGAATTTACTACAACAGCCATGATCAGCTCTGAGGCTACGCTGCAAACAAAATGTGACGCAGATGCATCCAGTGTAAACTAGAGGGAAGGCAACTGATTAAACCACTCTGAATTTCATGGTACCCATTCACTGAGCATTAATGATATTGGTGAGGTGACAGTAACATCTACTACAGTAACATCAGACCAACTACAGCTTTTATCCCAAACTGTAAGACACATCTTGACTCAACTTATTCTTAATTCAATTCAATTCAATTTTATTTATATAGCGTCAAATCACAACAAAGTTGTCTCAAGACACTTTACATATAGA
>JAPZDV010000026.1:12549782-12606036 GCA_029814665.1 Acanthurus lineatus
ACCAAGAACAGCAGTTAGTATGGCTTTTTTTACTCATATACATACACATAAAGCGTAATCGCTGATACACATTTTATTTGAACATGTTGTGTATCATCAGCCTTTGTGTTCATATGACTTATGAAACTGTAGTTTGTTGTTGCTTTTGACAGTTTTTTTTAGGTATCTTCTAATGAATGCAAGACTTTAGAAACATAAGGTTAAGCTGAACATTGACTTTCACTGATAACTTTTAAAAAATTTACACCCACACACACACACACCATTGCTGCACTATTGTATCATACACTTTGAAGGACAGGTGGAAGGATACTGAAGCATCAATAAGTGGTCTGTGCTGTGAGCTCCAGCTGCCTTTTTTTCCCTCTGTGTCTCTCTTTTAACCATGGGAACTGAGTAAGAGGGCAGCAGCAAGTGATCCTGAGGGAATGGGAAAGGATTAGTGTGATGAAATGTGGTTCTGAGAGGTGAGCGGAAAAAGAAAAAGAGAGACCACGTTCACAAGTGGCTGAAGAGATGGCTCTCTGTAGGGCAGTGGTCCTAACTAGTCATGACAGGGTGAGGAGCTCTGCAATCAGGGGACACCTTGGGTGAACTGAGCTGCTGCTGCTTTTCATTGAGGTGAGCTTGTTGAAACGACTGGGGAATCTGATAATCATCCTCCTGAGAGCATCCATGTCGGCAGACCTGATAAACGGTACAAAAACTAGATTTCCCAAGCTGCCTTTGTACACCAGGGATTTGATCAGCAGCTAGAAAATGAAATAAAATAAATGAAAGTAAGTCTGTATAAGTACTGTACATTGTAGATGGAGTAAAGTAATACGGAGTAACACCTTTGTGTTGAAATTTATACAAGGTTTCGGTTCTGTAGCAGAGTTTTAAAGATTTATCTGTGGGCAATCTTATCAAAGCCCCCACATGAAGGAAGCAGGGACTTTTTAGAGGGAAGGATCTGTGCCCCTGAATCACAATCAGTAAAAGGTTCCTGTGGTCAACCTGCACATAAAAGTTCCTGAACTCCTTAAATTGATCTCGAGTTCCCATGAAGATCGCTGTGGTAGAAAAGATTAATCAGACAATAGCACTTATTTTCTGCCAGTGGAAAAAAAAACGCTACATCTGTTTAAAGCAAAGAGAAAGATAAGAGTTGAGGTATTAAATGGACACATAGAAGTGATTCATATCTAGGAAGATAAGCTGTCAACACACACTTACATTATCACTACTTACTGATGGATTGTGTGACAAGCTGTTTGAACACTTTAAGGTTTAACAAATGAAAAAAGATACTTTTTTTTAAAAAATATCTACAAAATAGTGAAGTTAGCAGTACAAACTCACCATTGGCTCAGAATCACAGATCTTTTCAACCAGTCATTACTTTACAGATTGTAACAGATCACAGATAAATCAAATTTATCATACACACTGATCACCAATTTATCATTCATAGTTTGAGCTAAACCAGATGCACATTTCATAGCTGTGATGGTAACTGGTCAAAACATTCATGTGCATTGTGAGTGGTGACTTTGCGAAGTTGTTCAGCCTTTCTATTTTGTATTCTTACTTCGTTTTCTAGGAATTGCTCATATTTGAAGAAATTATGTATCGTTCATCAAAAGAACATCCAGATACAAGTCGTTAGTGTTGCTTTTAATCACCTTATGATCGAACTGTATGAGAATAATCGATCTCAGCGCTTGTGTGAAAAAAATAAGCAACTGTGAGTATATCCACATGTTTGTGACATGCACATCTAGGTCTCTGCATGGATCAATATGAAAATATACACCACAGCTGATTGCATTGAAGGACATTGGCTAAATGAGTCTCCAGCAGCAGTCATGACGGCGCCTGTGAAAGAAAATCTATGCCTACATGCACCTGACTGGGATTGCACGCTGGCAAAGTGATGTGTGGAGTCAAGAAAAATCAAAGATCCACATCAATTTGAGTTTCAGTGTGCTCCAAGTATTGATCAGCGGTAACCCAGCTCACCTTATTGCTCATGGTCAATGAGAAAGTTCGCAGAGGGAAACACAAGTCAAGGCTGTGTCTGCTCAAGAGGACTGATCCACACAGACACACACACAACCACGCTCACATCACTCAGACCACAAAACAAACAATTCATGCTGTAACAGAACAACACAAAGCCATTCAGTCATAACAAGAATAGATGCCGTTATGCAGCCATGAAGTGCTCTACATTATAATAATGACCAAAGGACATGAGATGTGATTTCAAACAATAGAGACTGAATGTATTAATGCTAAATTGGTTACCAGAGCCAACAATGATACTTAAGTAAAGTATTTAGTTAACTGACGAGTAAAGCACAGAGCCATGTGGGGGAAAAGTACATGTACATAGCATTTAGCTGCAGATAAATAGGGGATTTTTAGTCAGTAGCCTTTAGCTCACAAGACTATTGTTTATCTATTTTTTAAATAATGTTAAATTTTACTTTTTTAATTCATGTGTGCAGCTTATTTATTGTAGAGATAGAACACATTAGTCAATCTAATTTTACACTTTCTTCTTTTTTTTACAATTTCTTCATTGGTTCGTTTGCTTAAAAGACAAGATAATGATGCTATTTTGATTTTAACTGATCAAGTTAAAAGTAGAATTGCTGTTGGCAGCCTTGAGAGACATGTTAGCCTTTCAGCTATGTGAGAAGAGCCTGATGTCAGGCTGAAATGTAGGAGACAGACTCCATGTATGAAAAGTCTTATTTACAAAATGTCGCTTTACTTCACAAAATAATATGTTCTAAGTTAAAGAAACAAATAAAAAGGGAACTTGACTAAATCAAATTAAATTGAACTTATAGTAACAGAACTCACTTTAACACCGTGCGCACATTACAACATCCTGATACCCAGTCACCCTTACAGCCATAAAGAAACTGCTTTTTAAGACCTGGAGACAATTAGCAGGTAAATCCAACACATCTTCTTGTAAATAAGTAAATGAGAAAGTAATTAAATATAAATCCTCATGTAAAAAAAAAATGTTTCCACATTACTTACCATATGACAAAGATTTGCAACATTATATGCAAATGAACATAAATAATTCCCAGCACACCTCCCTGGATACTTGATCTAATCGCTTGACATCAATAATGATGCACCCAGTGTCTAAAAGTAGGAAGCGTGGGCACCTCTTCCTCTTGTCCCTGGAAAACATGTTGGTTGTTAAATAGCAAAAACAGAACAATTAAACTATGAAGCACAGAACTTAACCAGTGACTAAGCTTAATAATGTGTGCCTTTGTTTTACTTTAACCTGAACTAATGATGGTATGTGAACTGTAATCAAACATAATGCAAAACACAACAAACCCTGGACAGTGTGTGGACGTATAGCTTACAGTATGACTGAAACAAAAACCTGACAAACATGGTCAAATCTAATATCCTTGTATGGCAAAGACCGAGATGATGGGGACAAATGGGCCATTTTCACTCCCTTTTCATAAACCTTTTAGTGTAAAGGTACTAAAATGCTTTATGTCATTAAACAGGAACAGTTTTGACTATTACAAAGCTATCTGCAAAATCAAAAAGTCCATCCCCAGCGGCACAAATGTAATGTTATCGTCTAGTGGACATGTAGTCTACCTCAATAGTACATCTACAAGCTTTACCTGTGAAAAAGAAAGAGGGAGTTTAAAAAGCACTGAATTGAAATTGAATTTCATCTGTTGCACTTAATTCAAGAGGAGATGAGAAGAGAGGTTACTCACACCTGCAGTCTAGACATTTTCAACTAACTCCAGCGTAGACAGGTGATGAAATCCACTGTGAAAACATGTGTCAGGCAAATGCAGCAAGACAGCAGTGATCTATTGCATCTGTGAGCTCCCTGTGGATACACTGGAAATTGAGGGAACACTTGTTGTCATTTTGCTGTAGTGACACTCTCATGCCATTTAAAAAAAACAGACAGACAACACTAATATGACAGTAATGCAATTATTTTAGAGTTGCAGTTGATGACAGTCCTTAAATTGTGAATTGTGTAAGCAAGATTGAGTTACTCACATTATACACTATGAAGTGTCTCACCGTATTTTTAAGTACAACTTCGGTCCTAGACCAATTCTCAATCAGAAGGTAGAAGAGGAGATTTAAGTAAATGTTTATCCTACTACCATTGCCTTATTTCCCCAAAAGAAACAGTTTTTATTTAATTAATGATGTGAATTTCTCATGTTTGAAAAGTGTATGTTCAGAGACCATCTCTTCTATCTACTTATTCTGTACTGTGTTTCTGCCAGTTATCAGTGGAATCACTGACAGTTTATACTCTAATAATGTTGCTCAAAGTTTTACCTAGAATAATAACTCCATTCTCTCTTATATATTTTATTATGTTGCACAGTTAAGTTTATATGATTATAGGTGCATTTATTGTACCACTGTCATGTTAACAAGATTTTGTGTCACCCATTAATATGTACAGAAATTAATCAACTAGAAACTAACTGGGTGGCCTAGCCAGCTTTTCATGTGTTATTGAACGGATTTGCATGCTTTTTTGTCCTTGTGCTTTATCAACAGGATGTATGTAACAGGAGAGTTACACACTTTGAAAAGAAAACATTTTCAAAAACAGTGTCAGCCGTCCAGTCCTCAACATGTTATTTACCTAATGTATGTACACTTCTGTCATTCTAGCTCACTGGTTCTCTCCTTTGCTCTCTGTGTTTCACTGGGGGTAACTGAGTAACACACAGTGACAATCAGAGGCATTATGACCATATCTAACTGGGAAGATACCATCCTGATGATCTATGAATTTGTTGCCTAAGGCAGACAGAGATGAGTTCTGCAGTTCTACATGCACATGCAGTTCAAATACCATGAATGTAATTAACTTCAGACTTTCTGCATCATCACTCATAGAGCTGAACTGCACATATATGTCACAAGAACTGCATAACTCATCTCCTTCTACCTTAGGCCATGAACTTATCAATCGCCTTTCATACTTCCCATGTAGCATGGAAATGCAGTAGGACTCCTTATGAAGAGCAGAATCATGTGGTTGCCTTTCTTGGCTCGATGCAACTTGGGCACATATAGCTAGAGAAAAGGATGGATGAAGCTGAAAGGACAGTTGGATGGAATTTGTGTGTTTATGAGATTTACCAGGGAATGTGACAAATCCCTTTTGGGCTTTAGGCAAGTTTGTCATTTCCTTCCCACTTTTCTTTACACTCCACCTCTGCAGTGTCTCTTGTCAGAATCTCTCCTGTTCACACCCCTACTTTGATCCTAAAGAGGTGGAAAAGTTGTTGTCTGTCTCTAATCTCATCGTTTGTTTTTCTTCAAAGGTTTTTTTTTCACTGCCTGTCGCCCTCCTCTTCTTCCTTCTCCCCCACTCTTGCTTATTCCCTTCTTTTCTCAGCAGTGCTGACAAGGAGTTCCACTGTTTACTGCCTGAGTGCTGTCAAGGAAAACATGGACTTAACTTGTGAGGAACATTTCTGCTCCTGCCTCTCTTTCTGTGTGTGCTATAATGTTCTCTTTCTAAGCATCATATGCCTAGTTTCCTGCTTGTGTGGCAACCACCGGCTCCAGAGCTCTGTCTGCTCTCTGTATGTAGAAAAGACACACAGAGCCTGTCTCAGCTGACTCCCCCGACAAGGATTAGATATTGTCATCTTTTATCAGCAGTCATTTCTTTGCCAAGCTCCGACAGTCTCTCAGGGGCTGCCATTTGCTATAACGTCTTCCTCTTGTGTCTCTTTGTGTGTACATGTGCGTGTGTGTGTGTTTAGCCTCAAGTGGATTTAGCATAATTTTGCACCGAGCCCTGCATTTTCAGTAATTATATCCAAAAGCAGATTTTGACAAGTCTTTAAGATAACCTTTTTCTCGAGTGGTTTCACACTTGAAAGCTTAAGGACTTAACAGCATGTATTTAGTTTGTTTAAGTGGCAGCCCAGCCTGTCTGCACTTTGCATCAGGGTTGAGTAACACACTATGACAGATGTTAAGGACCCCATTAATAGCTCCCTAAAGAAGATGCACATTCGACATATGAATTTTAAGGTACACTAGTTCACCTAATGTCTGCGTCTTTTTCAATTAGAATCATATAGCTATCAATTATAGTTCTAACTAACACAGACAGGAAACTAACATTTCAGCTTGAAACATAAAGGATTAAATTAGATAAGTTGATGCTGAACAGCAGGGAAAAGAGGTCTGCAACAGAGATAATCTAATTTCCATCTGCATCAGCGGTAGGGTGAACAGTCAGAGAGGGTTTAAAGAGAAGAGAAAACATCAGGAGGCACATCACTGATCTGTAAGTATTCAAGGGACTGTCACTAATAATCTAACAGGAACCACAGGGAAAGAAAATCATGTAATTATTATTTTTTCGGAGTCAATAGGGGTTATTTTTCATTTTGTAAAAAATGTAATTATTAATATTGCTGTGTGCTATCAGCATGTTTATAAGACACATACTGATGGGGGCACATTCAGCTCCTCCCACTGTGCAGCCAACCAATCAATGAGAAAAAAAGTTTCTTTATTTCACTCTCACTTATTAAGTGAGCACCATTTGCCAATAGCACAGTGTATTAATTCAACAGGAGGTGTCACGTTCTAACTAATAATCTGTCATTCTTATTCCTCTTTCTCCATCCTACTCTTCTCTTGCATTTTCTGTATCACTCCCCTCCAGCCACTATCTTTACTGCTCAGTCTCCTGGCTCTTCACCGTCTCGTTTCATGCTCCATTGATTGTAGATGAAGTGTTGCATATATATTCATATACAGCAGCTCACCTCACATATTCTGTCTCTTTTTATGAGCTGCATCTATTTCTTTTCCACACGTGTGCCTGTATGCGTTGACAGGGAGGAGAGTGAGTGGGGTCACGAGAGGGCACAACCTAGAAACCCTCTCCAAGTCCTTTAATACTTCTGCTAGTGCATCTTTCATCTATTAATATGTCGCACAGTCAACATTGCATCTTTAATTTGATCACAACCAACAAAGAGTCAAAGTAGCAAATAAAAGTTTTTTGCTGACAAAGATTAATTTCTCACAATTTGGCGCAGAAAAGTTTAGATTTTATATTATGAGCTGAAGCAGAAGATACAACTTTTGATTGCCTCTGAGCGGTTATTATGCTGCCATGCTCATCCTTCTCATCCTGTCACATCATCTGCTGCAGTGTCCTCTTTTCTGCTGCCATAATTTCTGCAAATTTCCGAAATATACAATGCAGTATGACTAAGTTTTTGTTTAATTAATCAATTTCTTACTGAACATTTTCAGAAAATGATCAATAGCAATGGCTGAGGAAGATTTGTTGTGCATAATGTCTCAACATGTATAGATTAGTGCTTCACATTATTCACATTATACACATTTAACCATTGCATATCATGAATGTTTTAACTTCACAGGCTAACCAGCTCTGCAGGCAAGAATTTGAGTAGCTTCCCTAAAAGACCATCATGTCCAGTGCTATTTTTAACAAATAATTACCAAGGAGGGTAAATTATTACTCAAAAAACACACAATTGACTATCACACAATGCTGTTTTTACACTTTCTCTGCCCGTGTCTTACTTTACAATGATGAATATTATACCCTAAAACAAAAAAAGATAGAGCTTGATTCCCTGAAATCATTCATCATCATTACCCAGCATTCAATACTGCAGCACTAATAACATACAGCCTCAAAGCCTCCTGACTGCATTTCCCTCATACTGTATTCCATCTTCATGGTGACTGCTGGGAGTTATTATAAATTCTGCATTATGCTTATAGTGACAGGCAGCTAGTAATATCATCTGTGACTGTTCTTTATGTGATCGCCGCTGTCATTTTAAGTGGACTGATGTGAATTAGTATTTTAATGAGTTCAATATCATCAAATATCTATTTGAAGTGCTGTTCATGTCCAAAAGTAAATCCAAAGGAATCTATCTGCAACAGCAAGCGCAGCAGCTCGGACGTGTGGATTGATTTGATCAAAAATAAGTTGTGACATTGTAGTTACATGCTGTTAAGTATGTTTTGGTGCCCATATGTGCATGTGGTTTTTAGATTCGTGCTTTAGAGCTTAAGCATGCATTAATGAATGTGAATGCTAAAACATACATGTTTTTTAATAAGGTGTCTGCATTATATTATTAACTTATTTTTAATTGAGCCTTGTAACTGATGGCTAATGTTTTTCTGTTATGTTCCCAGTGTCAAATTTAACAAGATGAGTTAATGACATTGTTTGCTTGAAAATGTTTTATTTTGCCTCTATATGACAGATAGTTTTGTTTTAACTGCATGCATTGATTCATAACCAGCTCTTGCATCTTTTTGGATAATTTATCTTCTTATAATGTGCGAGCTTGTCTCATTTGGATGTTGGTGGTTGGACAGTAAGGACACTTTGTAGAGGAAATTTAAGTGAATGAATCAAAGTAAAACTGTAAAAATGAGGAGGCAAATAGAGAATTTTAAAAAGTAAGAGTGATATGTTCTCCCAGTCTGATATGGAAATAATATCTTTGCCTGTGTCTTTTTCCTGCTGTTTACATATTCAGTCAACCTGCTGACCTGCTTAAGTTTTCTGACTAGAATTGTATTTTAATGTTTGCAAATATAAAAACAGGTCTTGCTGAATATTGTTGTCATTATTCATAACTCTAATATGATAAAATGATAATATCTTTTGAAAAATGTTTCAAATTGTTTAATTGTTCCTCTTTTCACCTACTTGTGTTGTTCCATCTACATATATTATGCAAATATAATATTCTTCATTAGTATAATTTCTCTGTATTTACAACTGGATCGCTGCCAAATACTCATTTTGCAGCACTTAGCAAAAATGAGTAATTTATGATGGTTAAACTCAGGATCTGAACTGGTAATGAGCTTTTCAGTGACACACAATATAACTAAGTATATTTTTGTCTTTTAGTGATATAGGAGCCTGCAATGTTGACATCTGACTAGAGAGGTTGATTCAAAAATGTGTGTTTCTAATGTGTATATCCTGATATTATTGGACCTTCACCATGTACTTGAATTAGTGCACAATATGTCTCAAGAGAGGTATTTTTATATTACTTTACTGAAGGGGGAGATGTCTGTGCATTTCCTAAAATCTTACATTCAAATTCAACCCAGGCAAGCTAGATTTGGTACGTCATAAATTAAAAGCAAATTGCAGGTAAGCAAACCTGAAACATCCAGTGCAGAACAAGCTTGCTTGTACAAAAGGCAAGAATATGCATTGGCCCAATGAGAGGTAAATTCACAAAAGGATCACACTGCTTTTGCAGTCATTAAACAAGACAAAAGACAACCATATAATGAACAAAGGGAACATAAAAGGATGAAATGCATTCCCAACAGCACTGCCAAACCAAAACAAATCCTGGTGATCTGGTGCTATTTGCAAGATTGTAATTAGGTTACATTCATTCTTTTGGTGCAAAATTGGTCTCTTTAATGCCAGTGAGCCTCTTTGCAAAAAAGCCTATTTTACCAACAGCAGAGCCGATAGCCACGTGCAGTTAAAGTGAAAGTTATAGCATCTTCAGAGAGCTAGTGGCAACTGAAGCCAATTTTAAAAGGGCCTCATGCCCAGACTTTCCAGCTATTGTCTATAAATATTGTCTGTAAATAGTATTTTCATGTTACCATTATTACTCTTGCAGTATCTGAAGTATGTTCAGACTTAAAGAGGCTGCAGTCCATGGCAGCTTTTAAAATGTAATCCTAGTAGAGCAGCTTGTTAAAAAATTGAAATAACTTATTGTACAAAAAAGAGTCACAAAAGTTGACAAATGCACTTGTCTTTCAACATCATGAGCAGTGGAGATGCCTGAACATTATGCCTGTGATTCAAGGCTCCAGAGTCTCAAAGAAAAGGATCTCAGTTAACATTTTGAAATGGTCTGCATTACTTTTTCTGTTCCACAATAAAGGTGAGGCAAGTTTATTTTCATTGCGCCATTCAGACACAAGGCAATTCAAAGTGCTTAAAATACTCAGAATACTTATCAGTGAAGCTTTGAACTCTGTATTCAGTCTTTAGACCTCTACTCCATTTCTACACTCTGCGCTCTGTTGTCTTCTATTGAATCTGCCTCCTCTACTCTTCTCCTATAGTGTCTTTTTTTCCCTTTTTGTCTGTTCTCATCACCTCTCCTTCCTGCATTTCTCTCTGTCTCTCTCTCTCACATGTATGTTCCCTGGAGCCATGTCAGTTTGAATTGGTCATTATCTGCTTCTATCCCAAGAGGGCAGGCATTCAAGTTTTCTGTGATTATTGCAATGTGTGTTTTTATATGTGTGTGTGTGAGAGAGAGGTGCCATGTCTGCTTCAATAATTCAGAGGATTGCTGGTTGCTTTGTGTTGCTCCTGTGTCTGTAGTGGGACATAAGTAAAAAGAGAAGAAGAGGGATAACAAGAGTGGCAGAAAGGTCACAAGTTGAGAAAATAGAGTTAGACAGAAAGTTGAGGTTGACAGAAAAGATGTGCCAGCTCTCATCATTGGAGTTCTTAGTTTTCAGAAGTTATGTTACTTCTTGCTGCTGGGTTGTTGGTAAAATTTGGAATACAACTGCAAAAAAAAAAAAGGTTGCTTGTTTTGGGACTTGCAAAGTGGAAGCCTGTTATGCAGATGTCAAGTTGTGATTTATTAGCGTTAAGTGTAATGTAACTTTATATAACACTATAATAGTCCAGTAATGGCTTCTCAAATTATAATTCAGTTGGAGGTTTTACATGAGATTGCCTATTTACTATTAGAAATTATATCATATAATTGTAAAAATCTGAAAAACACTGCTCAGCTCTTGTGTTTCATACTCTAGAGCTTTGTTATTTGTTGTGTATCTGTAGCTCACTGGTGTAGCATTCAGTACACTTCAGCACCACAAACAGTTACATGTTTTAACCACCTGAACATACATTTCATCTTCTTAATCTTCAACATACTTTCAGGGTTGAACATTTATAAACAGGCCCTGTTCAGTTGAGCAAACACTTAAATCAACAGACAAATGTGAAAAGACACAATGAAACACTACAAAGTCTTGTAGTTTATGATCATTCAGTTTTACGTCGTTGTGTGTGCTTCTCTCCTCTTCTCCTTGCAGTAGTTACTAAACTTACCTGGATTTCTCTGCAACCTCACCGTCTTTTCCCTCCATTTTCTGTAAGTGTGCCAGAGAGCTCAGGCTGTGAACAATGCTACGCTTGTGCCTGTGTGGGTTGCTGACTCTGCAGACTGTGTTTGTGTCAGAGGTAAATTGCTCTGGCTCCCTTTGGTGTTAGAGGCGGCAAACAGGAGATAAGATTCAAAGTCCCTGTCCCTTATGTGCACATGCACATGTACTTGCATGTGTGCAGCTTACCTTACTTTGTCTGTGGCAGAGTGTTTGCTTAAAAAGACATTATAAAGACAACTCTGATTTTAGCTTCAAAACATCTGTGTGAGCACAGATGTTTTGAAGCACAAATAAACACACACAAACAGATTTGCCAGTCATATCCTTGGTTGGCCCTGGCTTGTAAATCATTTCATCAGTGAGAGTCTAACAGAGAAATCAAAAATCGGAGCTGTAGTTCTGTATCCATCCTCATAATCTCCTCTGCAAGTGACTCAAAAGAATCTGTTTTGAAATCAAAATGTTATTTTGATTTACAGTTACAGGTTTCTCTCCAAGGACCCTCCAGAAAATGGTAACAGTCAAACTGTCAACCCTCACAGATGAAATCAGGTCCGTCAAGGTCAACAGTATGATGAATGAGGATGAATGTAAGACAGGAAAGAGAAACAAGGGCAAAGCATGGAGACATCAGGGTTTTCATTAGAACAGTGTTTTTCTGTAAATATGCAAAGTACATAAACTTGAGTAATGTTTTACCAAACGAAGCACTGTGTTAATAATTGCTATACATGTAAACAAATGAAGATGTATTTTCAAATATGCTAGTTCAGACATTGATAATGACATGAAAAGTTTAACACTGACTTGTGAAGACATCACTTCATTAAATTTTGATGCCAGTGAATGAAAAATAATCTCTCTTTATTTTTTCTGCATCCAAATTGATTCTCATTCTGTTAAAAACCTTCAAAGTCTGCTTTTAATGTTCTTTGGCCAGACTTTGTTATTTTGAGGAGAAGTGAAATAGTAACAGACAGATTTAAATCTGTAATATGTAACATTTCCCCATAAAATGGATAAAATGACTCTTTAATATATTATTTGTTGAATGGTGTACTTACATTATCCCAATGCTATTAAAGTGTTTAAATACAGAGAAATCACAAATTCTATTCAAGGTAACTGCACATTTTAATTTGTTACCTGTCGCTAATAACCTGACTTAGATCAATTAGATAGAATATCTAATGTCAGAACACATTTTTGGCAGTCAGTCAGATTTTCATTTGCATTGGCCGTTTTTTAACAATAAAATAAACAAATCCCATGATCCAATACTACAACACTATGTCCTTAAACTACTTCTTTGTTATTTAGTGTTTTGACAGTGAGACCTCCAGTGGTAGAAAATGCATACTGAACATGTCAGTCATGTCAGTGTTTTCATGGTTAATTGAGAGGCGTGACTGCAGATGATTGTACAAATGTACAATGAGAAGGGGGTGAAGAAACCAAGTCAATGCTGCAGTGTGTGAGAGTTTGGCTCTAAACAGACGTAAATGAGAGTGACAGAACATCTAAAAGAAAAAAACGAGGAATGTCTGAAGTTTTTCCTGCATCTTCTTGCATCATTATTATTGTGGAGGCTGTTGTTTCCTCACTCTCCTTTCAACACTCCTCTGCCCTTTCTTTCACCTCTTTTTTTTGTTTCACAGCCCGTTTTTCTGCAAGGCATGTTTTCTCCCACTTTTCTTTACTTTCTCCTTCTCTCTGTCATATTACCTTTTTCACCAACTCTCCTGCTTTCTCTTTTTGGCTTTCTCACTGACTGACTCTCCTTTCTTGAAACTGTGACAGGAAGCATAATGGGATTTATTTGAATGACTGTGGGAAGCACTATGTAAGAGCCATATTAGCATTAAGTTGAGAACAATATCACACAGGTGAGTGTGTGTGTGTCCATATCAGTCTAGATTGTGAAAATCAAATGCCTCGGCAAAGGTCAACAGAAAAGTGAAAAGTGCGGCAGAATGACTTGGAAACAGAAGCATGAAATGTCTAGTTTTAGCAAAGTTAAGCCTAAGATTTTAGACAAAGAAGTGTACATTATTTGATGACCAACAGACATGACATGAAAAACCTAACCCATGAACAGGCTGCACACAAACAAAATATATGTTCTGAGTAATAAAAACCAGGGCTGAAAATAGCTCTTCTTCCTCTTGCATTGAGAAAACTCACACATACACATGAAATTAGATATTCAGTTGTGTCACTCGTTCCTTTTGAGTGTCTGCATGCTCGTGTGTGAGTCCTCTGGGCTGCCAGACAGTGCAGTGTACTGATAAGCAGGGCAGAGCCTATTAGCTGTTTGGCCTGCAGCCTGAATGTCACTGGTGATTTTCTGTCTCTGGTCAGAAACCACATCCACACTTATCAGACAGCCAGTGGGACATGTGATGGTCTCCATCACGTGATTTTTGTCATTACTTTATTCATTAACTTCAACATCCACAGCCACTAACCTCTTTTCCTGTCATCTTGTCTTCATATTATTTTTTTTCTCTTGCTCTGTGTTTGTGTTTGCCTCCAGCATGCTGCAATGTGGAAAAAAACTGCTGTCATCTAGATAGGAAATGCAGCATTCATTATTTTATCTCCTTTTTTATAATAGCACCCATGAGAATATGACTTAGCTTTAGCTTTTTGGTATTCTACGTTGTGTTGCATTCCCAGCTCTTCTTCGTCTTTTCTGCTTTATAGTTACTGTGGTGAATGTGTATCAGTTGTGATAGTGTTTGTAGGAGTATTTGCAGACTAAAGAAGTGAAAAGTGTTCGTCTTTTTCAAAAATAACAAGTTATACTTAACATATTCAGACAGCTTGTCTTGTTCAGTAAACTCTCCAAAACAGAGGTAATTGGTAAATTTTTCAAAAACTACTGTAAAAAAACACATTATCAGTAATTTTATGCCACTTGACAAATCAGCTAATTAACTGATGTCTTCAGTTTGACTTCAGTGTAAAAGATGGAAAGATCTGTATACCCCCAAGAGTTTGAAATTGTGAGCTCTTAAATAGATCATTGGTAATGTTAGTGATAAACTGATTAAAACAAAGCTCACCTTTTTTTCCCCTCACTCAAAGCATTATTTCCACAGTGAATTCTTGCATATTCTGTGACTGCAGTGCACAGCCTTTAAAACACATACAGGTGTCAGAGGCAAAGACATATCAAACACTAATAATATGATTAGATTACTTCCATTGATCAAATAAATTTGACATTTGATGAAATTCGTAACCATTATTCATTTTCATCCCTAACCCATGTCCTAGAAATGTTTTTCAAGGGGCAATTATTGAACTTGATTACACTGTTTATGTAGTTTAATCATAATAGTCTAATCAGTAAAGCTGAGTCACAAATCCAGTGTCAGCAAGTCACAGCAAGTCAATCAAAAGCCGTCTTCAGCCAGAGTCGTGTTCTTTACTTCCCTTGGTGTGCTCAGTGAGAAAGTTTGTCATCAAAGATGAAGATTGAAGAGTGAAACAGATGGAGTTATCTATTACTGAGGGATTCAAAAAAATATTCTCTTTTCTTCTTGATCTCATGTGTGGCAGGTGGCCATTAAAGTTTTTCTGCCAAAGGCAACCAGTTCCACTGCTAATGTTTACTGAATAGTAATTTTGGTCCCTGCTGTATTTACTTTAGAAAAAAAAAATGTCACTGAAGTTTGTCCTTCTTTATCTATAAAATCCAGCAAACATCTGACTAGAAGCTGTAATCTGTTCCGGTAAAATACAATGATGTAAGGAATAGATAAACAAATCAATTAATCTATTATCTAAATTTTGATTAACAATGCATTAACTCTATAATTATGGTGTGAGTGCTGATGATGATGACAATGATGATGGCAGATGTGTTTTGATTACTCTGTTTATGACCAAACCCAACACTTTGATTCATATCAGCCAACTTCCTCCATGCCCAACTCATTCTTCCCACAATTACCGACAGAAAAGGATGAGCTTAGCATGACTACACCTGCCCCAAAGAGGGTGTTTTCAAGATGTTTCACTCTGAACCAAAAATGTGAACCATATGGTGGCGCTAGATAACCTGATACAACAGACGGTTTGTGGCATGGAACCATCTGTGAAGTCCTCCGTGGCTACTGGGCAGGCACTTTTATGCAAAAAACTCATCAGATTATTGGATATACCATCTGTCTATCACTGTCTATCACAAGCTAACTTCAACAAATCAGATCAGTAAACCATATGAGGAAACAAGAAAACGTTGCCAGAGGAGCCAGTTGGTTAATCAAACCCATGCTGAAGCCGTTCAGGAGAAGAGTGAATACTTCTTATTCAATGGGAGAAGCCTTCAGTCTTGTTTCTGTTCTTCTTTCAATGAAGAAATGCCTTCTAGTTCTGAAATAACTAATGCTATTGAAGCATCTACATTAAACCCTTTAGAAGGTTTTCAAATGAACATATGTTTGTTTTCCTCACTGGACATCACACTTAAACCCCTCTTATATCTGAAAAATGATTGGTCCAGACCACTTTGATTCGCAGACATACAGGTTGAAGCTTGGTAAGAAGAATTTGGTTGAAATAATGTAACCAGAATCCAGGAGATGCTGGTTCAGTGAAATTCAATACTGTACAGTCTAGAACAAATTCTATGGCAATCTGACTAAAATGGAAAATCCCACAATTTGACAAAATATGCTACATTGCAACATCCCAGAAATATTCTATAAAATTTTGAGCCTGTGAGAATTTTTATCATACACATATAACTGTCTATTACTTATGATAAAGTGATTGACACTTGTCAATGGCAGGTTCCTGCAAAACTGTCACAGTGGGACCTCTCATCTTAATTTACTGTGATTTATTGGTGTAGGTCTTTTTCCCAGCAGACATTTAGATTTTTTTATAGGAGCCCAGATGTTACTTATGATGCAAATGATGACTCTGTTCAATGAAAGTCTGTCAGTGAGCCATAACATTAGCATGAACTGCACACCAGGATGCTGAAACTCAAGAAGCTAAATGGTATTTGTGAGTCATTAATCCTACTTTTTTCGCCTTTGCTTTACTTTGACATGAAATAATGCCTCTGAAGCTGCACTTACACTGCAGCCAAAGAAAGCCTGAAAAGCCCTCCCACTAATTTGCATTTAGCTATGATACAGACCAGAGCCCCTCTGTCTGCTTTATGGAGTGTGCTTACTGCATCACAATGAGTATGATACACAATGAAGACAAAATGAGTTTTTCTTAATAAGGCAATACCAGTTAGAGGAAGGTGGTTATTTTTCCAGCGGCAAGCTCTCTCAGGTAATACATATTCAACATTTTAAGCACACCTCTCTATAATCTGGAGAAAAAAAGTGAGTGGTCATGTTTATTTATTATTGATCAAGATAAAATACCTGAGGTGCTCTTGTTGCCTGTGAAGTCCAAGCAGGATAGATATGACTTTAGGGAACATTGATTTTCTGTTTATTGTCTGCCTGGAATGCTTCTTATAATCATTAAGGTGCCGTGAGACCTCAATTTGTTTTGGAGACATTAATATTTGTAGATGGTGTGTTTGCACTGCCTTTTCCTCTCATCTCTATCTGTTTATCTGCTACCCTTTTATTTGTTGAAGGGTTTTTTTTATGTCCAGTAATCCATACAGATAAGAAATCCATACAGCATACAAATACAAATATGTGACGGACACATGCATGCACACATGTGCACAGATGTTTTTGCACAGCATAAAATGTCCTCAGCATTCATGTACCAGTGGTTGTGTCAGGAAAACATCTTGTTCAAAGAGGTCTACATGTATTTTTCTTCAATATGAGAAACAGTATTGTGTTATATTTTCAGCAGTAGCATTTTTTAATTTTTTTGTTTATAGAAATATAGAGAGACACCTATTACATGTAACCATTAATGGTTGGAGTGTCTTTTTGAACAGGAAGTGTCAGTTGTCTGATGACCAGCCCATTGGCTGGCTGTTTAAACGGTCACTGTTAATGTGCTTTGTTATTCACATGATCTTCACAAAACTTAGAAGAATCGTCATCCAAGATAAATTAGCTTTTACAGCTTGGGAATGTTATCAAGCTCTGCTGTCGACCTGAAAGAATCATTGCAAGTGCAGCAGTAAAGTAAAGTGTGTTAGACGTGCTTTCTCAACATTTAAATCCATAGAGATTTACAAGAAAGCCTGAAGCACATTTTGAATGAGTGTCACTGTGGTTTTAAACATAGACTGCTACGAACTGTAGCGTTAAAAACAACCAACTGCTCCACAGAAAATGGAAAGCAGGCATGAAGACTTCACCGACTGAGTGAAACATGCTGAACAAAGCCCTTCACTCTGCTTTTCAAACAGCTGCTGATGGAGTTTCACTTTGATGGTGTGTGTAATAAAAAGGGTCTCTGAAGCCTGACTGAAAGCCAAAAGTGACTCAGGCTGACATTGTGATTCAGATCTGAGCAGAAAAAAAGAAAATATATTTTCACTTCCAGTCTCATCAATAATAGCTGATGCAAAATGACTGTCTGGCTGTACTCTGCAGCCAGGGGAGGCTTTCTTCCTCCTGTGACGATGTCAAATGTCTCCCCGTGACACTACGGGACAGCCATTCAACAGACCACTTACCCTGTCTGGCTGCTCAACCAAGAGGTAGAACCAGGCCCCCCCTCGGCCAATCAGACTGAAGATAATCCTGTGAGGGAAGAGCATATTCTCAAGTGGGCTCATTAGGTACCTCTATGCTCTGTCAGCAGAGGGGATTAAAATGCTTTAGGATGTGATATTAAATGTATAATATGCTGGCGGTTACTGGAGCAGCACTCCTTTGAAATACAACGGAACAGCTGAAACAAAAACTCTAATTGTAAATAGTACTGGGGAAAAAAATAATTAATAATCAATAATAATTGAAAAATATAAGTTGGATCTCAGTGGATTGTGTAAATATTTTACAACACGTTATCAAAGGTTGGGATTCTAGGGTTGTGGTAGTTAAAACACATTAAACAGGCAAAAAAAAAAAAAAATTCTAAAAAATTGAGGTTATTTAATTATTTTATGTATGATTTGTTTACATTTCCAATATTGTAATACATATTGATATCAGAACAACAGATTAAGTGATATTGGGATATTGATTTCTACCATATTTGTCCTTATTCAAAAATAAAATTATTATTACCTCTAAATCAGTGTTTACTGACACAGCCTCTGCTTCGTGACACTGAAACATAAAATGCACTGGGAATAGAAAAATCATTTACATAATCTTTTTGATCTTTTTCACTGCCCTGCCAAATTTTTGTTTTATTAGTGATTGAACTTCTGCAGCACTTGTTGGTTTCACTGGAAAAAGTAACTCTTAATCAGTTTATATAAAAAAGAGTCTTCCAATCTGCAGCTACAATGTGTCTGGTGTTAAGTTTGCTGTCTCATTGGAACCTACCTCAGCAAAAAGTCTGCTGCATTGTCTCCTTCCTGCATTATCCATTGATTATTTTTCTTCCTTTCTGTGTGTTTCATCCTTCAGTCCTGACCTTCTATCTAAGACGTTCTGCTTCCTCTAAGATGCTGTGAAATGAGATCACAGCTGTTTTCCAACTGAGCCGAGCCTGTGCATGTGTTGAGGACGCACTAGTCTTTGATATCTTCACTCTTTGATGAGTGATAAAGTGGGTGCTGTGCTCATGCTCCTGCTGGGTTGATGCTGAGACAATGTGGGCTTGACAAGTGACAGCATCTTCAATGTGCTCCAGCTGGAGACTCTTATCTAACCAACCATTTCTACTCTTGAATTGCCCTGATTTATACCCTTTGGTGACAATTATATGGTGGATTTTCAAAAGTTGAACAATGTAGGTTGATATAACATTGTAACATTTACTCCTGGGATGTTTGAAGTAAAAGTGTTGGTCACATTATTTAAAAAAAAAAATTAAAAAATACCAGTTTTAACATGTTTTAGGTACTACATGTTAGCGTTAAGCCCAAACAGCAACATTACTGATCGGTCAAGCTTTGATGAAACTTCAATGGACATATGATGCAACTTGTTAGCAGGTAGCCCAAGGTTCTGCGTCACTGGTGGAGGTAAACAGAGTTCACACGGTTTGTTTGTTTGTTTTTGTTGCCTTTAGTCTTGCCTTTAGTCGTGTGACTCGCTTTCTACCCGCTGGGTTTACTCAGGACATGAAAGAGAGCAGCATCCTTGATTTGTTTGTTGCGGTTCTCGGATTTAAAAGCCAACAAGGGTATTTACACACACACACACACACACACACACAAACGTGCATGAACCAACACAGCAGCCCATCTTCCTTGTAAAGGTACATTAACTAGCGTTTGTACTTTAATTGAATTTCTCTAGACTGCACAAAAAGGACCTTTTCCCCATTTTACTCAGCGCGTCTCAGAGAACCTCAGCAGAAAATTAATTCAGTTTGATCCATGCTTACAAACATATGCCGTTATCTGTTACCTGACTGCAACACGTGACTCTGAAACACTAAATATGGCATAAATCCAATATGTAGATGTAAATTCAGTCATTTTTCCCCGGATAAGGTTATCAGAGGATGAGTCAAATAAGAGAGTGAAATAAGAAATCGGTGTGATAGCTCGAAGCAGATATGTAATTGATGCGTTCTAGATTAGCGCACTCAGAGTGAAGCATCAAACCTCTCCCACTTCCTGAACTCATCCCATGTTACCTATGGGAGCAGACAGACAACAGAGTCTGTGTCTTATCCCCTGAACACTCGGTCCATCACCGCAGCATCACTGTGGGAGAGCTTCAGAGTTGTGAAATAGAAGGAAAGAAATGTTATTAAAATATTACATAATCCCCCACACCCATTTACTGCTTTCTCCTCCTGCATTCTCACTTATCTCCCTTCATTAGTGCCTCCTCCTGGCTCATCAATGCAAATATATGGATTCAATTACAGCTAATGGAGCTTCTTTATCAGTGCAAGTTTCCTCTTATGCCACCAACTGATGCACAAGTTACTTTTTGTCAGAAAACACAGCGAGCAAATTATATGTTGATTTTAGTCGTTTTGTCTCTCTCCCTCAGTGTCTGGGGGGAATGAGCGTGGGCTGGATTTTCACTTTGTGTCTGGTCAGGATAAATTTTAAATTTAGCTGCACAAAAGATGATCCCACTATCTACTAATGGAATATTGATTAGAATTGGTGTGTGTGTGTGCTTGTCAGCCAAGGCAAGTGCTGCTGTCTGGGTAGATTATTTGTGTGCCTTTGTGTGTAAAATTAAGTGTCTACTAATGAGGTATGTACTAATTATTGTGCTGATAAGTGCATCTAGCCAGCCTGATGCAAATGTGGTTGTGTGCGAAGCTTCGTCTTCTCATCACCACATTCAACATTTAGTGTTACCTGTCAGAAACAAGACGCTGCCTGTCAATCCCAAAGCTGTAGACATGCATATGAGATAGAATCCAGATGAGCTCCATCTCTTATTAACTTTCTTTCCATCTCTCTCTGCTCCTCCTCCACCCATTTTTAGCTTTGCTGTTCTCTTCCTTCTATCATATCCGCACATATCCTCACCTCTGAGTCTGTGTATCCTTTTCCTTGTCTTTCTCATAACTATTTTCATTCTTCCTTTGGTCCAGCCCATCACTAGCAAGATGTACCTAATAAAGTGGCCATTGGGCGTATGTATGAAATTTAATCTTGTGGTCCAACTGAGATAATTTTCGTAATTACTCACTCCCTTTTGCTTCAGAGTGAGCCTGCGACATTTGTTTTGGGTCCCTCTGATCTTTCCTGCACAGATAAATCAAATGAAGAAGAGAGCTTATTCCTTATCTTGCCTATCCACCTTTTCCTTGCTGCCCTCTTGCCTCTCTCTCCTCCATCATTCAGTCTCTCATCTTCAATGTAGTGTATCATTGTTATGTCGTACAAGTCTGACAAGAATCTCTCCCTCTCGCGAGCAGGAGGACATGTGATCATGTGATCGTGTGAAGGGCTCTCTGTTCATGTGTGAATTCCCATGCTTATGCATGAATCCTCAGATTAGCTGTTGAATGGATTTATCGCCTCGATTCTGTATTCAGAAGAAAAAACTCGGCACCTTACACAGATCAGATGTACATCACGTATGCCATTATCGACGACCTTTCCCTCATTTCTCCAACAGTTCTCCTCCGTCTCTCCCCTCTGTCCTCAGCAATTATTTAAAGTAGGGGCTGTTAAGTTATTAATCCACTGTTGTTATACTTTGATAAGGGAATTGAAATTCAATGCAGGATCCTGCCAAACCTGTTTCTCTTATAATGGAGAGGTTGTCACAAGATATTGCTGCAGGGTCGAGGCTGAAACCGGCTAGAAATAATGTTATTAAACAGCCAATTTCATGAAAAACTATCAGCACATCAAATACATGTAACAAACATTGTAGTGTTTAGCATTAAATTGGCGTCTGATACAGTCAGAAAAGCCTCATGTTAGGCACTGTAAGACACAGTCTGAGAAGGAAACTTTTGTCCTTTATCTGAATGACACATTAAAATACAGTATATGCACAGCAATGACCGACTTCAATATTATAAGACCTCTTACCTTTATGATTTAAAAGGGGATTTTATTGTGTTGGAGAGGGCATAAACATTTTAATGATAACTTATGGTTAAATGCTCCCTCATCAGCACTCCACACTGGCCTATTTATCTCACTGAATGTATATAATTATTCCGGGACCCTTTAATTAATTCACTGTTTGAGAGATAATAGCTTTTCATCTGCCTCGAGACATTCTAGCGCTTAGCAAAGCAACACTGTTTTTGGGAATAAACCCTTCTCATTCAGTCTTTGATTAAAATTCCACTTTATTTATGAAATTATAAGTGTTGATCACCCCCTGTAAGGTTATGGGTTATATACATTAAGAGCTTTGGAGATAACGAAGGCAATTCTATGGACAGATGGATTATTGTCTGCACCATTTTTTTGCAGCCCACAAAGTTCAACAACTCCTCTAGGCTTGATCTATTCCAATTGGTTTCCAAATTAATTGTCTTGTTCCAGTTTATATGGTAATGTACTTACAAATTTCAGTCAGAAATCTCATTGAATCAGGCCATAATATTGTGATAATATTGCCCTTCCACTTTCATTAAGGTTAGTTGAGTCTAACTGAGTCAGAGGGGAGTGAAATGAAGTGGGGGGGAGGCTGAGAAAAAATAAGTTAAATGGAAAAAAAATGAGAAGAAAGAGAAATACAGTCTGAAGGAAGCAGCTAAAGGTACTTTTGTCTGCCAGTGTTGTTTCTAAAGTGCAAAAGTTGAGCTTTGTATGTGTGTGTGCGTGTGTGAGGGTGTGTGAGAGAGAGAGAGTTACAGGGAAAGAGAGATTTGTCTGTTCCTCTTTTTTTTCATAAAAAAGTTCCTGCTTAGTCTAGCTTGACGTCCAGGTCAGTGTATCTTTCTGTCTGCTTCTGTTTCTGTGGCTCTCTGTCCATCATTCTGTTGGTGCTGTGTTTGCTCCCCTGAACACAGGAAGACTGATAGAGAGGAAGAGAGGGGAAGAAAAGAAATGAGGACAGAATTTACTGACTCCCTTGTGGTTTGTTTTGTTTGGATATAAAAAGTGGTAAGGATCTGTTTTCACGAAATTTAGGACAGAGAAAAAAAGTAATGAGAAAAATAAGTTAAATTAAAGTCTGAAAAAGAAGACAGTTTATCGCCACAGAGACAGAAGCAGACGGAGAGTTGTTTGGATATTTCTCTTTCAGATGTGGCCGTGAACTTATTTATATCAGCTCTGTGTGCCCTTCTTTATAGACTGCATGACTCGATGGATGATTTGATGGAAAATAAAGTATCTTTAATCATATTTTTAGATCCTGCAATATTTTATTTCAGGAATGGTAACGATGAATGGCTGGAATAAAACAGAAACATAGAAAATAGATTATCAGCTTGTTTCTTGCATTTTTTTTCTACTGTGGTTTTGTCCTTTTATGATATTACTCTTCTAACTTCTCCTTATTTCAGTGTCTGAACAAAATCATAATAATACTGTTATTCAAAAAGTGCTTTTTCAAAGACAAGTTACAGAGTGTAAATGTAACTAAAGGCAAGAGCAAAAAAAGTTAAACATAATATAAGATCATATAAAACAATCAGCATAATAATAAATATGAATATAATATCTGCCCTGGACATGTTCACCAAGAAAGGAAGGAATAGATATAAGTATGCTGCTCAGGTTGTAAAGAGGTGGTTCAGGTGGATGATGGGCAGACGAGTCCTGTGTGCAGTTGGCTGAAGTCACAGTTGATTTTTTAAAAACTTAATCAAGACCACTATCTCCAACCAAAATGCTGTGAGGGCCCCAATATCCTTAAGTTCATTCGCCCCTAATTTGCAGCAGCAAATATGTTTAAAGGAAATGTAATGTTGACCAAATTCCTTTTCTGTGATTGTAATAGAAAAGATTGTCAATAAATTTATCAAGAAAGTCACAATGATGCTGAACATATTGGTTAAATCTGTGCTGATGCATTTTAGCTGTTTAAACAAAATATGAAATGTTGCAATGCATTATCCACCATAAACTATTTTTAGACTGCAGCATTATTTACCTTCAGTGCTTTAATGTTTTCTCCTGCAGGGAAATTTGTTGTTTACATCCATCCTAAGTATTAGAAGCAGTGGGATGCCAGTATGCAGTGTCCAGGGACCAAACTCCAGCTCTAAACTGGTGCCTCTGCTGAAGGCAGTGACAGGAGAATTAATCTAACATGTGTTTAATAGCAGGGGAAAACTGGAACCCCCTCAGGACTCTCACACAAACACAAATCCACCTCAGAAAGGATCAGGCCTGGCCAGGATATGAACACAGGACCTTTTTTGCTGTGAGGCGACAATGTTACCATTGAGTCACCTTGGTTGAAGGAGATTGCGGTTTTGGTTTAATACAGAAAAAGTCAGTAGGGACTTAAAGAGCGAGGCATGATTTAACTGAACCCATAATCAACGTGCTTTTTATTCCCCTAAACCAGAAATGGAACCCTGGATGTGAAGCTCTGCCTCTGCTGTCAAAGTCCTGGACTTTGTACACTTGCCATCCATCCCAATAACCTCCTTACAACTCAGGTGCATTCATGTTTCATTCACTTGAAAAGAAACTTCATCAAAATGTTGACAATGTTTGACTTGAGCCTGATGGAACATTAGTATTAAGTTCTCCTGAGGTGAAAGTGTTGAACTGTAAGATTACTTTCATGCAACATCATCCACTGTCATTGTTTACATCTCACATCTGCTGAAGCGAAGTGGCACATCACATCCTGTTTTTGTTTACAGAGGGAGATGACTTACAAACTCACCACTCATCTCATCTAATAGATTCTTTATTGGTTAGACCTCTTGAAGCTGATTGCTGCGTACTCATGTAAAGAGCGCCAACCCAGCATCCTACACCTAATTACTGAATGCATGCATGTGTGGGTGTTGGGGTTGTTAGTCTTCAATAACTGCTTGCTATGACAACAGTGAAAGGCCCTTTATGTTAATTTCGAGTACATAATGGCTCTTCTTCTCTTGACCCCTTTTTACACGCTCGAACACCTTAATGGGGATGATTGCTAGATTGCTATGCAACCGCTCCATGATCACAGAGACTGTCATTAATACCAAGTTTCTCAATATAGCCAGCGTCAACGCACCATGAAACAAAGGGACACTAGTGCAAGCTAGATTAAATGTAGAGTATTTCACTCCCCATATTGCATTGTGGTCAGTATTACTGTATATCAGTGAGTTTTCCAAAGATTTAACCCCAATTTAATGAGCCACAAAAGTTTATTTGCAGTTTACTGATCACACTAAGCTATGGGATGTATTAACCTCCTGAGCACACAATCTATCTCACTAATGTATTTCTGTTATTATCTTGTCATGACTGTGTTGTTTGTTTTTGTTCTTGTCTCAGTACCGATTCTGTCAGGGGGGTAAAGGCAGTAAAGCCTTTTAAGCCACTACACCTCTGTTTAAATGGGGACCTGTTCTTCCACACGGCCGTTTGTTTTATTAAAGAATCCGTCTCTGTCTTGTTTGTGTAGTCGCTTTAATTGCTTTTCTTTCCCACCAGTGTTTTTGTTAATGTGGATAGCGGTGTTGGCATTGTACAGTATCCTTTTCAGGGCGAGTAATTTATTAAACAGGCAGTACCTTAGTTACAAGAGCTTATCTGTTTAGTTTGCTTTGTTGCAGTGAGAGGACAATGCATTACGCCTGTGGCCTCACTCATCTATTTTTTTCCTCATTATAGTCCCTCTTCCTTTGTTCTCTCTTGTTGTGTAATCTGTTGTTTTCACCCTCTCACTTACTTTATTTTTACCTCCTCAGTGGCTTTCCTCCTCAAACTTTGCTTTTTCTCCCAGTGCATGATGATAGTCTTGCATGAACAGCGAAAGGGAGTGGATAAACATACTAAACTGCTATACTGTACACACAGACACAGCTAAAGCCTGTGGGAATCATCTGCCAGCAGTTTTCATGCATTCATATTTTATTAAAGAGGTTTAGTTATGACTCTCACATTCTCTCCCTAATTAGTTCTCCGGTGGCTTCAGTCTCTTCTTCTATCAGCTTTACTGTCCTGCAGTAAATATTAGCATTTCCATTTTCTCCTCTCCATCTCTGCTCTCTTCATTTTACAGCAGATGCTCAGGATCATTTGAATCACACTGATCAAATAAACTAATATTTACTCAATGTTAATGTCTGATCATTTGTGAAATTACAGAATGATGATTTTTAAAATGGGATAAAGTTTTGAGGCTAAGTTAATATTTAATTTGTTCTTTATGGCTTTTTGAAATTAAATGTTGCTTTTGAGAGAAAAACTTATTTCTAGTTACCACCTACTGAAAGTGACACTGCATTCAAACAAGACAATCCAGCCTGAGCATCAGATCACGAGATCCACGTGAAGGCCTTCACATGCTTAAATACTGATAATCAGTTTGATGTGTTACAGAATTTGATACTTTGGAAAGTTATCGAGGCAAAAGTCATTTTATCCTGAGCAAACATTTGATCTAGCAGGAATATGATTGTGATGGCGTGTGTGTACTCACATCTGCAGTAATGTTATACAGTATATAAGGGGAATTTATAAATTCAATAATGATGATACGATTATGTTGTGTGATGTCATCATGTGTTAAAGCTACTTAGAGGTTCAATTTTTCTTTCTACAAAGTCAACTTGAGCTTTTTGGGTTAATGATGGTTAATGTTGTTTGATGGAAGAGCAGCTATGGACAGTCTCAGGAACTGGTTGTAAAGAAACATACGTTTTGGTGCGGAGACAGAATTGTACTGAACGAGTCCCAACCCTTTATACATTTATCAAGCTCAATTACTGTTGTGTTATGAACCTTCCAACTGTGTATAAAAATGTGAAATGCTGTTGCTCTTGGAAGAAAATTCTAAAATATCTTAAAAAACAAATGCTGCTATCCTCTGCAAATGCTGTGCTGCTGACAGAGAATTGCCACAGCAGTCACTGCCACCATAAATATTTTTTCCACAGCAGCTATCCCAGATGAATGAAAACGAAACAAAGCTGTTTTGACACACACAGTCACATCGAAGGCGGCCACCGAGAGAGTGAGGAAACACGTCCTCAGCAGATCATCACTTCAACAAACTCTCAGAAGTGCAGCATTCATCACCAGATGTTGTTGAAGACTTCATGGCTTTATGCATGTAGTCAAATATTTAGCCAGAAATAAATTAAAAAGCTCCATTTCTAGTTGAGCATTTTAAAGAAGGAGACTGTTGCACAAACTGAAGAGCAGCCGCTGTCAGACCCACTTGCACTGTGTAGTCAAGCTGCATGTGGAGCTCATCTGTAGAAGATCTTTGAAAAAACAATATTGAATGTTGTCATGTCCAAGAAGTTATGTTAAGATATATTTAGTTTTGTCTCGTGTCTATGTTGTCTCGTGGCTTCATGTTTTATTTTGAAATCTAACTCTTCTCTCGTTTCAGGTAACTTGCCCCGCCCCTTGTGTGTTTCCCGCTGGTCTGATTTTCTGCCCTGCCCTGATTGTCTCCACCTGTTTCCCTTTACCTTGTGTGTGTATATATAGTCTGTGTTTCCCTTTGTCCTGTGCTAGTTCGTCTTGTTTTGTGAAACTAGAGAATCTTAGGGGAAAAGACAAACAAAATTCTGAATAAATTAATATAAATGTCATAAGACCCAACTGTATTGTCACTACCACAAAAAGCCAGCCATAGTCATCTCTTATGGCCTGTCAGAGCATCTGTTCGTCCAAGCCACAAAAATCTCCACGGCAGCTTCTACAAATCACCTACAATGATACAGCAGATTTTGTCTTTAACCTCTCCAAATTTTCTAATGTTGTCCCCACCTAAACCCCCATCAGGAGGTGCTGAGTGCCTGTTGAAATTTAATTTCAAATCCCTGTCACTGCGTATAATCTGTCAAAGCCCCTCCATACTTCTTGGCTTGGGTCCAGCCCTGCACACCTTGTTCTTTGCCTCCACTGACAGTTTGGTGTTACAACTACTCAGCTTCACCTCTTCTCTCTCCTGGCTTCAAAATGATATAACGGGTTTCCTAATCTGGTTCACACAGCTGGATTATGCTGCGTCGTTTCAAAAACCGACACTGTAAATCAGCCTCTCCTATCTGACTTTATCCTTTCTTTTATATTCCAATCCTCCTCACTGGGCACATTAACGTCATTGCTTATTTTTATTGGTTGTTTAAGATGTTAAGTGATTAAGAAGGTGGAGCTCTTTGTACTGTTGCACTTTTTATATGAGAGCTGGACGAGGACCTCATCTAAATATAGTGTAAAAGGAGAGGCTCCCACTGAAAACAGAATAAAACATGGAGATGGAAATAGGTTGTGTATGTGTGTGTGTGTGTGTGTGTCTCTGTCTGTAGAGGTAGATAAGGTGACAGGCAGCTCTGAGGTCAGTCTGTATCTTACCGACAGCCTTGAACGCCCTGTGGGTGGTTTAACCAGACATCTGCTGAACTCACATCGGATCCTGCAGGGCTTCACATCTCCAGCCACTGCTCTCAGCTGACCCTGGATCAGCTAGCAAGGATTTACATAATGCATGGTGGGATAAGAAGTGTAGCTTTTATGCCAGAGGCCAAAATCAGATCTGGTCTTAAAGGTTTGGAGATAATATTGTCTCAGTCACCAGGGGCATGTCCTTTTAAACACTGATTGGAGATTGGGGCTCAGGGATTTTGTTCTGACCAACAGCATATCAAGTAGATCTGAGTCTCTGGGAGAGGATTAGGTGTGAGGTTTTGCTGCTGGATCGACACTTTGATATTCCAAACATTAAGTCTACCAGTCATATTTAATCTGTGTTTAAATTTTAAATTAAAATCAGAAGGGCCCTCGGAGAGTGGAGGCCTCCACCAAGGCCAACAGTCCACTCCTGTATAACAGCATGGAAACGAATTAAGTGCCACTTAAATGTAAAACATTGCTAAAGTGGACAACACAGAGAATAAAAACATAAACTACTCAGCAGCTTCAGACATAAACACAACAATGGTTGCAAGGCTACACAGTGGTCATTTATGTCCCTCTCAATAGCTGTCGCACAGGTAACATGATTTGAATCCAAGGTCAGTGATTAAAATCCATAAGCTGCACCCCCACAAACACACCAAATAAGACAACATATGCAAGCATGTTATTAGAACTGAGGGAAATTAATCTGACCTCATGGGGATAAAAAGTCGTGCAGTGATGAAGCTGCTTAAACTATTGATGAATGAAAGTAGTGTGACTGCAACAAGGACATAGTGAGCTGCACAGAGTGAACACATTAATACTGCAGTCTGTTTATCTTTGCTCTACCCATCCTCTGCTCAAATCCTTGCAATTGGCTGCTTACCTCAAATGCAACTTGGAAAAACTTCAAAATTTAATGGGTCTTACCTTGGCACACGCTGCACCTTTCACTAAGTTTCATGAAAATTGGGCCTGTGTTGTTTTTTTTTTGCTCGCAAGCAGACAAAACCTCAAAGCTTAACTAATTCAAAAATATTACCTCCTTGGGGAAGGTAATTTAATCATAGTTAGCTTCTATCAATGCATCCTAATGCCTAAGTAGTGGTAACTATAATAACTCCACCCAGTGCAATAATTGGTATTTACATAGTTACTTTAATAACTTACATAGTTTTCCTATTTATTGAAAAGAAAACTGATATGTAAGCATAAAATTACTTCTCTAGAGTTTCTTGAAAAGGACCATTTTATGTAATTGGGACTAATTTCATTGCCACAAGTCCAATAAATTACTTTCAGTAAACTGCGAGTGTGACTGTCTTAGAGTCAGAGCTCAGCAGCACAGCTGAATAAACCTTAAAAATATAGAACATGTCTCAAAGTAGAACATTAAGTAAGGAAAATTGAGGTTATCATTTGATTTAAATCATCAGTAAAGACTGAGTATTCAGCTCATTTTAAGGGAGCAGTTCTTTCAAGTAAATTCTTCTAAAAAGCAACTTAACTCAATTACTTTCTCTGAATAATTCTTAAAGTGATATTAAATTATATAGTTCTTAAGGGAAATTTCAAAGGAAACCATTTTCAACCCCAACCCAGTTTTTTTCTATGTTCCTTCCTTTCATTCATTTTTTGTTTTGAGTAGTTTGGAAAGTTTGTTATAACTCTCTCCCATTTAAAAAAGTCCATAATAAAAGATTTGTTGGTATCGATATTGTAATGACTCAGATGTCTTGTTTTATTGTCTTGTTTACAGATGTAAGTAACATTTTTTTTTGTAGTTATGTAATTGTGATTATTTAGTAAAAGCAGCAGTACAAATGGCAGGTGGTATCCTTTTATCACAGGGAGTAAAAAGAAGAACAGGAGAGTCAAATCGGAGCAGAAACTCAACAAGACGACACAACACAGGTATAAACTGTGAATAAAGGGAGGGGTGAAAGTTGGATGCATGTGGATTACAGGCTGACATGCTCCATCAGTTAGTGTCTAGCTGCAGTTTCTGGCTATAATGACCTACTGAAATACAGACATGAATCCCATTCCTGATAAATGGGGATACTGCATCTGTGCAGGTTTGCCAACTTTGTCTCTGTTTGCGTTTAGCTGTCTACAGTAACACTATGGTATGTTTACAAAACTCAGCAAACCAAAGTAAACTGAACTAAGTATTAGATTTTGTTCTGTTTGCCTGGGGAAATGTATTCCACCCTGAGGCAAACACGGGGCTTTCCTTTCAGAATTGCCCCTGGGTGTGTGTGACCTGGTCAAGCAGAAAATGCAACATAACACTTGCTTCCTTTATATGTACAAAATATGCTAGACAAGAAAGAGGCCCCTTGGATGTCAAAAGAGCTGGAGCAAGTTATGTGAGGGTTTTTTAATTAACATCTGATTACATAACATAAAATGCAGAACAGGTGCTTCAGTTAGTTATGAATCTAATCCAGGAAAGCATTTATTAGATAAAATACAGCCTGTGGTTTTACATCAGTTTATCTTTTTTTTTGTTCATCATCAAGAAAAGGTCCATATTTTCTTCTTATTATTATATTCCTGTAACACCAGGTGAGTTTCACACACAAATTACCTCACTGTTAGTAACCCACCGTGTGAAAGTAAAAACAAAACTGGGGTCATGGTCAGTAATGGTAATGCATACACAGGGTTTATTAAATCAACAGAGAAGAAGTCTATTAAAGCATTAAGATGGGAGCTCATAGAAAAAAAGTTGTATTAACACTGTTTGTGCAAATGAAACGCTGCAGTGGCTCTGGCTTGGTTCAGGTTTGAGTTGCGTAAAGCCTGATTTTTATGCTCAACTGCAACTCCAGGCATAATAATGGAGCATTTTTTAACTAATAGAACTTTGAAAACAGAGTCTAACAATGAAAAGTGAGAAAGAAGTCAGAAAAACAATAGCGAGTGCCTAAGGTCTGAATTGGAGGGGGGTGGTGCGATGTGCTGTATTAAACAGAACAAGCATCACAGCGAGAACAAATCTCATTAAATTTTAATATGCCGAGGGTTTATAGCTCGCTCTTTGGGTGTTCTCTACTCATTGTTTACCACTCTGGTTTCAACGGCTTGTTGGTCATATCATAAAAAGCGACTCAGAATAAATACCAGTGACCTCAAGCTGCGTTCCCATCTCCCTGCTACAGGAAGAAAAATGCTTACAGCGTGTGCTTTTTATCCTACAGTGCCACCTCAACCAATCACATCAAACATTATCCAGTCACAGTAATCAGTGATGTGGAACCTGTTGAGACAGAAAATAAATGAAAACTACCACACATACACACACTGACACAACTGTGAGAAGGGGTTGTTTGCTGCATGCTTGTCACGTCAATGAAAATTATCAAAATATTGATGGAAAAACAAAATTGTAATCAAAACAAATTTACCAACGTAGATGCATACATACATGCATGCAAAACATACATGTATGTATGCACCTACATTTCTGAAAATGTCAGCTGTTCTCAAGTAGGCTGAAAGCAATGAAAATAAATAAGTTTGGAGTTTGAAACTCTTTGCAAATGAAGCCAATTCTGATTCTGAAGCGCATTTTTGTCATTTGTTCTTAAATATACAGGAAAAAGACAAAGTGCTAATGTTGCTGTTTAGTTACTGAAATTTCCTTTGAAGAGCCACTTCATGTAAACTTGTAAGTGCTTTCTGTGTTTTGTTGTCCCTAATGGCTGAGCAAAGACATCACATTTCCTCTTTTTGGTATTTGCTGATCATATTTTTTCTTAGTGAGATTTTCTTAAGGAACTTATCTGTGGGTGTCAACCACATTGCCATCAAGCAAAGGGTTTTGATGTGAGCTGAATAAAATAAAATCAGCTGTGAATCAGCTGAGCTCCAACTTTGACGTTTCTAAATGGCACCAAAGTGGCTGTTTCAGAACATGTAAACACAGCACACATTAACTAAATGAAGCAAAGGAATAACTGTGCACATACAGCTCTCTGTGTGTGCATTGTGTGTATGTGTGTGTGGGCGCACATTTGTATATGCACACCGGGTGTCTTTTGGATCCTGGCACTTCTGCTCTCCAGGCAATGTGACGAGCAAAGAGTCTGAAGTGAAGATCACAGCAGCCTTCAGGCCAAACGTCGGGAAGTTAAACGACACTGTGGGGAAGAGACAAGAGTTACCAAAGATTGTGTGTGTGTGTGTCTGTGTGAGTTTCTCTGTGTGTGGAGGCCTAAAGCTTGGAGAGAAACAGATAACTTGAGATAAGGGAGACACTTCATGATGAGAAAAAGGATGTTGGAGAATGGACATAGCAAAAGAAAGACAGAAAGGAGGGAAGGCAGGGAACAAGGGACAAATAGAGAGCTTTTCTAGAATAAAATATATTATCCTGGGTGTCTTGGCAACAAACATGAACCCTGTCAAACCCCTGTAACACTATTTCTTTCCCCACTTTTTCTTCACCTCCTTTTCCCCCTCATCCCAGTTTTTATGCTGCTACCAAATCCTCTTGAGTGGAGAATAAAGAGCTAGTGAGATCCATCAGTGCTTGCTAAAGAGCCTTGCTCCCTCATAAATAAAGGAGGTTGATGAATTAGGAAGTTAAATCACCTTTGGTTGTTAATGTCACAGCCTACAGAAAGACATGAAATACTCCCTGTAACCCTCAATGTTTCACTGTTCTCCTCCCTCCCTCCCTCAGGCTCTGCCATCACTTCACCATATGGTGGGGTGTCATAGCATAAAGTGTGTGTCTGGGTGTGTGTGGTTGATGAAAGGTGCATGACTTTTAATTTCTTTTTGCAGAAGTACTCATGATTTTTTATTCCTATGGCCAGCCTGTTTTGTTCCTTTTATATTTATTCAGCTCAAATTTCTTTTTGTGTTTCACTGATTGAAGTGAGCCTTTCTTTTGATGGCAGTCACCTAGAAACAACCTTTATGGTAATGTAACTAAATAAAACTTGTCAATGAGCACCATGCAGTGGCAGCAGATTGAAATGAATTCCCCCACAGCGGTTAATAAAGTTATTATTATTATTATTATTATTATGAATGGTGACATTTCCAGGGTGCATGCAGTTGCTGGCATGCTGCTATGTTTGGCGACCCTGCAAAGGATGGTGATAGGTAATGGATGGTGGGATGGATGATTTACATAGGCGCATTTCTTATGTGATCCTAAATCAAGAACAGATCTGATTTTTTTTTTTTTTAATGTGCCCACAGTCAGAACAATTATGTAAGGATTCATGCGGCTTTCACTTCACTCTCCCCCTTTAAGTTGATGTCTTGTTTGGAGACACAACTTCATACAGCAGTAGCAGTTGTTGGTCCACAAACAGCTATACTCTGTAAACAAATTCACTGAAATCCAAAGATCATCATCTTATAACTACAAACATAGTTGATGATTCAAGCTTTAACTATGTTTACTTTCCCACAGTAACATGCTTGTGTGACGTCTTTGTAATTGCTCTTTTAAGCAGGATTATGGAAAGTTTACACTGGAGTTGAATCTGGCAATAATATGGATGCAGCTCTAAGGCTTGCAGCGTGAATGTAGCTAATGTATCTGCACTTTGTGTTGTCTTGAGAGAAGCTCAGCATGCCAAAAAACTTTCATTAAACTTCAATAAATATTCTCTCTGCTGGCCAGAATGAAGCTATGTCAAAAAATGGGTCAGCTCTTCTCTTACATTGTCTTACTTCACCTTTCCCTCTCTCTCCCTCACACACACACATAAACACACACGCAGGTCTCCATCCCTCCTGTCTTTTTATTGTATTGATTTTTTTCTTCTTTTACTGTAGTTCACTCCATACCTGGTTCATAACTATCCTCCCACTGTGACCACTCTAGCATAAAGATGCAGTCAGAACACGTTCACAAATCGATTCACTAAGCACCCATTTTTTTCTTCATTACTTGATGCGTCAGTATTTAATGGTTTGTTGACAACAACAGTAACAGTGCATGTTTCTTTTTCTCTCACCGTTCCTGCTACAATAAGACGTGATGCTTTAGCTTTGGTATACAGTACAGTGTTTAGTGTAATTAGCAGCCCACGTGTCAGAAGTGTGAGGAGATGTCATTATGGAGCAGAGAGATAACCAAGCCTACAGCCTGCCATCTGAACCAGATAGAGCCATAGCTAATTCACACAGGAGGATCAAAGCTAGCCCCTTCAGTTACATGGAGCTATTTCCAGGGTTAGCTTCAATCCTGGCATCATGGTCTGTTAGTGCATGCTAAGATGAAAGCTTTAGCTTGGGACTTAGCAACATTGTTAGCGTGTGGGCAGTAGATTAAATATCTTCCTCTGCAGAACAGCATGAGGGTGTTTACAGGAGCATGTAATTATAAAGGCTTACATGGCCTCTGTTCTGGAATATGTGGTTGTAGCTCCTCAAAAGCTAACAGGCTTATACACAGTGGGCAGAGATTTGTGCAGCCTGTATATATATATAAATTTTTTATTTGCTGACCATCATACAGATTAAAACTCACAGTAATATTACACCTTAAATGTTTTGTTCGACCCAGCTAATTCTGAAACCTTGCATTCTTAAGTTAATACAAGTGAAAAAACAACAATAAGGGAATTTTAAGAAACCTATTTTGCTGAAACTTCTCAAGTAAAACCTTGCAATCAGTTTTTCCTACAGAGTAAAAATGTGGTTATATTTATCAAACTAACATACTTTAGTTCAAGCTGCTGTGCCTAGAACAGAAAAGACCGTTAGAAAACAAAAGTTGCCCTTCTCTGCACCCTCCTTATTAAATTTGACCAAATGGTTCAGTGGTTCTCCCCATTCGTTTCCCTGCCTTGCGTCGGCTTTTCTGTGGTTATTATGATTCAGAGGATAGATGAAACACAAATGAGATGAATGCCGGCCACCTTTGGCATTACCTGCAGGCAGTGTGTGTGTGGCGGTATGTAAGTGTGTGTGGCAGTGTGTACGTCAAATGCCGGTAGGGAACCTGTGAAATGAACTATCCTGCTGGCTGCATGTGTGTGTGTGTTGAATATGTGAATATCAGTCTATACACATAGACCCTGGGTATGAGACTGTTTGCTGAGCTGCAGAGATGCAGAGTACACATACAAACAGACTGACTCCAATGCAAACTACATGGACTATAATAAACTATTCTTGGGTAATTCAGAGACCAAGGTCAAGACTTTCTAGTATTTAACTTTGACCACACAGATCATTAACTGTAGCTTTTATTTAAATACTGCAGCCTAGCTGTGCCTGGACAGAAAACACACACACACACACACGCATGCACACATGCACACGCACACACACACAAACACACACACAGGGGTGGGAGTGTAACCCGCTGGAGAAGGGAAAGCAGAAAAGGTCACTTAATCAATATCCAAGCATTTTTTTAATCCTTATTAAATAATGCAGTGTCTCTCCCAAAGCTAAACTCCATGGGGAAACCACGCTGTTGCTGTTACCTTATAATGATCTGAAGAACTAAAGAAAGGTATTAATGCTTATAATTTGATTTCACAACAGCTGTAACTTTTGGTTCTTGAGCCTCTTTTACATCTTTATTTAACCTCATAACACATTTAGCTGCTGAATTAGGCATTATAATGACTCGGATAAAGAGAACGGCTTGTGTCTGGCATTCGGTTACATAAACTATGACCTTTTCTTAAACGAAGTTTATAAAGTTATTTGCATCACTGATTTTTCATAATTATCTCATTTAAGCTGAAATCCAGAGCATTTTTTTTGCACTGTCCTCTCTTTAGCAGCAAGAGATCTGCAAATATTTATTGACTGCTGAGAGTTGGTTTAGCGACCATTAAACACTCTGCTGGGTAGGTGGCTGTAGTTACTAGGTAGTGTGGTTGTAATCCCCACTTTAACCTGGAAGAAGATCTCAGCTTCTGATGGGAATGACTGCTGCAAGACAAAAGGAAAGCTCTTAGAATATTTTGCTTTCCTGCCATGGGTAAATGCTGGTTGTGGTTTGGAGGAAGACAGATACTGTGGCTAGCTGAAACCATTCAGGGTGTGATGACGATGGCAGGTTCAGATGAGGGCGAGATAGGAAATAGTTTTGTTTTTTATACATCATTTTTACATGACTAGTCTCTGTATCTTTGTTGCACCAGGGTGCATAAATCACTCTGTTTACACTCATCTCAGGTAAATAACATCCATTAATGACTGGGAATAATGGCTTCTTCTCCGCAAGGGGCCTGAGCTTAACTTCCCTGGTCTGTTAAATGTGACCTTTATGGATAGAGAGGTATGAGGTGTACCTGCTGCTTGTATATAAAAACGGGCACATATCACCCTGTGCTTGAATCCACTTCACACTGTTGCTAAGAATCATTCACAGTAATGATCGGAAATACTGAGATTGCTCAGAGCAGTTGAAGGCTTTTACACCAAAGGTCTCATGATGTACATTTTACATAAATATGCAGCTTTGATTTGGTCCAGTGTCAAAGAGCTCAACAGGTTTTACACACTGTCACTGTGAAGCTGTGTGTATTAAACATTAAATGGCTGAGGAATTTTGGCAATAGAAGTATAACCCCTCCAATGTTCATTTCCAGAAAGAATAAATAAAATTTGATGTATGTGGAGTAGACGCTTTGACTTTTACTGGTCAAAAGCAAAAATTACTGCAGACAAATGTTGATAAAACTTTGCTGAATGATGCCACAGAGCTCCAATATTTAATTTTCACCTCTATTGACTGTAATTAGTCACAATCAGCAAATGTAACCTGTGGCCTGGAAGCGCAGTATGTTCACGTTCACTCTCTTGTGTCTTTATTATCACTTGAACACGCTTGACACTTTGAAACAAGACAATTTCAAAGACTATACTTGACAGGTCATCCCTCAGCACTTGTCCAGTGGCCACCTGACAACATATTTGTCTGCAGCTTATTTCCACTCAAGGAGGCAGTGTATTGTCTTTGTTTAAAAAAATTTCACACTATGTTCATTGTTTTGTTGACTCAATACAGTAATGCAATCTCTTAATTATGTGTGGATAGAAGAAAAAAGAAATATTTACCCTGGTTTTCTTTACAAAGTTCGGAACAACAACAAGAAGCAACAAGAAATAACAAGAAAAATTTGTAATAAACTTGTTTTGCATTTAAAGGCCAAATATATATAAGAAATTAACTGGGTTGTTATGTCTCAATTTCATGTCAATTTTCACATTTAATGAAAGTATTTATATATATTCATATGTTAACATGCTTCAGAGACATGAGCTGATATAAAGGAGATACACTCAAGGGAATATTAATGAAAAATTGCACTATGCAAACAAATTGCCTCTTGTGAATCTGTCATTGAGCATTATTGTCATTTAATATGTCAGCTCTGACACACAAACCATCAGCTCTAAGTGCTACTGATGTAAAAATATCTCTGCCGTTCACAAGCAAAAGACAGAAAATATGTCTCTGTCAGAAAGCAACTAATGGGTGGTTTCAGAGGTCAGGGGATGTTTTGTTTACTGGGGGAAATCGTGTCTCTACAGAAGAAAATGGGGATTTGAAGAATACTGAAGGACAGAGGCCAAATCAAACATGTCTTTTTTTAATAAAGAAAACAGCACAACGAGAAAATCTTGCTGCTCAGATACAAACACAACAGGTCTGCTTGAAGGTGAACAGCGAAGTCAAGGATATAATCCTCTATTTTCTCTTATTTCTGCAAAATGGAAAGTCAGCTTCCAATTAGTTGACTGTCATTGGGAAGACGTGCAGGCTGTGGAAGGTCTTCTGGCTAAATGTCAGACTTTACTCTGTTAAAAGAGCATCTAGAATATCTGAATGTGTAAAATACACTGTCTTTGGATGTTGCTGAGCTGGAATGTATGTGGGGATTTGCACAGCTTGTCAAAGCTTGTGCAAGTGTCTGTTTGTGTGTGTGTTTTTTGTGTGTGTGAAATCTGTCCTGACTTCAAGACAGTGAGTCAGTCCACAGTGCCACAATGGAGCCAAGTCTGCTTTCTGTCCCTGAGCGGCTTATTATATAACATGTATTCTGAGTTACATCCTTATAATACAGCTATAATTCTTGCATAATAATTTTGTCCTTTTCCCTCCATTTTTTCAGTCTTTGTACTCTTTTCTCAACCCTCCATCCTTCCTCTCTTCCGTTGCCCACTCTTTGTTATCCCACCCTCCAGTGCCTCTCAATGGCCATGCAGAGTCATACCCAGCAAAATGATTTTAAAAAACAAAGACGGCATATCTTTATTTATAAATTTTCTTCTTTATGTTTTGCTCTTTTCCCATCAACTGCCGTAAGTGCTTACAAGGAGCACTCTTTTTTTCCTCTCAGATTTTTTTTTTAAGCAACAGTGAAATTCATTCCATTAAGATGGGTTTTAAAGTGTCCCTTATTGAATCATTCCCAAAACATTCTTTGACAGAAAACAATTAACATCAATTAAATAAGCATTCGGAACAGACAATGACTGTCCTTTCAACATTAAGCCTGCTGCACAAACAGTAATAGCCAGATTGGATAGCACTAAATACCATCTCTCTGTTGAATACAGGGAATTAAAATGAATGTGTTAAGGTCTCACAGATGCTTTAATATGCAGAAACTGTAAATATTTATTTTATTGGTGAAGTGGGCATTAAAACAACAGCATGAAAGCAACGACTTAACCAACAGACTACGACTTAACTTAAACTAACAGTCATAAAAGGCCATTAGAGCAAATCTGGCAGTCTGGAACAATGTGAGTACATGGAGGACAGAACAAACTGCAGCTCACTTGATTAGTGAGAGGAGATAGCTGAGTCATTTGGGAGTTGTGACTAAGAATGACATCAACACAAAGCAGTGTAATCCTAACTATAATCAGGCTAATAATGCATATTCTCACAGACTGCCATCATTGGATGAACAAACAAATGATTGGACAACAGATGTCATCAGTGTTTATGAGAAAAACTATGACATTTAAAAAAAATCAAAAGAAAAGGTGAATTTATTAATTTTGAGGACAAAGTAAAAGAAAAAAGATAGAGATGATGTAAAGCAAACAGGAGAGCAGTTGGTGATTACAAACACACATGTCAGGCTTTAACAAATGTGGAGACACGAGGTACAACATGTGACTCCAAAAAGAGAGCGATTAGAAAGGAAATGGGAAAAAAAGGGGAACAGCTCTAGAGGTGCACAGTCATGCTAGCAGCCCTGTAAAGTTGGGCATGTTCACTGTAACAATGTTGGAAAATTATAATAATAACCCCTTTAAACATTCAAGTTTAGCATATAGACATGTGGGTGTGAATTTGTGTGCCAAATTCTATTAACACATCAGTGCATTATGATCTCAAAATGTTGACCTCATGGTGATGCTTGACGAAAACAATCGGGAATCACCAAAGTCAGGACACTTTAGTCAAGTTTACAACCTATATTTTCCAATAGCTGTGGATTTATCGAAGTTGACCAAAGTGGTACACAAACAGACCAACTTTGTCATCCGTACAGCCACACTGCCAGCAGGACTGACAAAATAGTATGTGAGAAACTATGGGTAAAGAGCTGAAACTGGCTCATTAGTCTTTGCTGTTTACTCAAGCAAAGATGGATGATAACATTTCAACATTTTACACCCCTCCCCACCACCACCACCACCCGCAAACACCCACCCACCCACTAATTTCCGCTCACACACAACACACATCTAGAAAGTGTTTACATGGAGGATCAGAGGCATGAGACGAGATCGTGACTGAATATCTGGCTGATTGAACATTAATGTCATGTAAACAGCATCTAATCTGGTCAGCGTTCATTTTCATAACAAAGAAACACCAGCTGTGTTTAAAGCCCATCCCATCAGCCCGCTAATGGACATTAACATGTACACACAGTGCTTTGATCTACATACTAATAATGATTAACTGATGATTAACTAGCTTTGAAATATCTTCAGCCCTTTTTCTGCGTTAAGGCGCATGTGTGTGGATTATGGTGGAAATAAATGAACAATGGTTCAAAGTCAAAGCGTCTTTGATCTCTGCCGGCTAGGACAGCAGCCAGCTGGGTCTCTGAAATTAATCTCCTTATTAAACTCATCTTACGTCAGAAAACTTAATGTCTGCTTTATAGTTTTAATTGCACCTCTTGTACTTTTTCTTTCTTTTTGATTTTATTTGTCTTTATGCAGGCATCCATTCAGTTTTTTATTCCAGCAGTTAAACATAAAAATGTACTAAAATATTTAAGAAAAGTTTGCTGTGTTTTATTTCTTTTGTTCTTGCATACTAACCCTACACAGTGAAATTGTGGATAACAAAATGCATCAACCACTTGACTTCTGTTGGTCTTTAATAAAAGATGTGCAACTTTTATTACATTTGAAGTTTAACTCCCAAATGAAAAAGTCTAATGTTCTGTATTCATATTAAAGATTTTCTCTCATCTGCTTCCTTATGTTTCTTGTACACTTTAGGTCTATGTTAGGCATGTGTTCGATTACGATGATGTTGTTCAGTAGCTGTGTAGCTAGTAGTCCCTCAGTTAGACTGTAAACAAATCCTGCCAATCATGTTCCCACTAACACATTTATACTGTAGAAAAAGACAGTTGTTTGCAACCGAGTATTAGAATGTAGGCGTCAGGCTTGTTAATAGATGACAGTGTGTACAATCATGTATAATTTAATCCTTTCTGAGCTTGTTTCCATATGTTATCTTCTCAATTTTCTATTTGAAATCTCTTTACTGCTTTTCTTACTTTCACTGTAAAGAAAAGCCAGGAAAAACCCTTTACCCTGAAAAAAGAAAATTGCTGCCATAGCACACTGTGCACTGTAGTTTCCCCTATTATTAACTAAACCTACAATTATCAGTAATGACCTGCCTGTTCCAGACGTCTTTGTGTAGCCTGACCTGAGCGATCAGAATAAAGAAGCTGACTGACAGACTCGGTAAAGAAAGAGAAATAAGGAAGGATGATGGGAAAAAAGTTACAGATGTATCTTCCTCCACCCTGACCTCTTCCGTCTCCTGTTCTCTTAGCAGCATTAAATCAATTATGCAATAAGTGGGAGTGTGTGTTACACTCAAGACGTTGCTGATGCTGAAATATCACTGAGCAGCAACAACTCCAGCAGGAGAAAAAAGTAAAAGATACTGCCATTTTTTTTGTTTTGTTTATTACAGTGTTACATCATTGCTGTCCAGCTTTCCTCCTCTTCCTCATAGCAGGAGCCTAAGTACAAAACAAAAATATTCCTTTAAGAATTCCCTTTAATCCATAATGCATTGCGTCTGAGTGTTGCTGTCTCTGATTACTTTATCCTAAGTGTAAAAAAAAGCTTTTTTTGGTAACACATTTTGCAGCAGTTCAGTAGGTGTGTTGAAGTAATTAATGCGTTTGAATGAATTTAATTCCTCATTAACGCTGACATTTATCTAACAAATGTTTTGTGTTATAAATCTATCCTCTCAAGAGTATCACACATTAAGGCAATTGTTTGATCTCAATTAATTTGACTGAGCTGTAATTAACACTTCTGGACAGCCTGTTGCTGTATCACACACAGAATACTGAATGTTTCAAGTCACTTTATAATCAGCAACTTTCAGTGGATTTCAAACAGCAGCTTTGGCATTTTTCTGAAAGTTTCAGTGATTGCAGAAGGAGGAAAATACTCAACCTGATCTCTTGAAGCAGAAATTTCGCTAACAACTCCCATGAAAAGTCCAAAACAAAGAATGGATATTTCTTAACTGTTCTTAATTTGCATGAGAAGTTATTCATTAAAACTTAGTGAAGGTGACATGAATGAAGTACTTTTGTGCATCTCCTCTCCTCAACTTCCACTTAGAAAAAGCAGCTTTAGACTAAACGCCTCAGCCACATTAAAGCTCTCACCGTCTCTAATGTATAGTGGTCTGTCTTTTGAAATGAGTTTGGCTGCACTGGGGAGGCTTTGCTGCAACACCCCCTGCTCTGATCCCAACTGTGACCCAGAGACACACTTTCATATGCAGACAGTCACACTTTGGCACACACAGGGCTGAACGCCCTTCTGCTGCTCAGCTGGGCTTATAAGGTCTGAGATGAACAGTAAGGAGGAAGACGAGGGGAAGATAATACCTCCTCTCACTGTTTCATTTATCTGTGCAATCTAATATGATATTGCAATAATTGCAGCTCTGGTGTTGAGTCTGATAAAATAAGGCACCACAGAGATACATGACAGACTGCCTGGGATCTGAGTGCTGTAGTTTTACAAAAGTTTTATAGATGTGGAAGATGTTGTATGACTGTGGAAACTCTACCTGAGCAGCTTTAAGAGGTTTTAAGATGACTCTTATTCCAGTGTTGGTCCATAATAAAGCAGCAGAAGGTTCTGTGAGAACATTTTGTCTGCTGTTATATTTCTGGATGTAATTACACTCACTTTTGCAGACCTGAATAGACCAATCAGGACTCTTTGCTCATGCCGACCCTGACAAAGACGAACTGTCCTCTTCCTGTGAAACTGATTTGTTTGGCTTTTTCCTACAAATTATTACTGAATGTAACATGGCACTTTTTGTATAAAAAAGCCAAACTTTTAGAGCGTCTGTGAAAAAATTATTATGGAATAACTGTGTCCAGGCTTTTTTTCACTTTCCTCTCTTTTCCTCTCTCGCCCTCGGGTGGCAATTCTCAGTTTTATGAGGAAGGTTTTACTTCTCAGGGTAACATACATTAAAGTTTAAAACAGTTCTACAAAATATCTATCACACATTTTAGTGTAAATAAAGACATCAGTGCAGCATCGTCACATGGCTTAAAAAATAAAAAGCTTTTTCTTGATCATTCATTTATTAAAGTTGGACTTTTTATATTTTGCCATACAAACATATGAATGAAACTGTTTTAGATAAAATGATGAACTGCTGCTTTTCCCCAAAACTGAGTTAACTGGATGCTTGAGACAAAGGTCTCTCACTCACAATGACCCCATAATTTGACATTGCATGACATGAGCAAACATTAGTGTTTCAGTCCAGATTGAGATGATTTTTTTAAGTTTACAGATTCTTCCTCTGAGTTTTAAGTCTTATCTTTTCTTTTCCTCTGGATCACAACTTTGTATGTTGGTCTTTTTTTCTCAGTTCAAAGTAATGAAGGTCATGTGTCTTTAACTCAATTTTATGCAAACTTCAGTCAATCTAACCCTCGAGTCATCTTAGCCAAACTAAATTTCCCTCCACCTCCTCCCCTTTATTTCATGTTGTCTTCTTTCATCTCTCTTATCCTTTTTTGTCTCTGTCTTTTATTTTTGTTCTCCATCTTCTCTCTCTGTTTTTCCTGTTTCTTTTTGATCCATCTATTATCAGTCTGACCTCTGTCCATCTGATGACTTGCATGTAGAACTATCAGCTGGCACTTTACATACACTCATTTAAACACATGGGCAATTACACACACAGACACACACACACACACATATGCATGTATAAACAAGGTCCCATTAATGTGACAATGCTCTCATCACTAAGGAGACTGCTGCCCACTCAGTGTTTCACACCACTTAATCTTAAATCACCGTCTCTTCACTGCTCTCTTGTGTTCATCCTACAATTAAGTGGTGCAGCTCCAAACTGAACCCACTTTACCCCCCCCCCCCATCATCTCTTACTCACTCTGCCTTTTAATTTTTTGTGCATGTACCAATAAAACAGTGTTTATCAAAACCATATTAACATTCAGAGAAAACCCCCTTCATCCTTTATGGCAAACTGTTTTTTTGGAGGGATGTGGTCCTGGATGTAGCTCACCGTGTCTCTTCTGTTTCTTCACTGTTCATCCCTCATGTTAGTAGTATATGGAGTAGTAAACAGTAAATAAAACCCGTTTCCACTGAACCTCTCCATCACTTCACTCATTTCCCACCATGACATAAATTGTTTCAGGAGCAGGCTTTCATTAAAACCATATTAACCCCCAGAGAGAGAAAGAGAGAGGCGTGCCAATGACTTGAAGAGGTCATCCATCTCCTGGGTTTTCTCTCATTCTCCCTCTCTCCCACCTCAGACAGATAATTCAATATGTTGAGAACAGGACAGAGTGCTGTTCCTTTGCATAATTTTATTAAGCGACATTAGCTGCACTATCACAGAGGTGACAGGAAGGAAATGGATTTGAATAAGAACGTGATAAAAGAAGGCATCGGAGGAGGAAGGTGAGCTCGTGTTTGCAGCGTGGTGACAACTCTTGTTCTCAGCCTCTCGAAGGCAGGATTTACATAACCTTAAATTCCCATTATTTCTCTTGGGGGGGACCTTGAGATTGGATTGTTTTTTTTTTCAAACCAAACAATTTCTTACCTCAGGCTTATTTCAGAGGGGAGCGGTGCTATTAAAGTACACGCTGAAGTATTTGCTTTGTTTCACTTCCCACATGCCAGGAAATTGGTTGTGCTTATTGTGTTTCTTTGCACACTTGTCTATCTGCTGTATGAAAGCAGGTGTGCTCCAATATCAGTTTAATCTTGAGGGAGCTATTACCCATCCAGCAGCAGGGAGATTTAACAGCCTTTCCGTGCTGACCTTTCGTTATAAAAAATTGTACTTTGAACATCATATGCCATCTCTAATAACAAAGAGGAAGTGCAGACAGTAGAGAGGAACCAACTGGATCCCTGGACTCAACTCTACACACAGCATCATATCTGTAAACTCTAACAATATAGAACCTAATTGCTGGATAAGCCAAAGGTCGTCCAAGGATGAGATCCACTGGGTAGATGCCTGGAAACTCACAAGCCCTCAAGCCCACTGCATTTAGCTTAATATGTACTGTAACTACTTAAGCATCATTCACTTTTAATGATGCTAAAAAAGTCCTGGTTCTGATATAGTGTTTGATATATGAACACTATATCAGAACCAAGACCTTTTTTAAATCGATCCATTAATGGGTTATTATCCATTAATGGATCAATTAATGGGTTGTAATCCATTAGGGATGGAAATATATTTGAATGGTTCCATAGTGACTTGGGCCAGATAATTTTTTTTACTAGACAACTTGTTTTTTTTTTTTTGTTTTTTTTGCTGGCTTCCTTTTCCTTGCACTTTCCCTGCATTGCCAGTCTGGCCTTATTCAATGCCTTATTGACAAGGTGATGGGCCAATTTAAAGGGTGGTGGTGGGTAATACTGTGTATGTCACCAAGCATTGCCTGGGTTTTAAAACAGGAAGAACCAGAGGAAGTGGCTGGGGGGCAATGATGTCTGTTTAAGAGGCTAAGCAAAGCCGCCCAGCTGCTGCTTCACACTCTGAGCTGAAGAGACACTGAAGCAGCTGATCTAGTGCAGAGTAGGTCAATCAAAGTTATGATGAGAGGGTTTAATCCCGGGTGAGTCGTTGCCGTGAGCAATAGCACTGATTGTCGAATGACTGCTCCCACAGTATCCGCTGCGGCTTACTTTGATGTTTGAGGGCAGCGGTGTTGTGACAGCACACGCTGCCTTCACATCTGGGTCTCGTTCCTTGTAGGAGGATAACTGAGTTATGGTTGAGTTTGTTGACAGTTTGGAACGTGCCCAAGATTTTCTGTTCCCCGAAGCAAACTTTCTCTTGTTACCAGAGCAACAGCTCAGATCTTCAAAGTCACAGGTATAGTCAACTTTTTCAGATGTAGCTTCATTTTCTTTTCAAAACAGGCCTGTGGAGAAATGAGAGCAAGAAACATTGAACCTTTAACATAGAAGTTAATTATTTCCTAATTACTTGTTAGTAAAGATTCGTCATTTCAATCATGAGCCTTCTTTCTCGAGATGATTACAGAAAAGTTAAATTATGTTGAGTACACAAAAGAAAGTGAATGTTGGGAAATTAGACTCGACCATGATGTCAAATTTTAAGGTGGTAGCAATGCAGTGAGTTGTACAGAAATATATCCTCCTAAAGGAGTCTTAACACTGGAGGCAGAGTTGGTGAGAGGGTGAAGAACAATGCTGAAGGTCTGGATGAAGGAGATGTGGAAAAAAAAACTTATAATGGGCTTGTTGGAAGGTCCAACTGGGAGGACTGGTTTTGATGAAGACTGAAGAAAAATGGGACAGCGGAAGGTTTTGTTGATCTCTGAAATGACAGCTAAAGCAGTGGAGTAATGAACAGTTCGATCAACTTTGATGGCTTGTAAAGGTTGAAGCAAAACCAGATGGTTTTAACCGAGAGAGTGAACATCCACAATCAGCTTACTGAACTGAAAGCTGGAATAGACACATGTAAAGAGGGGCGAAGTAAATAATAAGGAAGGCAGGTTTATTTTATGCATTTTAAAATTAGCTGTAAACATTTATTTTACTGTCGTTTTGTCAAAAGTTTTAAACCTTTGAAAGTTGATGGACTTTTTTTTTTAAATCAGTTTCTCAAACATTTATCTCATCTGCAGTATACTGCATTGGTTATGCTGTGAGGAGGAAACATTTACATAAGATTTATATACTAAGTCATAAATGACAAACTGTTGAGCTTCAGTAAAACTAGCGCTGTATTATAAAGCTCTGGTGCGATGCATGATTTGGATCCTGTTACTTTTCATGGCAAATCTGTTAACCAGCCAGCTGGACGGATGAAAATTCAATCATTTGAGCTGCCTAACATTATTATTATTATTATTATTATTAGCCTTATAAAATAAACATTTTATCACACCAAGACCTTTTCTCAGCTTCCTCCCACCTCTTCGTTTTTTTATTTTGTTCCATCTCTTCCTTCATCCCTTTCTCTGGCAGCTTTAGGCAGCAGTGATGGAGTGAGTGTGTGTATCTTATTGTTTGTCATGAAAATAGGATTTCAGCAGATGGATGGAGGGATTCTGGAGGAGAAATGTAATCCCACAGGACCGGCACAGAATGGATGGACTGCTATGGTTGCTGCATCCCAGATGGTGGAGTAGTGGGATGAATCTTCAAATTTCAGACACATACACATATTACATAATTTTCAACCTATATAATAATAAAGGTTTATCTCAGCAACGCCCAGATGCTTTTATTAGCCTTAGGAAAAATGTAGAATAAGAAACACAATCAGCATCCTCTAAACAAGCAAGGAGTTCAAGCACAAACCACAAACATGCATTTTTCCGGTTCTTCTGGTGTTTTTAACTTACTATAAAATCAAAACTAGACTAAATGTGAATTTAAATAAACAAATCTCTTAGATGCTGTGGAGATATTCTTTGGTATTCTGAAAATGGAAAACAAAAACACAAAATTATAAATCTGTAAATATCATCAATTAAAACTTAGGTTGGAACTAATCTTTACAGTTTATCAGTGTTCTTTATGATAATATCACTTTGGATGAAACAATACGACTGTGTGCACTGTGCGTCTTTCAGAAAGTTACACTGCTAACATGTTTCCATATCTCAGCAACAGTGATGAGCAAAATGTCATCCTGCTGGTGGAAGTAATCCTCCATTAATGAACACATACATGAACAATTAATCTCAGTTAAATCAGCAACATGTTACTGGTCAGCTTGTTGCCAAACAGCTTATGAATGAGTAAATGATGGTGAAGCATGATTTAAAGGCAGCTGATGCAGATTTACTCCTTCAGTAATGTAAGCTTCCTCAGAGGTTTTCATGTCTGACTCATTTGATGTGCCCAAAATCCATGTAAATATGCACTGTAAATATGCAGTATGCACATACTGCCACAACCCCAGATTATAAAATGTGAGTTGACAAGTACAATATTAACATATTTGATGAAAATGATTTCCATAACTACAAATTCATGTAAGATCCAGCTTAGGAAATAACTGCATAAGGCTGAATAAGGAAGTAAACAGAGTGTGATGGTATTTCAAAAAACAATGTTACCATCTTTCCTGCTGCTAAATAAATGAATCTCAGAATCTGATCAGAGGAAACTCTTTTGTTGTGTTGTCTTGGTTTGGAGTTTGGCTGTGGAGGTCATGGAAGTGATGAGCATGTGTGAAATGTAAGAATATTTATATATGGGTTGTTGACTCTGCACACAGCCTCACATGACTTTTACCAGTGTTTGTTTCACAGCTTTTACTCTTTTGACAATCACACTTAGTACTTAATACATTAATCTCCAATTTACAAGGCAGTCAACAAGCTAATATTCGACCGATGAGCTCAGTGAGCAGAACTAAACTCATTAAGTCAAAAGTCTGCTCCTCTGCTTCCTCACACCGGTCTCTAATCACTCTTTTCATTTCTCTTCCTAGCAGCTGTCTTTAATATCCAGGCTTTAGTCTCAGAACTCTCACTAATAAGCTTTAGCATGTATCCACTTTGTCCTCTCTGTTCTCTGTCTGATGGACTAGATTTTACAGTCCCAGTGTTTCATTTCTCATATTTTTCTTTAACCCACTCTGACATTTAATTGCCCTCCCTCTCTTATCCACAAGTCTCTGTTTTTTTGTCATTTTTCTCCATCACACAGTAATGAGAGTGTTGGTAAATAGTAACAAGGTGATGCTGTCCTACTCCTCCCCCCTGCCCCACCTTGCTACTCTTATATTACAATGAATGATAAGGCCTGTGTGGGGATGTCCATTGTCAGTCACGAAACCCTCTTTTTCCGTTTTCTTGTCTTTGTGTTTGTCTTTCTCTGCTCAGAAGAGAAGCTGCAGCGTGCTGGGATAACAGCACAGCAGTTAAACTCTCTTTGCACCTTTGCACCTGTCAGCTCAGTGCGATGGGACCTGCTTTGTGGTTATGGTGGGCAAAGGGAAACAACAGTCTTGTTATGAAGCCATGCCCCTCTCACCAACAAATCTCTCCAAACACAAGGGATATCATAAGGGAAAAAGGTCTTTTGGGGTCTCCAACTTCACAGATCTTTTTCAGTGATTTATTTTGTAGTTCTTCCCAGTAGGTCACGGATTCAAACCTTTTCATCTTAAAAGTGGAAATCTTACAGATTCACCAGCTAGGTATTTTATCTCTCTTAGGTCATTAGTATGGTCTATTAGGCTCCTTTGCTGGATACACAAATATATTACTTCAGACTAATCTCTTTCGTCCCAAATGAATTTCTGTAGTTTCTCTCATCCTCTCTGCTTATTTACCAAATGATGTTTGTGTTCTGTTCTGTAGAAAGCAATAATTGAGTGTTTCAGATTATCACCCTAAGGGTAATTGCTCAGTAAAAATGTGTAAGCGTGGTTCTATTCCCCCAAATTGTCATTGCAGCTGATATGAACTCATTAGGCCATGAAAGTCTCTTTCCATTTTTAAAGTTAATTAGATGTTCAAATAGTAGCTGCAAAGGTGAATGTGTTTGGATCCTTTAACTCTGCTTCTTCATCCGCTTCCAGCAGCCAAAGGAAACTAGACATTCACAAAGCAAAGTCAGCCACTGAATGGGCTAAATCCCTTGACTAAATTAAATTTGTCCTTGCAACATTGTCTGACAGCCACACAGAGCTCACAGGAGGATGGATTATGTTCCTGCTCTCCACTCCTTTCCTCCCCTTCATTCTGTCTGATTTTTTTTTTATAATGGAGTGTCTTTGAACCCATATAATTAAACGTTTGTCTCAACTACTGCAGAGACATGCCCATCACGGTGCGCACACACACACACACACACACACACAAATGCACTCACTATTAAGATGTAACAATTAATTGCAAAAATTATTTTATGCTGTTTTTAACTCTGAAGGAGCTGCAGCTCTCAAAGGAGTACTTGGTGAAAAAATCTATTTTTGTACCATGTGTTAACTCTCCAAAGCCAAGAATGGTGATTTTACTTTTCAACTTGTTTCCAAATTAATTTATTTTGTCTTTGTCTTTGGTTGCTGACATGGTGGTAACAAGCTTGAATTTTGGCATGTAAATATCCTAACAGTTGATACCTGGCGTTGGGATCATTCATCATCACAGACGTAGTTTGTAATAGACAGTAGAGTTTCAGAGACATTTTGATAACATTTTTGTAGTAAATGTTAAAGTTAAGTTCTTTTAAAGAGATTTTCAGCTTTTGTCCCAGCAGTAACACACGCACACAAAAACCTAACTAAACAATAGACATAATTAATTGTTTGGCTGCTGGTGTGTACATCTTTAAAATCACTTCTATAATAATCATCTTAAAAGTATTTAGAGTATTGGTTGAGCTATTATTAAGTTTTGTTTAGATTTTTTAATTGATTCTGGTGCCCCCTGTGGGCAAGAGCAGTATGAGCACCACTGTCCCCTATGGCAAAAAGATCTTGATCTGGCTAGTGTTGAAGTTGCTTTGAAAAAAAGTTTTTCATATCAAATGCAACATATTTTAGATGTAACTTTTCTTCCTTAAACATGGCTGTTTGCAGGATGCATAGAGATGACATAATGCCCTTTATCTATTCATGGCTATGATGGAGAAACAAAACAAACCTGTCACACCTCAGAAATGTGTTATTATACAGCTAACAGATGTGGTTCCTCAGTGATAATAATTTCATTGAGCTAAAGCTAGAATTATTATCATTTCCCAATACTGTTGTGATAATAAAAAGCCAACAGCAAGATACAGCAAACACAAAATGTTTTGTGCAGTCGTCTGGCAATACAGAAATATCTGCTGCTGTGCCACCAAGCAGAGCTGCTTCTTTCCTCAGGCTGTGAGACTCCTCAATTCATCCTCAGCACTTAGCAATAAAAAATAGTTTAGGAATCCGACCCCTTGGCAGGCATTAAGAAAAACTGTATAGAAATAGCCTCTCCTCTAGCTGATGGTCTTGTTTGCTTATGTGGGTCAGTAAGAGACAACAGTTTTAAACTAGACTGTCAAATAACAAGCTGTAAGTTTAATGTACATTTAAGCATGTGCTGTTTTTGTGTCTTTTTGTTATTTATTTATTTATTTTTTATTATTTATTTATTTTATCGATTCTCGTCATTAATTTAATTGCGATACTGGTTCTTTCTTCTATTTTCTCCGTGTTAAGCTCTTTGAGATTTAAAAACATTTTAAAAGTAATGTTAATTCTAATGATGATAAGCCTTTATGACCACGACAATGTTTGACACAAACTGGTTCTTTTCTTATGAGGAATGGAGAAACAAAGTTAATCCACTTTTTATGGAGATTAATCTAATTAAAAAGTATTCATAATTGCCATTCTTTTCACTGATATGTCCTAAAAATCCAAAGTTAGAGTAAGTGAATTAAAGAATTGGAAAAGAAAGATGCCTGAGCCTTTCACATGGTTTAAAAGTGTCTTTTCACTCCTCCTTCCTTTCTGTCTGTCTGTCTGTTAATAACTGTCTTTCATCCAGCCACAGAAGAGTAATGGTGTCACCTATTTTATAGAGACAAATCATTCAGATAAAGTTCATTAAAAAAACTATAAAAAGTTAAGGGAACTGGTGGGAGAAAAAAGGTATTTATAATAGCTGAAATGGTGCTGATATGAAGGATCAGAGGGGTGGAGGCAGAGGAGAGGAACTCAGTGGAATGAAATGAGTTGATGTATGAGAAGGGAGTGTGTGACTGTGAGTGTTTTGCTGATGTTTGTACACACTTTTTATGTGCTGTATTATTGTGTATTAACCATTGTCCCTGAAGGAAGCAGTCACTGAAGCAATGTGTGTGTGTGTGTGTGTGTGTGTGTGTGTATGGGTGTGTGTGTGTGTGTGTGTGTGTGTGAGTGTGTGTGTATATGTGCATTTTTCCTGTGCAGGTTGGCGTGTTTTTGAAAAAAAAAATGCTGGCCACTGGGTTTTGTCCGCTCTGTGCCCCAGGAAGTCTCTATCGATCTGAGACAACAGACATGAAAGACATGTGGGGCGAGGAGGTGAGGGAAGACAGGTTGAAGGAGGGAGACAGGAAGCAGAAAAATAAAAGAAGGTCATTTCTCGCCATAAACTAGTTTCTCATATCTGACCTGCAGCTGATCGATAGCTTCCCCTGTGAGAATCACACTGTCTGTCTGGCTGGTTTCTTACTATTACAGCCTCCTGGGTACAATGGAGGCGAATTCCCCCAAAACAAATTATATCTGCTATAGCTGATTATAGTCTGGACATGAGGTTTTGGCTGTTAAAATACAATTCACAGTCCCCCTGAAGCCACCGTATAGAATTCAAATATTCTGGACAAGTCTGACTTGCTCTGAGCTATAAGCTAGCAGCAAGGGCTCAGCCAGTCAGTTATAACAGCATATCTTAATCCATTTGGTGGATTAATGACTTTTCCTTTTGCACATGTCATGACTAAATATCAGAATTGGCACATCCTTGCTCCCTGGAAGACAAAGCCTTTAAAGTTTGGACACTTTATTCACTTTTGTGCATCACTGACAGGCCAAAAATTTCTCACATCTCTCTGGCCAAATGTTTAATGACTCACTAAAAAGGTAAAATATCACAGAGAGGTTGTTTAATATAAGCCTTGTTATTTTAGAAATTTTAGGGTCTTTACTCCGGTGCCAACCTTACTCTGACATTACTACATTATTACATTCAAATGGCAAACATCAGTGCTCACTTCTTTCAACATGCATGCTGCCATGAACATTGCGGTCTATAGGAGCTGCTAACAAGGCTTCAGACTTCTATAGGTAAGTTTTGTGTAAGTGGTGGTTTCGTTAACAACCCAAAAGGTAACCAAATAGAACAAATAAAACTACTTTATTTATATTTTAGATATGTGTTACACTTATGATAACCGGTGTTGAGGGTAGTGGGTGACAAGAGTAATGCATTACAGTAATATACTTTTAAGCAGTAACTGGGTAGTATGACTTGTTACTAATAAAATCCCATCAAATTATCATTGTTACTGTGTCCAAAAATGTGTTAAAACCCATAATTTTGAGCTCACTGAGTTTTTTTTCAAGAGTTAATCAACAAAATGCCACTTCTTCCATTTTTCATGGTGAAAGAGAAGCAAAAGTAGAAAATCAGCAACGTATTAATTTTCACAGACAATAATAAAGTATATTGTACAGTTTGTATATGTTTGTATGTGTAGTATATGTACAGTTTAAAGTAACTTATTACTTTCAGACAAAAGTAACCTCTAATATCTGATGAATTACAGTTTGAAAGTAACTTGCTGAACACTAGTGATAACAATAACTCCTGTGCATTTTCCAACTTGGGGTTTGGACGGGGCTCCCAATGACTCCTTACTTCAAGCATAAATCCAGTTTAACATATCAGTGTAATCCTTTGCTATAAGTATCCTTTTGTAATATTTTATTTCCTTCTCTGGCTGCATGAGCTGCAATGGACAGTACACAGAAGCAGATAAAATCCTGACCTGGTACGTCAAGCTATGTTTCTTTTGCTTCATGCCTCTCTATGTTCCCTACAGATTTTACACTGTGATGTTAGCAGGGCAAAGGGTGAGATTCACATAAAGGCCTTTAGAAAAAAAAAAAAGACAGCAAGCACTTCTCTTTACATTAGATGACCCTTGCGACTCCTCCATTCCAAGCATCAATGTGTTTGTTTGTATCTGCGTAATCTGAAGTCTTTATGGATAATCCCTTTTACTCAAAGCTCCTTTTGTGTGTGTGTGTGTGTGTGTGTGTGTGTGTGTAGAAAATGTATTTCTCAGTGTGTGATAAGAGACTGTGGACCATCCAGCTCAGTGCCTGAGGTAGAGTTTATCACTGTCTCTGAATCTGAGTAACTCACAGGAGGTTTACAGCCAATAACACATCCTGACAGAGGTGTTTCCTTGTTTGCCTTCTCTCTCTCATTTCCTCCTCCAGTATCAAAACATTGCTAATGTTTGAGTTTCTTTTCAAGGATCTTTTCATTTGAATCAACTGGTTATTATCTGCATCATTTCCAAATACCACAGTGTTTGTTTTCTGATGGTTTTCTGGTGTTTATTTCAGTGGCAGTAGAAGAATGATTTATTAGTTTCCATATTAAAAATCCAGCTCTACCACAGTCCTCTTTGCTGCCCTGAGAAAGGGCCTTCATTCAATGTCAAACATTTTGAATTTGTTTTAACCCGCTTTAATACCATTTCCTCTCCATTGCATGAATCTGTCGGTTGTCAGTTCTCAAGCTGAAATCATTCACACAGTGTCCTTGAATTGAAAGAAAGTAGAGGAAAGCAATCTGCAGAGTTGCAAATATAAGAAGCAGACACAAAACACAATATATTGAGCTGCTGGCTACTGTTACTAGTGATACTAAAATGACAACATGAACACTAAAACATGATTAATCTCTGTTTGTGTTCATTGTTTTTCCTATTTAGAACTAATAGACCTGTCTGGTGTACCAGATGGCTAAGTCAGGCCTGAAGTCCTTCCATAATCGTTTCGGGTCATAGAAGGCAAAGAGAGATATTCGTTCTGCGCTCGCTCTCAGGCCTCACAGCAAAATCCAAAGAGAGAGATGAGTGGGAGTCAGGAGAGAAGAAATTGGATTGTGAAGACAGTGAGTATCAAAAGTAACAAGAGATGTATTTCAACACTCTAAAGCTATAGGGGGAATGAAGAGAGGAACGAGAAAGGAAGCACTCAGAGTGTCAAAGGAAGAAATAAAAGAAGAGGGAGAGAGCTCAAGAGATGTAGTGTAATAATCTGAGAGAAAGTGGGATAGGTGGAGTTGGGATAAGTGGCCTCTATCGACTGGCAGGAGGTTGACAGTTTCACAAGAGAGAAATGGAGAAATGAATCAGAGCTCAGGGGCAACAGTGGAACCACAAAAGCAGAGAGAGGCAGAGAGAGGGATCAGTTATGGAGGGCAGAAATGCTGGATGGATGAAAGGGTTGGATAAATAGGGAAAGGGTTGGAGTTTCCTGAGGTTTGTGTTTGGAAATGGACAACATGCTGTGGATCCACTCCTGCCTGAGGAAGAATGATCGTTAGGAGGTGAGCGCAGATAATGTTTAGCTGTTGGGACCCTGATCTTTCTTTCTCTGCAGCAGACCTGCGGAAATGAAGAACACTCTGAAATCTGTCTTATCTGTCAGCGCTGGCCATAAGGGTTATAACACACACACACACACACAAACACACACAAACACACGCGCACACACAAACACGCACACACGCACATGCACTCACACACATGCACTCACACACACACTCATTCTTGTGATTTAAGTAGAAATGTCAGCTTGGATATCCAGCCAGATAATGTTTTTATTTGTCTTCCCCTCAGTTCCATTCTTCTACCTGGACTCCAGTATTTTACAACGAATGAAATGACGTGACATTCTCAAACTGTAATGGTGACATACAGTGTGTATAAAACTGTTCATGTCTGTGTGTGGCTGTGTTTGTGAGAAAGAGAGAGAGACCTATGAGAAGTAATCTGTTCTACAGAAGGACATAATGCATTACAGATTGCATGTAGAGATGTCTTGAATTTTAAGGCTGGAACAGCAGTACACTCCCTCCTACACACACATCTTGGTGGAATATTAACACATTATTATCTTTCTTGTTTGCCAAGAATGATTGACTTCTGGTTTTCTCAGTAGGAGTAAGAAAACACAGATTTGGCTTCCAGCTTTATGACCTTCACAAAAACAAATCAAACGAAAGACATTGTCAGTCGCACCTGCACATCTTCACAAAGAGAGAAATGGAAGACAGACTTGAGTTTTTCTGAAGATTTATTTGACTTTTATGGCTCAATGTTGGGAGGTTGTCCATCCATCCCATTCTTGTTAATACGATACACCTACAGGGAATCTCTCTAAGTTTAGTACAGATGTCAGTTTGGAAAGATGACCTAATAAGAATGTTGGGGTCGAAGGTCAAAGATTAAGGTTACTGTGATCTCAAAAAACATGACTTTGGCCATAATTCCTTAATTTACAGGCTTTAATGACCGAGTTTCACTCCAATGACTGTTAGAATAAAAAGTAAAAGGATGACATTTTATAACCAAACACACTAAAAAATGTTGGGTTATTTTTTCAACCCAACAGCTGAGTTGAGACTGTTGGTTAGTTTAATTGGGTTGTTTTCATCAAGTTGG
>JAPZDV010000026.1:12606136-12617600 GCA_029814665.1 Acanthurus lineatus
TCCAATATTTAACCAGTGTTGGGTTAAAAAATAACCCATATTGGGTTGTTTTTAACCCAACATTTTTAAGAGAGAACAGTCAAAAGTCAACTTCACTCTGGGATTATAATATTCTGCTAAAACCCTACTCTGGCTTTTTTTAGCACCATTACTCAGGGACAGAATGGGAGATTGTGATCATTTTTCACATTTGATTAAATACTGAGGGATGAACACCTGTGTGAAACATCCATGTTTTAGAATTGGTAGGTTTTTCATTGCTGCAGCATCCACATTACATCACTATAGTGGTTGGTTTTGCTTGTATTGAGCATCAGATGATTGTTTTCACACTATCTGAAGAAGCTCTCTGACCATCATCTGCATTCTGTTCAAACAGCCTTTAAGTGACGACAGCATGTGTCTCACTGGGAACTATTCACAGTAAGCATACATGTCTGGGATGTGATGACATCCATTTAGCTATAAGAATAGCATTCACATCCTTTATTAAATTCCATTAAAGTCCCCACAATGAATCTATTTTACTTTTTATTGTCTTGTCACTCAGTTTATTGAACCAGTTCTCTCTTCAGCCATATTAATGGACAATATATAGCAATATGGAAATAACCTCTTATCTCTCCCTCCTCATTCCATCTTTTAGCTCTGTCTCTACACTATGTGGCGTATGTTGACGTTCCCAGCTGTTTATCATTATGACACAGAGCACGTTAGATGGACTGGCAGACTAAATAGTGTGTTTCATTAGAATTTTTTTTTTTTGGTAACATGCAAGTGCAGGTAAATGAGATGGAAATACAAGTTTATTACAGTTTATTTTGGAATACCGGTGTTGAGAGTTGCAGTAAGACTGATGGAAAGAATGAGAAAAGGAAGGATTAGCAGGAAGACCAAATCAAGAGGAGCAGAGAGTAAAAGAAAGAAGAGTTTAAGGTGTCGAAAAACAAGGGAATGAGAGAGGAAATAAGGAACATAGAGATGTTTGGTAGTCAGGGAAAGATTTCAGAGCTAAGAAGAGCTTGTTGAGTTGGTTGGAATGAGTTTTATGATAAATCATCTCACCTTGTGTTTTCTTGTATTTTCTTTGTACTCAGGGTCACTGGAAAAGCCAAGTCAGTCAGTCTGGTTGAGTGACAGCTGTCCCTCATATCAGAGGAGACGTATTAATTATTATTCTGCAGCCAAAAAAAGTCAAATACATGACAAATCAAAACAAAAATGAAGGAGAAAATAAACAACTTTATGGCATTTTGCTCACGCTTTGAACCCCTGCTGGTTCGGCAGTCATTTAATAAACAACTGCACTGGATTACAAAGTCGGTGTGTTTGAAATTTAACTCCAGCCTGCTGACTCTGGCAGCAGGGAGGGATGCTTCCAGAGTAGTCAGTGGGAGGTGGACCAATTTACTTCCTCCTGGACCACATTTATTCAAGATGATGACTATTTACCAAACCTTGGAATGATAACATTTGACACAAGCAGTGGAGAAATTGCTCAAATCCTTTACTAAAGCAAAAATAGTAAAGCCATAACATTTATAAAACTACATTTAACATTCCAGCATTAAAATCTTTTTTAAAATATATGTAATTTATTAATCAAAATGTACTGAGAGAAGTAGAACTCATCATGCAAAATCACAAATTTCAGTGTTACATAATACTGCATCATGATTATTCAACACATGTAGCATTTTAATGATGAAGTCTAGGTCGAACTAGTTTGAACCACTTCTGCATACTGCAGCCTTCTCACTTGAAATTACTTGTTTACCTCATACGGGGAATTGACTTATCAGTCAGAATGTAGAGCATCAGATGGGACTTTTGCAATGTGTTTCCATCTTGTCTTTTTCTTGTATCTTCATGTTCTACTATTCCTTCTTTTTCCCCATCCACTGTCCTCCTTTGTATTTTCTTTCTGTGCTTTTTAAGCATCTTTTGTTATGCTGTGTGTTCCAACAAGACGACCACAAACCAAGGCCTTCTTAACACAGCCCAATCTGGAAAGGTTTGAATTTGTTTTGTTGTTGTTGTTGTTGTTGTTTTCTACTTGGCTCCAGATTGTCTGGCTGTCTTTCAGAGATAGTACTTTGATCCAGTTGGACTGCTGTGTGATTGTCTGGAGCCAGCCTGCAGAGCTTGTCTTTTATATTGAAATCAAGGGAACATCACAGTAACAAGTGCGTTCTCAGAGAGACAAGACGCCTTTACCAACCAAGTGGGAGTTTACATGGGATATGCGATGATTAGCTACAGTACATGACTTGATTATTAAAACCCTTTGTGGCATCGTCTTTCTCTTTTTTTTATGACTTATGCTATTTTGTGTGTAGTTTAAAAAAAGTCTCTGTAATTACAAGACCTTTTCAAATTTGAGGATTCATTTTTTTAAATATGTTAATTTTCTTTGTACAAAGAGAATAACTTTGGCTTGCCCAACTCCTCCATCAATTACACATAACATGAAGATCAATAGTGCCAGTAACATTTCTTTGGTTTTGATGTAGTTTGCAGAAGATTTGCCAACATCAGCAGCAGCAGCTGTTTCCACTGCCAAAGGTCTCAGATATGAGTCGATGCTCCTGATAAAACAATTTCACCTTCAACCTTAGCTTCAACTCTTTCAAGCCTCACACAAAAACCCCTTTCATGAGGAAACACACTAAATCATAACAATGCATTTATCAAGTAATCTTAAATTATGTAAAAGTTGTTTAATTAATGCTTGAAATTAAGCCTAAAATTAACATAACCTGCTTTAACTAAAGCAAAGGAACTTTGAATTTGAAAGTAAACATCTCTTTGTGTTTAATGCCGTTGCTGATCATTCTTCCTGTTATTAGCACCACTATCATTGGTATGTTTTGTCACATCTCCCTCATGTAATTATCTCTTAAGACTGTTGATAATACAGAGATTTTATCATTGGCTTTGACCTTTTGTAAATCTTGGCAAAGCTGCTGCCTTCTGAAGAGAAACACACAGAGAGGGAAACAGCAGAAAACGCTCTTATCTCTTGGCTTTGAGAAAGAGAGCACATAAAAGGAGCAGCACACTTTGATTCTGTTCTTCTTGAGATTAAAACCCACTGCTAAGGAGTAACATTTACTAACATGCTCAGTAGATACACTGATTTCATGCTTAATTCCAATCCTCTTTAAAGCAGCTTTTTAAAAATTTATGTCACTTCATGAAGCCAAAATCTCTACTGCAATGGTATAACACCTGCAAATCCAAACACAGGACCAGTTTTACTGAAGAGTGGTGGTAAAATTGTGGGTATATTTAAAAATTCTGTCCGGTTAGAGTTTAAAAAAGAAAAAAATATATATACAATCAAGGATGGAGAATAATTTAATGTTGAAAACAACAGCAGGATTAAGTAAAAGTTTGTGTGAAATGAAATGCTTTTTCATGTGGGATTTGAATCTAACCTTGGTCACCAGCAAAAAGCCGTTGGAACTAAGTTTGCCAGACTGCTTCACCAAACTGCTCGCAGTAGGGTGTGACTGCAGAGCTGCATCAGGCCGCTGGTTATATTCCACCTGAAAATTGCAACAGAAAAAAGTGAAGAGTTTCTGTTTTTAGAAATAAATGAACTGTCCTAGCATTTTAAAATTAATGGAATACTCACACATACACACACACACTTCATGCAAGTGACCCTGTTGTGCTTTGCCTCATCTGTCGCACTGATTTGTGCATGAGTGTGACTTCTTGCCTCAGGGAAACTGGTGGGTGGCTGAGACATGCAGCTGCAGCTAAGTCTGCATTCTGGTGTGAGAGGAAGACAGATTGAACTTACTACTTAACTCACTCTGTCTTACATGATTAGTATATTAAAAGACACCTGCAGTGCATATTCTGTTATTTGCACTTTACATTTTCTGTCATTAATGAACAACTGCACTGGATTACTAAATAGGTGCAGTTAAAAACTTAATGTAGTTTGCAGCAGGGAGGAATACTTTGAGATGTCAGCAGAGGGTGGGCCAATGCACTTTGTTCTGGACCACATTTGTTCATGCTGACTACTTTTTTAACCTTGAAATGACCAGATTTGACACAAGCAGTGGAGACCATGCTCAAATTTCTTACTTAAGCCGAGGTGGTAAAACCACAGTACCCATGAAACAGCAATTAAAAGTCCAACATTAAAACTTTTATTTAAATATATAGAATTTTAAAAATAATAAACAAATAATCACTATTTTTAGTGGATGAAAATTTACTGTTTCCAACACTGTTGAAAACATGAAGAATTGATGTTATTCTGTGTCTCATCATCTCCTTTAGCACTGATGGTAGGACGAACCAATATTTATTATTTTCTGTTAGTGTTTAGACAAAATGATTTATTGAGAAAACTAATGATCAGATAAACTAATTTTAAAAAAGTATCTGTTAGTTACAAAAATTAAATGTACAGTAGAATAAATGTAATACTTAAATAAATGTACTTAGAAACTTTCATTACTGTTTGACACCATAACATGATGTGTCAGTCTCATATCTATGTTCTGGATATATCACAAACCACTGACAACCAGGCTGGTTAAGGTGCATAGATTTGACTTACCTTCTCTCTGAATTAAACCTCAACAAAAATCAAACAGTATAAGCCTCTTCTACGTGTTATTTGACTGCAGGGCTTTTGGATTATATTGGATTGCATTGCATTAGACTGTAGCCCTTGTGTATTCTTTACCTTGCAGTTAATGCCTGAATAAGTATGTTTCAGCAGCATTGGACAGAGCTCATCATCAGTCTGTGGACCTGTCAGCTCAACACCTGGCCACATACATAATTCATCTCACTATTGGGTCACCATGGGTAAACTGGGAGATTTCTAAAGTTTTGTCACAGAGAAGCATAGAATTTGAAAAAAGGTTTAACAAGACTCTCCATTTGTCATGATGTTCTGTGTGCACTAAGATATTAATGAGCAGTGCCACAGTGTTATTCTTGAAGGGAGTAGAAGATAAAAGTGGTGAATTAAAAAAAAGATGTGGAAAAACCAGCAAAAGGCTTACTCAAATCACACATGAAAACCCAGTCAGAAAATTTGTTGTACTATAGAATTTTCCTCCCTAACCTTAAATACAGAAAATCTTCAAACTGAGTCAGTGCTCCCATGTGAATGCACCACTCCAGCTTTTGTTCTGTAAATCAATGTCACACTGATCGAGAGAGAGAGAGACAGAAAGAGAGACAGAGAGACACAGAGAGAGAATGGGGAGGCATATATTAGACATATTTGGTAAAAGTTGGGCTTTTTTGCAATAAAAACAAAAAGGAAAAAAATGTTTTCATGTTCTAAATGTGCAATGTTCTAATTTTCATGATGGAAGTAGCTAAGAAATAAGCACATGGGTACCTGTAAGAAAATGGCATCTGGTGATCAGCTAAAGCATAAAAGAACATTATAATTTTCTTTGACTTTAGCAGAAGTGAACAGCAACAACACAATTATGCACTGCACAGTTTGTCAGAAGCTTTGGAAACTACAGATAAAATAGGGTCTCTTTCAAAGGCATGTCAGTGCTGTAACGGTGGCTTACAGCATCTCGCTTGCTGACAAGACAATTAACTACAGTTTTTGTTGTTATTTAATAACTGCTGATAAAAAAATAGTTAAAGGCAAGTAAGACTTGTCCTGAGTTAAATAGATTTCTGACCCAAACATTAAGCAAAAACTTCACCATTAAGCCATGTTTATGATACTTTTTTGGAGAAGGAGGTCAGAAAGCTCAGCTGAGGTAAATTCAGGGTATCAATCCCCTAAACTCAGTAAAGTCAAGTGCAGATTTCAGGTAAGGGAGAATCTTATTTTGGCTGCTTGCTGCGCCGTTAGCAGCAGAGTGAGATGGGTCAATCTGTCACAGCTCCTGCGTGAGTCTAAAAATAGGTAGCATGTCCCCACCTGGAGCAGCTGGTGCCGGCTGAGCTTTTTTTGTACGATGTAATTCTAAATGTCCCTGTATGGGAGGAGGATGTTTTTGCTCATTTTGGAGGGGAACCGCTCCAGAATATATGTGCTGCAGTTGTGATTACTGTGCAGTCTGTGTCTTTGAATGTGCACTTGTGAGAGACCAGATTTGGACCAAGTTGACCACAGTCTTTCCTCCTCTCCTGCTTTTTCAGCATCTTTCTCTCTGGTTCTCTGTGTGAAAATAGCAACAGAAAAGCTTGTTGTTGCTGAACAAGTACGACTGATTTGATCCTCAGGAGGATGAAAAGCTCTTTTGTTGTGTTTTTTTCCCCCTACATGTCCTCTACCGCTTGTCCTTGTACCTTCTCTTAGTTCCTCAGTTTCTCCTGCTACTAACAGAAATGTCTTAGATTTCCAAGTTTTTTTTCATTATTAATGCACTAATACAAGATTTATTAAAAGAAACAAAACTCTGCACTTGTTTAGGTATTTTATTGGAAAAAAGTGCATCTGAAATTGTGGTTTCCTGCTGTTTGAGAGTTTGTCTCAAGAGTTTGTCTTTGCTGAATCTCAACTTTTGTAGTATTTTTTCCAAACTTTTGACTTTGTGGGACTCTCACATCTTCTGGGTTTTTTGTCAAAGCATTTTCTCTAGAGCACAGCCAGCTCGTCCCTCTGGGCTGTTCAGGAAAAACTCACATATACTGACTCCTTCTTGTCAGGATCTTAAGTTTACCTTAGTGTCCACTGCATCATTATTTGTTATCTTTTTGCTGTAACCTGCTTATTTCTTCATCTCATCTCCTACTATTATTTCCTCTCCTCTAAATCTTAAAGCTCTTCCATTGCAAATTTCTTGCTTCCTCAATAACGGATGAATCATTTAGCTCTGTTCTTTCCAACAAACTCCCTTTATCACTGCTTCTTTATCACCTTTCACTCAATAACTCTGCCTTTCAATCTGCCTCTCTCTTTTCATGCCCACCCTCGGTCTTTCCATTGCTTTAATCTTTTTTCTGTTCTTGTTTTTATTTGTGTATCATGTATGCCCATGCATATGACAAATGCACAGTGTCAAGAGTCACTGTTTGCAAGGTGTTATGTCAGAAAACATGTTGAAGTTGTGTGTTTGCTGTGCAGTAAGTCAGTAGTGTCATTCATTCTTCACAGGTGAAGATGATGATGAAGGACTTTTTAAACCAAGAAAATGCAAAGAGATGGACAGACATAAGGTAGGATCAGAGGATTTATGGATTCAGACTGTAAGAAACTAATCCAGCACAATCAGCACAACGAAAAAGAAAACTTTGCTCACAAAGGAGGTGCTTTTGTGTGTGTTTGCCTGTGTGTGTTTGTGAGCTAGCTCTCTCTCTTGTGAGAGAGAGACTTGAAGGTAGAAGATAATTAATGAGCCTGGAAAACATTTCTCTTGCCAAACAAAGGGAGACTGCAGATTCCTGACACTGCAGTTTAGTTTGGGGTGGGTGGTGTGTGAGTGTGTGTGTGTGTGTGTGTGTGTGTGTGTGTACGTGTATGTGTTGGTGCTTGTGTTTTAGTCATAAGTGGCTGTAGTCTCAGTGGTGTGGGGAGCAGCTCAGAGAAGATAAAATATTAAAGGGACACAGATCTGCTCTCCTGTGTCTTCTCTTATTTGCTTATTTGTGTTTTTTTGTGAAAGCAGTGTTTTTCATCTCTTACTAATGGAGGTTAAACCTCTATGACAGCAGCACACCTACCTCAAGCGTTAGTCTTGTATGTAAAAATTGAATAAATGTTTTTCATAAGTGAGGATTATGTGTATAAGTGTGTTTTGTGTTGGTAACGGCATTGAATCCCTCTTTACAGAGGGAACTTGCAGCTTGTTCTGTTTAGTAGTATCTGTTTTTAGACATCCCATTGATTCTTAGCATCTGATAGATGCCCCAGCCCTGAAAGGCAGGCAAGAAAGCGGCCAAGCCACCAGAGCACCTGGCAAGCCTGCAGAGCACAAAGGATCCAGGGCCACGAGCCACAGAGAGAACTACAAGCCCAAACTAAGGAAAAACCAGCAAGAGAACGGTAACACAAGTGTGTTCTGAAGTCTGGGGCATCCTCAGCGATGTAGTTCTTCAAGTAAAAGTGGGGCCATATCCCTGACTCAAGCGTGAACCAAACTGGGGCATCATCGGTGAAGTAGCTCTGCAGGTAAGTCGGGGGTGTCATCAGTGACGCAAGTTAATACCACAGTCTGGGGCATCATCAGTAACATAGTTCTGCAGAGTTAGTCTTTAGCGTCATCAATGAGGCAAGTATGTACAAAAGTCTGGGGCATCATTGCTGACGTAGTTTTACAAGTGAGTTTGGGGCATTTTGAGTGACGTAGTTCTGCAGGTGAGTTTGGTACCTACAGGTAAGTTTAGTATTCATTGGTGACGCAAGTGAATACCAAAGTCTGGGGCGTCTTTGGTGACATATGTTGGAGGTAAGTCTGGTTCATCATCTGTAAAAGAGTTCTGCAGGTAAGTCTGGGGTGTCAACATTGACATAAGTGGGTACCAAGATCTCAGGCTTCATCTTTGATGCCAGTGTATACCAATTCAGGGCTGTGATCAGTGATGACGTTCTTCAAGTAAGTCTAGGGTGTTATTGGTGATAAAGTTCTGCATGAAAGTCATAGGCATTGTCACTGACGAAGTTCTGCAGGCAATTCTGGGGCGTCGTTGGTGATGCAAGTGTATACCAAAGTCTAGGGTGTCATTGTTTTTTATTGTTGCAGAGGATGCAGTATTTTTCAGAGATGTAGCTTCTGTCAGTACACCTGCAGTTTAAAGGGGAATGTTTCAGTTCCCGTTGGACAGGATATCCATCACCTTGTCATAACAATGCATAGGTCACCTAGTTGACCAGGTGGGTGGGGTCATTGCTGTAACTCTGCCTTCCATTAGACAGCTGGCCATCAGTTTGATTGATAGACAGCAGCGGCCTCAGAGTTGCTTCTAGATTGATGGATGAATTTTTATTCCTTTTCACAAGGACACACACAAGATGGATTTGTTTGCAAAATGGACAAGGCTATCTTTTTTGTGCTCATTTAAAATGGGGATTGTGTGTGTGGGGGTGTGAATATGTATGAAGTGTGTGTGGGGGTGTGTGTGTGTGTGTGTGTCTGTGTTTGATTTTGATGTTTTTATCTTAATTAGATATAAACACACACTGTCCCTGCATAAATGTGTGTTTCAGCAGTTTTCATTTCCAGATGCTATGTCTCCCAATTTTTTTAATCGCTTTAAAGTTTGTCACATGAGGCCTTAATTTTTTGTTTTTTAACTGGTGCTCTCCACGCTCACTTTGTGGAAGATACTTTACGATCCCTTCAGGAGTTGTTGCCAGTTTTGATGCTTCAGGGCTAAGCCAGAATTGTATTGGTGTACTGCAACTGATTTTATTTGAACAATTATCTGTTATTTATATAAACTATTAAAAATGTGAATCCCTGGAGTAAGAACACACAAACTCATATCCTCAGTTTATTAATTTATAACAAAAGTCAAAACAACAGCATTGCAAATTTGCTAAACAATTATTGTATTATCTCAATGTTTTCCTTGCAGCTAATTAAAATCCAAAAGAAAACACTATTCGATACATCTGCATTACTTATTTATGGTGCCAGCTAGTAACCAAATCATGATATGCAGCTCTGTAAAATTAGTGTTATTATAAAATCTGAAAAGGAAAAGCAGTTTTTCCCTACATCGCTTTCCCATTTGAGCTAACAAATCCTTTCCCTGTATGATCGAACTACAATACTAACAACAAATTACAGAGCTTTTGCTAGCAAGTTTCATATTGAAAGTTTTACCACAACACATTATGTGAGACAAAATTATCCAAACAGAACTGTGCGCTTTGTAGCTTTTGTTAAGCATTCATTAGCATTCTGGGATCTAGGAGTCTCAAAGCTAGGAATTTAGTGAACTGTCGTGTTTAGATCACATAGTCACATAAACTATTTGCAAGATCAAGAATTAACTTCATGCTCAAACATTATTCTGACATCCTTGGAGGAAATATCTGGGTTTGGAGAGTGTCTTCATTGTTATACAAATAGTTATGCTGCTGTCTGTGTTTGAGGGCTTTGTTTGAGTGTAAACAGTGACAGCTCCATTTATTTCTATCATCCATTAAGCACCAGCTAAATCATTAGTGGAAGAAATGAGTCCTACTGCATGGGGACACAGAAACACAGTGCTGATCTGGTGTCTTAAAGAGAATGCCAATCAACATCCACATGAAGTTTGTAATGAATGGTAATCAAACTGTGAGAGAGACTGAGCCTGTGGTCTGTTTTGTGTGTGTTCTTCCTGCATGCTTACTACAGTGGATTCAATTAATTGGATTTTAGGGAGAAGAAAAAGCCTGTTTCTTGTTTCCCTTGGTATCTCACCTCTAAAAAGGACATCTTACACTTCATTTGTACTCTGTTCTCAAAACTGTCAACATTTCTGGTTTGTAAATGTTTTAAAAATGATTTAATTACTCTTCCTTTTTTTACATCCTAGTTCTCTGTGGACATAAAATTAAAAACTATGAATCAATGGGACTAGTCCATGTGGTTGTGCCACATCAAAGATTTATGAGTCCTCACAACCTAGCATCTTGAGGGAAGGCATTGAGTTCCTTAAGTACATTTGATTTTGTTGGAGGGTTGAAGTTTGCTCACTCTGGACAGAGCCAGCAGCTCTGTGTGTTGTGAAGGTGTTAAACTGAAAATACACTCCTTGTCAAATTCAGTGAATATATCCTCACGGTCCGTTAGCTGTCCATTCTGTGTGTGCTGGAAAAATAAATCTGGTGTTTGTGCAGAGCCCTGACTTTGTAAATGGAACAAAGTGAAGTGGACCTGTGCGTCTGTCTTGCAGAATTTTACTTCACGTGGATCTCGCCAACAACTGAGAGCCAGTCTGACATTTACTCTTCTTGCTCGGTCACTCTTTTTCTCTTGTCTGTCAACGTCCTCCCTTGTCATCTTCTCCACTGTCTTTGTCTTCACCACTGATGTGATGTTGACACGCTGACTTTGACACAACCTGCTTGCTGAGTTACCCTTTCTTTTTCTCTTTTCCACTAACTTCCTCTACCTTATATTTGTCCAAGTCCCGTATGTGAACTAAGGTTGTTGGGCCCATTTGTGAGCTGATCTTGCTGGCTCCATTTCTGCTCTGCGCAATTCCCAAACCAACATCCTTAGCCTTGACAATCTGACCCTGCTACACAAATTTATAGTGTACAACCCAACAAACATCAAAGAAAAATACCAACATACTTTTTGTTGCGCTTCTGACCTGTTGCATGCTCTGAGGTCTTGACGACTGAATTTTGGGTCTGTTTTGTTTCTGCTTAAGAAAACTCAAATGACACAACAGCAGTCACAAAAACGCGTGTAACTCAGGTGCTGATGTTGATCGACTCTAGTGTTGTGACGTTCACGAACGAACCGGTTCTTTTGAACGGCTCGTTAACATGAACGATGGGAACCGAGTCGCA
>JAPZDV010000026.1:12617700-12634210 GCA_029814665.1 Acanthurus lineatus
GGAATATTTACAATGAATCCAGATCAGACTTTAAAATCTAATCCACACATGTCAAATAAGGTTATAATCAATATTTTTGAATAATTCAAACTCATATTGGTGGGATATCTAAATTAATTCCTCCCAGTGATTATTTCCAAGATAAAATAAGTTAAGGCCAGGCTGGCTTCTTAAAACTTAATAAATATAAAAATGAGCCAAATGAGCCAGCTCTTTGAAAGGAACGGCTCACCAAGATCCGGCTCCGCTCAAAGAGCCATAAATCCCATCTCTAATCGACTCATGAATCTTGGATAACTTACTCACTCAAACTGGTGGAACATGCTACATGCACATTACAGCACACCACTACTCATGCAACAGGGAATTTCAGATTGCACTTCAACTGGTATCCAACAACATTTGATCATGCCATTTTCACTGCACACAAAAAACAACAAGATGAAACAACCTCACAAACATTATTTGAAGTGCTCTTTCATCTTTGAGGTTTTTTATCACAAAGAAAGTTAGGCATGACAGTTGGAATAACAAAGGTCTGTAGTGTCCGTCTGTTTTAGGGCAGGTTGATGGATTACTGTCAGATTAGTTTAAGATAGCAGCAGTAAAGAAAGCATCATGATAAAAAAGCACGGATATCAAAAGTGAGGTAGTGCACTCAGAAAGGTAACGCCAGGTTGACTGTTTCGAGAAATCTTGCATTTCACTGCACAAGCATGTCCTCGTAAACTGTCATTTTAGTTCAAATTTGCTAACACAGAGACTTAAAGAACTAGCTGGATACAGAATCCTATCTCTTGACTTCATCTGATGGGATCATAAAATTTGCATCTCTCGATGAATGCACCATGCGTAGGTTAGGGAGCCGTCGGTTATGTGCATTCATGCAGGTTCAAATGCACAGGTGGAGTTTTGAATTGCGGTGTAATTGCATTTTGAACTCAAGCTTGCAGCTTAGCCAAGCATTCAGGTTCTCAGTCAGAATATGCATACTGGCATGCAAATTTATGACAGAGTCTGAATTGGTTCCTAGATGGCGAGCCTTCCTCTCAGAACCTCGTCTTCCTCCTTATCAACAACAATACGGCACTTAACTGGCTTAAATTGTTAAGCTCTCAATTCTAAGCAGGAGGAGGTTAACCCAGGGCTGAGAGTTGCTCTGTGTGTATGTGTGAGTGTTTGTGTGTGAGAAAGAGTGTGTGTGCGGGTGTGTGTTTGCCCTGGCAGACAGTGCAATGTACTGATAAGCAGGGTAGAGCCTATTAGCTGTTTGGCCTGCAGCCTGAATGTCACTGGCGATTTTTCTTCTCTGGTCAGAAACACTGTTATTGTTTCTGAGCCAGCGAGATGTGGGATGGTTTCTGTTATGTAGATCCTGTTGAAATTATTTTAGAGGAATTTACTTTTAATGAAAAATGTGTTTGTTAATGCTAGCTATAGCCATGCCTCACTTTAGTGTATATTTGCTTCCTTACAGACTGTATGAAAGATTACTGTTTTTCCTGTTTCTTATCAGTTGGTTTGAAAGGAATTGTTCAAAAAAATGGGAAATATGCTAATTTCATTCACGGCAAGTTAGATGAGAAAAATAATACCATTGTCTGGCAACCTTTCAGTGACAAAAAGACTCCAGGTAGTGACTGTACCAAGCTAGGGAATAATCCAGTAAATAGCCCCCAACAACAACAACAACCTGTTGAAGGGGGCTTTGTTATGTAATGTTACTTTTGCTGCAGCAGAGGCATAGCCATTATAAAATCAGTTTGCTCACAGAAAATGTAGTGAATGTGGTCTTTAATAACATTATCTACAAAACAAAATTCAAATGCACCGTGAACTGACTGTTCAGACACAATGTGACAACACTGTGCTCTGAAAACCCTTGTTTTAAATGGCTTCTGTACGGCTTTTGTGACGTCAAGCAAAGCACTTGCATAGTGCAGCGCGCTGCTTAGCAGACTTGCAGCCAAGTTTAACTCAGGATGATTCCCGTTGGGCCATGGATTGATGGAGATGTGAGTGGGGCATAACAAATCCCCTGAAGTTGAAAGTCACTTAAGCAGAAAACTTGTGGTTTTCACACTTTTTAAAACTCAAACAACGTGCAAAAACAAGAACAAGGAAAATTAAATGGAAAATCAACTCAAACTTCTTATAATATTTTAAGTCAGTCTGCTGAGTAGTTTAGCCATATCTGTTGTGCACCACTGTCAACACCATACTTATAAATCCAGCAACTGTTGTATTTATATTGGTATTTTAAGTAGACATTTTCAATATGGAAATATTATAACATATACTAACACCCACCTATTACCTACATAATACAGTATATAAGGCACCTTTTTGTGTGTAAAAAAATGAAAAATATATATTTCCTTTGGTAAAATATGAACTAAATCAACAACAGATTAACCACATCTCCGGATGTTTGGGCAGATTTACTCATTATTTTGAAAAACATCTGAAAGTGTTCTAAGCCTGGTTTGTTTATCTTGTTTACTGAAGAAACTGAGAAAAAGAGAGGAATCTATTTTAACATGACCTAAATGAGTTCCCTTAGATTGTCTTTATTTAGTGTGTGTGTATTTTTTTTTCTCTCTTTCAGAAGTGTTAACCAGAGTGCGGGGAAAAAAAATCTAAGTTGGAATAAAGTACTACCTGTGTGCCCAGATAATTTCTTCCCTTTTCAGTCTTGAGAAGTTCTTATTCTTCTTAACATCTCAGATATCAAAACTTTTTTTATAGCTTAAATCCTGCTAAAGTAGAGGAGCAGCCTCTCTGCCCTATTTGAATAGTTTTAAATTAAGAGTACACAAAAACAGAAATCATCCAAGAACAAAGGCAGCACCTTTGTCTTCTTCTCTTGCCTATTATCTTTAATAGGAAGATGGCCTGCCGGTATTTTAAACAGTCCAAAGTCCTGTCACCTTCCTGCACCACTTTCCTCCTCGGTCTAACTTTGCCTGATAGATTAGTGATGATTCAACCAGAGCCAGAGAGGAAGAGCCAGCTTTAAAGAGACCGTTATGAAGGAGCTGACCGGCTCACACCAGCCTGGTGGAATTAGACTCATAAAACCGCAGAGCTGTCAGGCAATCCCATAGACCAGACATAGTTTACAGGGCTGTTGCGACTTCTGGTGTCTGGCTGGCTCTGGCTATCTATGGTCACATCTTTGAGAGGAGCTGAGGGCAAAAGACTCTACTTCCTGACCTGAGCTTTGTTACTTGAGATGGACTGATGGGAGTCGACTGATAAGGCTGCAGGTTCTTTTTTCAGTCTAGCCTTTAACCTGCAGCTTGGTAGTTAAAACAAAAAGATATCTATTGGCAGTTTTTGTTTTTTGTCATACCCATTTAACTGAATGTTAGTGGTTTATTTAGTGAAATTGTCTGTTACTATCAGTCCTAAATATCTGTCATTTTCAGTACGTAATTTCAGTGATGCCTTCACTCATTTCTGGAGTAACACAGGTGTATGAATTTTGATACAAAATTCTTGTCCATGAATCTTAAAAGTTGGTTTTGTAGACTTTTACCTGCACTGGTGACTGGTTCAGCATGAAATAAACAAATCCCATGAGCCGAAGCTACATCACTGCATCATCAAACTTTTCTTGTAATTGTCTTGAGTTCAAGAGCAGAAATCATGCCTTGGGTGATTTATGAGTTTTGAGAAAAGAGAAGTGATAATTAAGTGAGATAAAGTCCAAAAAGAGGGACTGTGAGCTCTGTGAGAAACTTAGAAGTGATTTGAAAATGTTAGAAAATCTAAATTTGATTTTGTTTTTGCCTTGAAAGCACAATTGTTCAGGTGTTTTAGATCCAGCCTTAGCTAAACACAGTCATTCAGTCCACTTTAATCAACTTCATTCACTAGAACTTCAGGTTGTTGAATCTACATCATTGCAGGGTACCAGACGTCTGTTGTTGCCTGAGCCCGAACAGGATAGATCCCACTGATAGATGGCATTGATTTTCCGTGCTTCTACTGAGGAATATTTTAGTTCAATTTAACTGCAACCGAACCTCAGACTGTTTCAGTGACATTAATATCTGTAAGACAATGTGATTGTGTTGCCATTGACAACAGGATGATGTGGTGGTTAGAGAGACGATTGTAACTCTGGGTGATTACTTGCTTGATACCTACTACAATCAATATATCCATCCCTGCTGCAAAGCATCTCCCCCCTGCCAACACCCCCACAGCGCACAAACAGTTTGTCTGCTGCACACAAAGAATTAAAGGCTCTCTAAAATATTTCCACACAGTTTTTAATCTTGTGCTCAACACATTTTACCGCCGTTCTCATTACCCACTGCAGAGAGAATAACGGATGGAGAGAGTGAAACAGACAAAAGACTGATGAGGGTTGTACAGTGGACGGGGGAAGAGGAAGGCTGAGTAGGAAACCATGTGAGCAGCCTAAATGCTGTTTAAATTAGAAGGACTGACTTTATACAGCCTTTCGCTCTCTTTTTTGAAACATTATTTTATGAGGTACTTTTTATATTACAGTCTCAGCTTTGTGTGTGCCATTAAAGCAGCACTATGAGTTCACATCCATACACATACATCACTGTAGGTATTAATTGCGCATATACAACATATTATATACAGATAATGAATTATTATCCACTGACGGGAAAAGTTTAAGCAAAATAAAAGACTTGATCACTTTCTGACTTCATTGTATAATGATGCAGCCTGCATTAATGATATTGATGCTTGTTGAGCTGACAGTTTCAGTGTAATTAACTGGATTTTCATTTAATTTCATTACCATGAAGTTTAGATTTAGTAGTGTCAAGAGCTGCAAAGTTGAACTCAAACCATCTATTAAATTTAACAGCATATGAAGAAGACTGAGTAACATTATTCTCTTAAAATTGTTAATTAAACTGATGTTTTTGTTGTGTTCATGTGGACTGAGGTGCTCTTCACTGAGCTTCAGCTCCCCTCCTTTCTTCCTCTGTCTCTTGCCCTCACACCCACACATTGCATAATGTTGATGCTGAAGTGAAATTATTTGTTTAAACACTAATTATTTGTTTAACTATATTTAAAACAACTATGTTCTGCTATATGCTAATTTCAAATGTAATTGAATGCAATGTTTTGTTCACTTAGCCTGGTGAAGTGTTTGGGCTGATAAGAAGGAAATCTGTAATGGGCAGGGTTGGCTGGGGAAACTGGGGGTGGGGTTCAGCTGCTAATGCTGTTCATTGCTTTTCAGTTAAACTTTTGAAAGATTTTTAAAGAAAAGCAGCAATTTCTCCCAGTTACTTGTCCACATTAACAAATCCGTCCTATCTTTAGCCCTCTTCTAGGTGTCCCTGGTATAAAAAAGGCCACATGACTCTTCATTGATCTGAGTTAAAAACAATGTGATTAAACTTAAAACGTCAGTATATGGCAGATATGTTGCCACATTAAAATTCAGCTACAGATGACAGCTTGCCTTGACAAAAGAATGTTGCCCACTCAGGCTTTCTGCCAACAGACACCTGCTGTATTCATCCGTGGTGCAGTGCTATAGTAAACATGTCTGAGTGAACTCTCTTGGTGTGTAATTCTTGTTCTAATGCCTGAAGCTTTTTTTTTTGTATGACAATACAAAAATAATTTCACTGAGCGGTTCCCATAGAAACAGCAACTCATGACAGCCGTGTCATAAATATGGTGAAACAGGGTCTCCTTTGAATCCAATCTCCCAGTGGGAAAAGTCGCTTCCTAGGGGGCTCATTAGCATCTTGTTGGTGTTTGTATTGAGACAGTAATTGTGAGACCAGTGGAGTTGATGGGCAATATGATACAAGTATAGCCACTTTTTAATGAAAGTTGGTTTGTGATCTGCCACTAAAGACGGAGAAGAAGGAGCACTCTGATGTTCTTTTTATGACATCAAAATACTTCACCAGGTCACCAGTTATCTTTGTTCTCAGCATCTTAGCATTTCTTCTCTCTCTTTCTCATGGGTTTCATAAACTACGGGTTATGAACTTTATTTTATCCTGAAAAAATTGTAAAGTAATTGGTTATCTTGTCAGTACTGGACACAAGAAGGTAAATTTGATGCATCCTGGACATGGATGGTTGCACCATGGTATTTACCTACATATGTACATCTGTACGCCCACCTCATAAACTCACGCTGAGGTCCAATTTCCTGAGGACATTTTCATTAGCTTTTGTTTTAAAATGTAATTTTGTAAGTTTTTTTCCTGACAAATGTGTTTATTTAACCTTTTTATACTAAACGGGCAAAGCTGCTGCAAACATTTTATACATATAATTTCTTTCTCTGTTGCTGTCAAGGTCCGAGGACCATAAATTCAAAAGGAAGGATTTATAGAATTAATTTTACATTTGCTGTTACACAATTTCAACTTTCAGTGAGTTATTGATCATTAAGAGAACCGTAGGCTACATCCAAACATGTAATTATTTATTTTATATTTCCTAAGGGGAAGGGGGTTTATGGCTGGCTGGGAATCAGGCTGAGCTCAGCATTTACTGCAAATACAATTTCTTTGACCTCAAGAAAAAACCCACACAGTGACAACATTTTTTGTACCAAAAGTTAAAAGACTTTTCTCTCTCTCTTTTGATAACCAGTAAAACTGCTTTGCAAGGAGTTTAGTATGACCAGGGCACAGCAAACATTTTGTGTCTGCTTCGCTTTAATTCATTTTTTTTTCTAAAGTCCGACAAGCAAATATATCAGCACAACAGTATACAACAGTTTGTTTATGCCCTTCAGTTGGGTGTTGGTCACTCATTTATTCATTAATTTGCTCACACAGACACATAATCACTCTTAGGCAAAACACATGGGCTAATAACAACTTCCTATTTGACTCTAAAAATCTGTTTCCTGCTAACAGTGTTAGTAAACCAACATCTGTCAGCTAGAGGAGAGGGAGTAAAAATGATAGTGAAATGCTTAAAACAATCTGTTGAGTTTCTTCAGGAGCAGACACAGCCAGATAGGAAAAAACTCAGCTACATCTTTGTTTTCAACACCGTGGAGAGTTTATAGAAGTTTCACAGCTATAAGCAATGAAGTGTGAGAACTGGAGCAGACAGCTGAGACTGTTTGCAGTGGTGCCAAAATGCCTCCGATCAGCAAACTCAGTTTATCACCTCCTGTTAACACAACGGAAGAGCTAACCTCATACATAAACCGCACATTTAGCATGTTTATTTTAAAGTTGTACCTGTTTCAACTTCTGTGTGAAGCCAAATGGGCTTAAAAAGCAAATTGAGAGTCTGATTTAAAATTTATTTTAGAGTAAAAAGCAGTCCACTCTCTTTATACTTTATTCACTTTATACTCATTTAACAAAACAAAGTTAAAACATGAATAACTTTAAATCACTTTTGATCTCTCTGAAATTATATAGCCACAAAAATAGAGAGAGACATCGAAAGAAAAACCTGAGTAAAGTAGAAAGGTTGCACTCCTGCTATTCTGCTGTCACTATTCTCTCTTGTTGTCTCACATGTAAAATTTTTATTCTGTTTTTGTTTAGAGGGAGGGAATGAGGTTATCTTTTTGAGCCAAAAATTTTCTCAATTATTTATGAAAACTTCCCCTGTTTTTCTGCCTGCCCTCATTATTTTTTGATACAGCTATCTGCAGTTACTATGATAAAATATTCTCACTCTTTCCTCTTTTATTGCTTTCTATCCATACTCTCCTGTATCTGTTTGCCCTCTCCTACCTTCCTATGTCCTCCCTTTCTTTCTTCTCCTCTTCTTTATTCTTTCCTCAATCTTCAACTGCCCGTGGCAGCAGAATTGTAACAGCAGCTGGCTAAATGAGAGACATTATGTCCTATCTATTATTTAGAGCTCTGCCTGCACCAGCCTGTGGCTTTACCAGTGCCAGATTTAGGGTGACCTGACACTTATCCTGTGCTGCAGGGCCACATGGGTGGGAAACAACCTTGACTTTGAGTGACCTGAGCGCCATGTTTGAGTAGAGGTATGGTTTTTGGTCCATGAAAAACAAAATAATCTGTGTTTTTTTATCATTGAGAGCTCTATTCCGGTGCTGGCACAAAGCTTGTCTAAACAGGAATGCACGTGGGTTTTTTTTTTTTGTTTTGTTCTTTGTTTTTCACTGTTGCTATTTTTGTGGCTCCACATGAACCTGGCTATGCCAAGATGGATGGAACTATGCAACAAGGGGTGTGTTGGTAAAATTTTTTCTAAGCTGGCTTGTTAGTCTCCATTTCTTTCTTTGATTTATTCTTTATACCGCCATATCTGATTCCAGTTTTTACATTGTCTAAAGAGGAGGAGGAAGGACAGAATAGGTACAGAGAGCAGAGGAAGAGTGGAGGAGGCAGTCAGATAAGGTTGCAGACCAGTGAATAACGCAAGTGTTTGTTTTCCTCATAAATAATGCAGCATTTAGTTGGCACAAGTATTAAATATGTGACCTCATATTTCCTAACTGTACACGCAGAAATGACAAGAGCAAATCTCATGGGACTGTGCCTCTTTTCTTTCATTTGATTTTGATAGGAATTTACAAAAAGATTAACATAAAATGTTTTAAGCATAACTTTATAGGACTTTAATTGTACAAATAAGCAGCTAAATGGGTTTTAATTTGTGTCCTTTATCAATGCAAAGCTAAATGATAAAAAATTTAGAAACAGTCCAAAATTTTTACAATGAAAGTTCTTCCTAAATTCAGTAAAGTTACGGAGAAAAAAATACATCGATATTTAATAGGAATATGAAAACCAGATTTGGTCAAGGACACAGACAATCAAACTGCTGGAAGTTTGTGCTTCTTTTGACTCTATTTTTTTTTGCTTACAGTCACTTTTGTGGTTATGGAACTGTGTCCTTGGGCAGTTATGTGATGTTCAACAGCATGTTGGCTCTGCAAGATCGACTCAGCTTGTGCTGGATAACTTCAGCTGCTTTTTTTCAGATGTGCTTTTGTACCAATATAAATGCAGATAAAGCAAAAGCGTGATTCTGAATCAATTTGGATTCACATGGATTCAAAGCTTTTCTATCTCTTATATTATCAACACAAACAAATGGACTTTGTCAGTCGACCCAAAAGTTTGCACTGTGTTAAACTTTGAATAACCAAAGACCCAGAAAGCCTCAGCATGGTGCTGATACTGATAATAATGTGTACATAAATGACTTGTGAATGCACACACACACACAAGCCAAGTACCACAAGATAAATTCGAAACAGTGACACTACGATGCTGCAGAATTGGATTTGTTGATTTTATCAAGTGGTATATTTTCCACCACAGTGATATAACTTTCGCTCGGCAAAGTCAGTCCAACTCCAGTGGTAATATTTGAACACAACAGTGTGATTAGCATCACTTGTCACAGTCCTAATTTGTAATGCGTAAGTGCACAGTAAGTAACCTACTTAGTGTGACTCATAGTTGACTGTAATGACTCCCCAGTGGCCTCCCTAAGTCATGTAGAGTGTGTATTTGTGTTTGTGTTTGTGTGTGTGTGTGTGTGTGTGTGTGTGTGTTATCATACATATCTAGCTCAGCAGCAATGCAACCCTCTGATCATCAAACTTTTAACACAACAGCCAGATTTTTTTCTTTCACTGTCTCCTCTACCTCATTATGTTTTCCACGGATTACAGGATACAAACACACTCTATAAACAGTTATAAGTGCTGTATGGATTTAAAATTTGTCATGTATACATAATGAAACCCGCAAAAGTGAGTCAATTATTCAGTTAGAAAAGTTTTATGTGAAGGTCTAGAGGGTATGTCATATAATTTATATGTCAAACCTACACACTGTGGTTTGATCTTGTTTCCTTAACTTGTGAGCACACTTAAATACATCTCTAGGAAATACACAAAACTCACTATGTACTGTATGTGAGCGGTATGTTATAAAATACATATAGGCTCCAACTATTCATCGTCAGCATGCTAAGTTTCTGCTTGTGATAATGACGTCAAAGCACAGAGTTCCTGAGCTTAATGTCATATCCTTTTGGGAAGAGCATTTTTTAATCTAGCATCTCGACAGCTGTGCGAACCAGACACTGTGAAATCCAGTCATCTATCTAACCAGATCCATGCAATCACATCTCCAAATCAAATCTGCCTATTAACCGTGCCATGAAGGCAGCAAATGAGCTTCCACCAAATGGTTCATCATACCAGTCGATCACCTAATGGATACAGAGAACTAAAATATTCCCCTCTGTGTCCCAGGACACCCTGTCCAGCTGATGCAGCAGCTGTTGCCAGAATGCAACGGATGCATGTTACCTGCGAAAACACAGGAAGGACGTCAGTTGTGCCATCTGGCTTATACAAATCAGTTAAACAACTCAGTGACTGAAGTCCTGTATCTGAGCAAAACACTACTCACTGAGTATCTAAAAAAACTCATCATAGGCTTTGCACCAACGCTCTTTCCCTAATGATTTTCATTTAGTTTTGGAGTGTTGGACTTTTGCTTTGAATTCCATTCTCATTATTCAAGGAGCAGTTCAGAGAATTCTGCAGTGTATTTCATGAGTCAGAGTGACTCACTGATTATGTTCTGTCTGACATCTTTAATAATTATTCCTGGGGAGTTTTAGTTGACAGATGACAGCAGGGTAGAAACATGTAGTTAAATCCTTAGTTCAGTAATGTCACTTTACACAACCACCACTGCCAAGGACATTTTGTCATTCAGTATCTGTGTGTTTCCATTATTGTTACAGCAGAGACAAAATACTGTCATTTTTTTAAGGTCCAGTGTGTAGGATTAAGTGACATCTAGTGGTTAAGTTGCAGATTGCACCCTGCTAAATTATCTGCTCTTCATTCCCTTCATAGCATTCTGGAGAACCTACAGTGGCAGCAAAGCCCACTGAAAACACAAAATGCCCCGTTTAGAGCTGATGTTTATTGGATGGGTGGTGTTGGGTTTGATTTTACTCCACAGAAGAGGAACTGCTCTCTCTCCTGATATAAAAGCCTAATGCCAAGGTAATGAAAATACAATGATTCTTATTTTTATGGGTTATACACTCATTATTGCATACTAATGAATATTATATTCAATATCTACCATATTTCACAAACCGATTCCCCTAAATTCAAAACACTGGCTCTTTAACTACAAGTGTGCGTCTGTTTGTATAATTTCATTTTGGCCATTTTAGTGTCTGTCACACTCTGGCTCTCCCACTTTAGTAATCTAACACAAAATAGCTAATGCATCATTCATTTTGATGGTACTCTAAATATACCTTACACCTCCCTGTCTCGGCTTTAAAGGGAGAGAGATGAAATGCACAAACATAACTCTATTATTTATTAGTGTGAGCGAGGAAACAGACTGCAGCATTAAAAGAGGATATGATCACGAAAGACAGTTTTATATTGCTGTAATCACTGTGAAGAGTTTCAGTGACATCAGGATGAATTTGGGGAAGGCCAAGTTAATGCTTTGGAAGTAGGCAGACTTAAATATTAACTGGGTCCTGGCAAAAGAAAGGTCATTTCTCAGGGTAGAATAATGAGAGAGCTAATAGCAACCACTATTACTGTAACATGAAGTAGTTGTAGAAAGTTGTACCAACATATCGACTAATAGCACTGCATCAGCAGTCTGGTGCTGAATCTGAGATTATCAAAACAGAAATCTCTTTGACAGAAAGCCTTTGTTACAAACTAAGAACAAGTAGTTTGAAAAAGTTTACCAGGCAGATACGGTCTCATTAAAGACACCGCAGGACTCAGTGTTTTGGAGCTTGAACTACATTACAGGGACTAAAAGTGCTGACTGTAATCCCCCTCTTGTGAGTCCCTCAATTTAATGAAAATGTTCTGCCAAATTTCTAGAGTACATCTGTCAGTACTGTTTGAAGAGAGCCTGCGAAAGGCTTTGTCATACTCTACACAATGAGTGTTTCTCTCCACCAGTACCATGAACAGTTTGGGGAACATTTAAAGGTGCAGAAATCAAAATAAAAATATTCAAAGGCAGATCATTTTTTAAAACAAATTTGACTCTTTAATACCCCATCACAGCTACTCTTCAATCTGTGGACAGATAGAGAAGTTTTGGTCTGATGAGCTTAGATTTCAAATGTGACCATTAAACCATTAAAAAAACAAACATCAGGATCTTGCAATTGATTCTGTATGTAACAGGCAACTAGTGTAGATAGACGAGCTTTGGAAGTAATAGAGATAAAGAACAACAAACATCGATAGTTATTCATTTTTAATATTAAAGAACAACTTAACTGATATATGGTATCATGCTCACAGCTGTGCATTATTGTAAACTAGAAAGGACATTTTTAAGGCAGAGAAATATACGAGGGAAGGATGAGAAAGCTGCCTGTGTCTCCTCTCCCGAAATTTATCTCTCGCAAAACTCTGTCTCCTCTCTTTCAGCGTCTATAATTTGCCCTCGATGTGTTTGAAATTACATGTCACATCAAATAAGGCTATCTAGCTTCTGCAGCCATAGTGTATGTATGTGTGTGTATGTGTGTGTGTGTGTGCATGTGAGTGCATTTGTGCATCTAGCAGCGTGTTGATACCACTACCACCCTCTGGACCAGATTTCCATTAAATAATTCCCTTGGTTGACTTTAATGTTCAGAATGAACAGCAGGAGGTTGTAATATATCTGATAGACACACAGTATTTCATTGTCACTGACCTTTCATCTCTCTGGCCTTCATCCCTCTTTTTTCTGCGACCACTCAGAGGATGCAGAGGTAAATAAAACCACTTTGTTCATATTTGTTGGTATAGTTTGTTGAAATAAAGTGCATTTTCCTGGAGGACCCTGACATTACAGAGTTCCTCTCACAGTGAGGTGTTTTCATGAGCCATTACAGCAGAGCTGGAAAGATGATAGTGATGATTTAAATGCACAGCACAAACAAGCTTGTGTCGATGATCAGCTGTAATTTGGTGCATTGAGTGTTATTTATGCACATATTTTATGGATCCTTTATTATTTAGTTAAGCTACTTGGGGAAAACTGGAATAAATTGGCATAGAAAATCTGCATTTTTATAACCTGATTGTTTCTTGTATATTTCTGGGTTTTCTCTTGCAATGTCTTTTTTTTATATAAACTATAAGACTGAAGTCCTCAATGAGACCTAACGAGGATTCTTGTTGGAGCAACACTTTGTGCAAACTAGCTGCTCATCTGTTAACCTTTTGTAGGATGACAAAAGTTTTGCCACATCTTCGTAATAAGTAACATAGTGTATAATACCACAGATGCTTATAAACATAAATGACACAAAGTGCTTCACACAATAAAACATCAAAAACAATACCCATCCCACAACAAAAAAAAACACTCTAAAGTTGTGTCTAATCTTCATGAACCTGTGAAAAACACTTGTAATCTGCAACTTTTCATGTTACCAGCTCAACTTAGTTGCTGTTTCTTCTACTACTCATCTCTTCCCGCCTTAAAAGCTGAACCTTTGACCAAAAAGTCCTGAAAATGGCAGGATTGCTGGATTGTTGGATGCTGGTTTTATTCAAATATTCAGCCGACAGCTAATCTCCATGACAAGGCTTTTTTCAGGTAGCTGCTACACAATTAAAGCCCTATACTGACTCAGTTGAAAGCTTTCGTGACCCTACAACACCAGAGAATATTCTGATTGCATTAGCATCCGCTTAACACAGCCAGTGAGGCTCTGATTTTTTGGTGGTGTGAAGTCAGAAACAGTGAGGTCCCTGCCTGATTTATGAAAGTAAGAACACATAAGTGAGACTGAAACCAAAACCACAGACGCTTTTTTAAATCTCTGTTTCTGTCTAGTCACATGCATGACTGTGTATATGTTGAGCCAATCAGCCCAAGGCATTGACAGTTGAGTAAAAAGCCTGTAACAGTTTTGCCTTGTTTATAAGCACGACCATAATATGGCAGGTCGGCCAGGTTATCAACGGCACAGAGACCACAACTGTGATCACAGCACAGCATACTGTAAGCTAAGTGTGTAATATTGAGTAATGTCATGTTACTCTCTGCTGACAGTTATGAATTCCTTTGAGTTGCTACATGAAGTTAAGATGCTACTAGTAGACGTGTGTGTATGTATGTGTGCTGAATCACTAATCAGTTATGCCAACTTCAGTCATATTTGAAGTGTGCAAAAATGTTTTTTACAAGGTGTTCTCCTCTGATCGCACACATTGTCCAGTCAAACTCAAATGCAATTCAAAACAAGGAAGCTGAGGTCAGATCACATTTATTATTTTGAGATTTTGAAAATTTTAGATCTTATAACAATTTGTCTTATCATTAAGAGGTCCTATCAAATTGTCATCATATTTTGGATAATTGTCTTAGTGGTCTCTGTTTTCAAACAGATTTAGTCTCACACAGCATCCCTCTGCAGCTCACCACCACATGCATGTGTTTGCCAACCTACCTTTTTTGGCGCTTGCAACAAGTATAATTTATTAGGAATATAAGGACAAGCATACTTTCGATCATACACCAATTTTATTGTAACTATGCCAACACCATGCCCTCGGAGGAAAATGAAACATTGGAAGCAACACTGGATTGAGGGTTTCTGTGTGGGTGGGTGGAGAGGGGGGATCATTTTCAGAGTACAACCCTCTAATCAGTATTTAACTTCAAACATTTGCTTGTGGGGCTAATTGAGGATGACAGATGAAGAGAGGCTAGCCTACTTGCAGAGTGTAATTGGAGGCTAATTCTCTGTGATTTGTCTCATTTCAATGGCACAGATCAGTGGTCTGGGGAGGGGAGATAATCAGGTGAACAAATCACTGTGGTCTGTCTCTAAATTCCTGTTGAACTGCTGGACCTGATAAGCCAAGCTGATTGCAGATGAGAGCAATGCAACACAACTGAATGCCACATCACTGGCTTTTTTAAGCTCAAAAGCCATCTCATTCAGGTCCTGTCAGACACACTTCACACTGTGGGAGGAATGTTCTTGTTATGTGAGCAGGTGTACTCTTCAGTGTACATGCCTCTGCATACTGCCACAATGTTTTTACCTGATAACACAAATGCAGCTTGGCGTGCATTTTGTCTCGCGATGTGGTTTGTTGAAGCATTTTGAATAAGGATTTTGGAGGGCTAAATACTTCATGAAGACCTGCAATTCTAAAGGCTCCTTAAATATTTGCATTTCAATAACAGAGAGGCTATAAACAGCAGAAAAATTTGAGAGTTACAAAGGAGCTGCACCAGTCTTGTCATTTTGCTGACATCTTTCAATTCTCAATACCCTAGTGATGCATATTTACATATAGACAAATAATCAATCTAGCAGACATGAAAATATAATTACACAGGCCATTGCACATTTTCTCTCTCAGATTGACCAGACTTAATGCTTGATGTCAGTGTGACAAGCCTCACTTGCCGATAAATTTTCCCTGAAAACGAGCATCGCCCAATTCATTATGGAGAAAATAACAAAACCATAGGTTAATGTTCCAGTTGGCGCAATTAAACTGCACAACATTGATGTTATATCACCAATTTTCAATAACTCTGATTATAAAGTAAGTAATAAATAAATAAATAATAATAATATGTTGATAACATTTTTTAAATCACTATGAGCTCCTAAAATGAGTAGAAATGGAAAATAGTACAAAAAAAACTATTTAAGGAGAATAGATAATGAATCAGTGAAAAAAGAAGACTATGAGGTGTAGAAGGTGATTAAAAAGAAAAGTAATGTAGAAGGTGGAACGCAGTGTCTTTATGGCTCCTTTGCAAGTTTCTGACTGCTAAAGGAATATGCCATTATTCACCTGAACCATCTGCGTTTCTGTGAGTTCACTGAAAAGTGAACAGAGCTAGAGAAGAGAAAAGAAAATTTGAAGCATTATGGATATATCCTTTTGCACCTTCCCATAATGCCTCTTTGTAGTTTACATATAGCAGGTCTGAAAGGTGCAAAACATAATATGTAAAATTAACAAACTGTTAAGAAGTTAAATTTCTCTGTGTATTGTAGAGTAAATATACTGTATCTGCTTAAGTAAGCATGCAAGCTATTTAGCCCTGGCCCTTAACATCAATTTGTACCTCAAGAGAGAGTTCAATAATGTTGCCCATAATAGCTTCATCTGGAAAATGTAAAGGAGTGATGAGTTTAGTTTTCACCAGCTCACCTCACCTTTTTTAGTCTAACAAATAAACAAAATAAACTTACTCTCATAAATCTGGCTCTTGCTGGTCTCAGAGACTGTGTTCACTCCTCGTCTGGCTGTGTTCAGGCTGCTGAATCTGGTTTCCTTGTTGGCAGTCTTGAAACAAACACTTAACCGATTTCTCAGTCCATAAGTTTTGTGTCGGCTAATAGGGCTGTAAACCATCCTTTTTCATAAAGCATATAGTTAGGGCTGGCTCAGGCTCGCCTTTGACCAGCCCCTAGTTATGCTGCTAAATAGGCTTAGGCTGCTGGTGGACTCCATTACTCACTGAGCTCCTCTCTTTCA
>JAPZDV010000026.1:12635261-12648403 GCA_029814665.1 Acanthurus lineatus
TATAGAGTGTGGTCTTGACATGCTCTATATGTAAAGTGTCTTGAGACAACTTTGTTGTGATTTGACGCTATATAAATTAAATTGAATTGAATTGAACTGAGCTAGCTTCCTAACTTAAGGCAGCCACTAGTTACCAACAAATCATGAGCAGCACTTAGTTGTTACTTTGGTCAAAAGCTTCCCCTGTTTGTTTAGGGTATCCAATGACAGGTGGACAATTCTTACATAATATACCTAAAAAGAGATTTGTTTGTCATTAAAGCAGTGTTTAGTGTGATGCGACTGTAGATAATGAGCAACTCCGAAAAGTACAATGTTTTGTCACTGAACAGACAACAGTAAAATGCTGGAAGCAAAGAACATCTAATCCTTTTTTCTGCCATAACTTTATTCCAAAACATTTTAATATTCTCAAATGGACAATTCATCCAACAGTATATTAGAAGCAATACTTAATTTACTTGTTGTGATTCATCATGGAGTGTTTATTGACTCCTCTCAGTATATGATGCTAATGTTGATCTGTGGCTATTAAGGTCATTATTACAATGATTACTTCTCTGACTATAAGGAAAATGAAAGAAAGTTTTTTTTACTTGGGGAAAAAAAACATACAACTGGAAAAATAAACATACAAACATGATTTTTTTTCTTTTTGAGCACCAGGGTTTCAAACATGTTCATTTATTTGTGTTGGCCTGCCACTATATCAACATTTCCCACCAAATATTGCTTTTCTATTTTTGAAGCTGCACATTTTGGAGCTTTCTTTCTCTCTCTCCCTCTCTATTTCTCTCAAAATCACACACTCACACATACACACACACACGCACACACACCCACACACAAACACTACTTTGTCTGAAAAAGCAGCAATGGGTATTATGCAGTTTAATTAGTTTCAAAACTATGTGCATGAACATGAAACAAGCACACAGAGCAGTACCTGCAAACAGAAATGCAAGCTGTCAAGGGAGTATTACTGCTCCACATGCATAAATACAACCTCAAAACCATGGGCTGTACATGTTCATTAGTTTTGTTTATACTGAGCTTCAGGTGTTTGTGGTTGCAACAGGTGAGAAAGCTCTCTATCATCTCTCTGCACTCTATATAAGTGAAGATGGCATGTTTCTCACTTAAAATTATTCATTGGAGTCTGACATGTCAGTATAAGAATTTTGATTTTGTCAATTTATATATAAATATATACATATACATGTATATATATTTTAATACTTGAATTTAATGTATGTAAACTGCAACTTGACTGTTTTTCACAAATACAAGGTGCTGATTCAAGTTAAATTTGACTTTTCATCATTTAAGACTTCTTTTCTTTCTTTCAGGATTTGTCTGACTTTTCTTGAATTTACTCATGTAATTCATCTGCCATGATTGTTATTCAGTTTTTTTTATCTTCCTCCCCTGTCTGTCTTATTATCTTTAATATTTCCCTTTGTGCTTGACTCTGTTCTATCTTCTTTTTTCTGAGAAACTTCCAGTTTTGTTATGTTTTGAAACCCTTAGATGAATCTTAAATTATATTTTCCAGTAGATGGATGATAGTGAATCAACACCCCAAAGACCTGTGGGATTCAGCTGATAATTTTTTGCATGTATTTCACACATACTTGAGCAAAGTGTTTCGCTCATTATTATCTCACCAGTTTTTTGTTTCATCAGCCTCTTATGCACTGATTTGAATCTTCATTAGACCAAACAAGTGCTGTAACCATCTGTCCAGTTTCTCTTTTCCTCATTTGAATTCAAGCCCAAACACAATTTCAGAGCCTTATGAAGTGTTTGGATGAATATTTATGAATAATCTTTTCCTTGTCTCTAAATTGCACCAATAAAAAAATACAGTCCAGAGAACCTTTTATATTCACAGTGTGTTTGTGACTCCATGACCAGATTTAAATATGTGTTTCTTTCTGACTGTGAAGCATCAGAGACCATCTGACAACAAACAGGACAGCTGTGACCAGTTTTAGTGGGGATTATTTGAATTGGGCTTTAAATTATTTGTTACAGTTTCAAACTGTGTTAATGCTGTGAATGCACATGGATTCACAAACAACTTTTTTTAAGTCTGCAGTTTTTTTCATCCTGGTCTTTTCTACCAACCCAGTCTCACTCCAAATTGTGTAATACATACGTTTGTCCACAGCGAGAAACATAGTCATCTCACAAAAACGGCTTTGAAATCGGGACATGGGTACGTTTCATCTGCCTAGTCTTTTCTGCGGGCATACTTAAGGTCACGTGACTGCCGAGTTTCTCCCCTGCGTGAACAAAAAACATGGCGGACATCTCTTTTATTTTCGGTGGAAATTGCTATATTTTAAGATAGCTTGTGGCTTTAGCTTCGTTTTGTTAACTTTTCTAGCGACAAATGTACACTTTATTTTCGTAGTATCTATTCGGTTCATGTATACGATCCGTAGTTTTTTCGTTTCGACGTACATTCTTTCAGGTCTCTCAACGAAATGGTGGGAACACTACGTTTTTTGTTGTTGCTATGGTGATAGCTACAGACACTTTTTTGTTCATGCCGGGGGAGAACCTCTGCAGTCATGTGACCTAAAGTATGCCCACAGAAAAAACACGGCAGATGAAAAGTACCCATGTCACAATTTCAAAGGCGTTTTTGTGAGATAACTATGTTTTGCGCTGTGGACTAACGTAGGTATTACACAATTTGGAGTGAGACTGGGTTGTTTCTACCCAGATGTTTCACTTTCCCCACTGCTTTTTAATATATAACCAGGCTTTTTCAGGGTCATGTGATGGGAAGGAGGTAAGATCTAAGGCAATTCACCCCTACATATGACCAATCATGAAAGGAGTGATTGACAATTTTTCTGAGAAATGAGGAATTATTACTGGTTCCTCAGATCCATTTCAGTTTTGCCACAAAACCCAATAGTTAAGAATACTACCTGGCTTGTCTGTTAATCTAACATTTTTTAGACAAACAAAACAATACCATTAGTTGCATATTTTTGGTTTTGAGCAGTTTTTATAAACCACAGAGCAAAAACATGTTTCTTTGTATTGTATTTTTTTGGCAGATTATTGTCACCTAGGTTTTTCTTGCCAGCTGTGATATTTGTATCTATGGTGTTGGTTTTCTTAAACTTGTCTAGTGATTTTATTACCTAAACCTGAGTCAAATGTATATGACAACTGAAAGTAATAATTCATTGAAGTTTAGAAATAAAACATCAGTGTTGGCTTTTGGTTTCACACATGACTCAAACCCCATAAAAAGTATGCCATTTGATCCATTCAACTGAGAAAACCTCCTCCAATTATGGACTTTGTAACTCTTTATACCTCAACTTGTTGCAGGTGTAAGTAGCCAAGTGGCTGCCATGTTACCATCTCTGACCTGGTGCCAATAGACACTCTTCCTCTGTTATTGTTGTTGTTTTTTTTATATTTTTAGATCTTTAAGAAGTGATTCACAAGAAAAGAAAGCGTAGACAGCCTAAAACATAAAAACAATGCTCTGTAGCTGAAACATGTCCTCTTTTCTGTCCTTTTATCACCTCACAACCCCTCAGATTTTTCTTGTGACAACTTAAGAAAGTTCTGATATCCAGGCAAGAAACTGTTTGTTTAGATAATCAGGCTGACGGCTGCAAAATTTCAGTTTCGAAATTAATGTGTGAAAGGAAGGTATAAAATCTTTGAAATTTAAAAATTTTAAACAGTTTGTAGTCTCTGCAGTGTATGGTACTTCATTTTTGTCACTACTAAATATCATTGTGTTGCCATGGTAATGGTCCATTGGCCAGCACACTTGATTTGACATTCAGCTGAGGGTGCCTGTAGCAACTACAGCTGGTCGGTGTGTTAATGTGTGTCTGTGTGTGTGGGTGTGCGCCTGTGTGTGTGAGAAAGAGAGAGACAGACAGTCTGTTACTGAATATTATACTTCAAACTTAGGAGCTGAACAGCTCTGACAAACCGATCTCTATCCATGTGTCAGACTGTGCAATTAAGTGAATTTTGTTTTCAATTATAATTTTGGCTTCAGTTTTGATTTTGGCTTCTCTGTGAATATGAGAACAAGATAATCAAGATAAAATGATTATTGCGCTGCATTCCCTCTCACAATGATGCTCTCATTCTCTCTTGTGTTTTAAATCCAAAGTACTGCTGTGCTTTATTTGTTTCATTGTTCAATTATGTTTCAAGTTCAAGGAATATAACTATAAAACAGACGTGATGTTTTCTTAGCTCAAAAAAGCTTGATTTTCTTAAGTCAACAACCGTAGTTCATAATTGTGATTTCAATATTGACTAAACAGTCTCGATTGTGATTTTTGCCATAATTGAGTAGTTCCACTCACGTGCATGCAGAGTGAAAAGTATGAGACAGTGTGAGATGGAGAGTTGTAGCTCTGGTGCTTGTGTGAGAAACTGATGTTAGATGAGATTTTCAAACCTTACACTTCACTTCACTATCACAAAATTGTTGTTTAGGACTGACTCTGGATTAGTTCTTGGACAGATGGAGGTCATACAACTTGTTTTCAAGTGGTTAGGCAACTACTTTTGAAATTTTGGTATAAACTAGGGCAGCGACATGCTCACTCAGCCATTCATTAATTGTAGCATACCTATTTATATACAAGATTTACACAAGCACACACGTACACACATGCACACAGGCTTACAATCAAACAGTGTTGCTCTCTGCCCCCCAGGTGTGACTGACTGCAGCAATCTCAGGCTGGAGCCGCTGCCTTGTAGTCATTAAAATGTCAGCCGTGTCCTGACATTTACTTCATTTCACGTTTTCATGGAAGAGGAAAAAACATTCATTCTCAAACTCATACACTCACTGCAAAGAGAGAAATGCAAGGGCAAATAAAAATTCACTTTTTCTGTCCTCATTCTGTCCACCGTGAGGTGCCATACTGTGTAAATTCATGTGACCAGCTCACAATGTCCTTGAGGTTTGCACAGCCTTCCCCCAAAATCAAGCTCTGATTTATTTATTTGTTTTCATTATTTGCATTATTGTCTGCCCTGTCCCATCTGTAATGGTTGGAGAGTTGCCCAGAGAGACAACAGGGAAAGAAGAATCATTGGCAGGAGATAAGAGTTGAGCTGTCAGCAAGACAAATTTCATTCTTTGGGTCTTGTCTATCGGCATGCCCAACAGATTTGTGTGGCTGTGATTGTAATGCATTATCTAGTGAAAGCAGTCAAAGGGAGGATTACAAATGACAAGCAGTGCCCCATAATCACAGCCAGTCCAGAGGAGCATGGGAGAGTCAAACTGGCACAGAGACACAACCAAATGCACACAGCACTCACAAATTTGCACATGGAAAGAATGGTGGAGGAGAGACATGCATGACTGCAGATGAGGGCTGTCCTCGAAACACTTTTAAAAACACACAACATTTTTACTAATTCTTTCTATTCAAATCACCTTATCTGCAAATATGCTAAACACTGTATTCACTCTGCTTGTCAGTGTCACTTCAGTTCAGACTCTGCTGCCTCATGTTTTACCCGTAAGACTCAGGTGTTAATGCTTTTGTTTATTCTCTATGATCAAACATCTGATTTCCACACAATCAGAAAAAAGGGCATTCTGGGTCATAGTTTAAATACAGAATACTGGCACAGTCTGTTGTTTCATTTTGAGACAAGACACTATTTATAGACTAGCCTGCCAGTTGACTGTTGCTTGTGCAATGACACAGCTTGAAAGACTGAAAAAACAAGTTGACTACTAGGCAGCCGTCCTTCACTGTCATTGTCCGTTTTCTCTTGGTTGACAATCACCAATCATCTCCTCTCTCTGTCATAAGATGTCTCTGTTGCTCTTAAGTAAAAATGGTTTTCTTAGGCAGGTAAGCAGCCAAATCCTAGAGGGCAAGCAGACCACAGTTCATTTTTAGTGTATAAATGCATGTGTTTGTTTGTATACCTCCTCTTATGTATTTTCTTCAACTTGACCATTTCAAAACAACACACAAAACAAACTTCCTTGTTAGACTCATCTGAAGTAGGGCTGGCTGAAAACATATGTCACAATACGGCTAGAGTATTTGATTTGTTTTTCAGGCATTACACTTGTTTTCTTCTCTGATATTAATGGTGACTCAGTATCAGCATCCTCGACCACAGTGATTATTATTGCTACCACGCTTCGTGGAGGCGTGTGCTCCCTGTGACCCGTCAGTGCACAAACAAAGCTCAAGCACATCACAAGCTTTCACCCACATCACATTAACCTGTCACACATACAATCAGTGATGTGCAGTCTTGTTGACATACACACACACACACACACACACATGCACACACTTATACACATAAGCATGCAGACCAGAACAATGTGGAGAAAAAGAAAAGAAAGAAACAGAGAGGCATTGAATTGAGCAAGCAGACTGCTCAGGGGAGATAAAGTCAATTAAACTCTAATCAAACCAAGAGGATGCCATGCACTAGATCATGGCAAAGTAGAGGAGTGTGCATTTGTGTGTAAGCGTCTGTCTGCGTGTATATGTCTTGTGTATAGTAAATTAGGTTAGGAGGCAGATGCGGCCACAGAAAAACAGTGAGGCTCTAGATGCAGTTTATTTGTACTGCCATGCACTTACAGTTACAGGCAGAGCCGAGGTCAGCAAGGAACAAGCTCAGTTCAGAATGCAGCAGTGAATCGATGGAGCTGCGACTCTGCTGTGTAAACAATGCTGAACTAGCCAATCTGGAAGGTAAACAAAACATGCACTGGTACATTAAACAAAGAAACAATGACATGTTGTTGTTGGATAGATTGTTTTGCTCATCAGCTGTATGCATATTAGCAGATAAATGATGAGGAAGTAAAAGTTTCAATTGCACTGGAATAAAAGAAAGATTAGAAGTTGTTATAACCACAGATATTTTCAGTCAGTTGTGTATCTGCAGAGAGCTCGGAGGCCAGCCCTAAAGCCCTGCATATCTCTTGGGGAAATATAGAGCCTGCAGCCAGAATGGCTTCCCAATCACACTGTTCCACCTTAATTAACACATGGCTGAGTTGATGCATGGTGTCTAGCTGTGTTAAACGCCTGCAGCAAAAGGGGCATTACATCCGTGCCAAGGAATCAATCTTTTGACCCACTGGCATTGTGTTTTTCCTGCTACTGATTAGCATTTTGTTAATCAAGGAGGCGCCTCAGATTATTGCAGTCTTACTGCGGAGAGATGGGACACAAACAAAGGGCAGACTCTGCTGCTGATATGCAGAGAGCCACACAGCCCACAAAATCATTTGACATATCTTGTCTGTAATCATTTAAGCAAATAGAAACCAAATCTTTTGTCTTTGCAGTATTTTACCACAGTCCATCCTGCACTTCCCTATGAATTTTGTTGATAGTTTTAATGAGAAACTAAAAATTCAATCAACATTGTGATAACAGTGTTATTACAAATTCTAGAAATGATTGCAAATTCTCTAAAATAAATTTGCATAGAATTTATTAAGTTCACAGCAAGGGCAAAGCAAGACGTGCTGTACATAGGCAACATATGCCAGGACCACACAGATGAGCAGTCTCAGACATCAGTCGTTTGTATTCTGTCAATGAATTTTTCATCGTCATTGAACTAAAAGTAAAAGTAACACTTCAACCTTGTCTGTCAGCTGCTGAGAGCCAGTTGTTTCTGTCTGAAGTCAATGTGCTTTCTCCCTGGGATTTAAAGTATAGGTGATATCAAAGGTGACTGTGTGATAAGAAAGACATGGATGCATGAGCACAAACATACACACACACTCACAAGCTCGCTCACATGCACACAAACATATACACTAATGCATACTGCCTTAGGCATCAGCCTTAAGCCTTCATACCACACAAAGAATTGCAAGTTTAGCCTGAGTCTTTTTATAAATCTTTTAAACAGTCAAACCAATCACCATGTCAGCACAGCTTTGACGGGCGTCCTCCTCTCTACAACTGCTCCTGCTTGACATTTTACTGATGCATGGTAACACCCAGCTGATTAATGACTAGAACTCTGACCTTGTTTGGTCTCTGTACAATGACAGAAGGTTTATGACTTTGATTTTATTCAGTGTGTATGTTCATTATACAGTATACATTATGTTGTCAAACTAATGTTAATTAAAAACTGTTATTAGCTCTTCAGTATGCGATTGCTGCCATGGTTTAAAGTGCAATAAGAGGCCATTATTTGTGTTAATTTGATTAATGTATTTGTTATTACTTGGATAGATTTTGGAATTAGTGTTAATGTCATGTGATTAGCCTTTGACTGCTCTGTAGTAAACAGATCCATTGGCTTTCTCTATGTGTGTGGAATGAATAATTTGCTACATTTTAGATGCCTTTCTTGGCAGTTTAGGGCAAAATTGCAATATGAGGGTTGATGTCCACGTCTGAAGATTTGCAGGCTTTTATCTTTCATCTTAGTTAACCAACTGTGGTCTGTTTTTTAAGGTCACAAGTGAAATATGTCAAAAAGTAGCTGCCAAAAAATCTAGCACCTTGGCTCACAATGAGTGAATATGAAGCTCTGAAGCATAAACAAAAATCTCCAAAAGCTTGGTTTTGTTGTAAGAGAGCTGTCCATAGGAAAGGGATCAGACACTTCTTCTATCTAAACCCAAAGCAGGCTCTCTGTAGCACAGTGGGTAACTTCTGTTAGCTTTGAGAGAAAAAATGACAAGTAATAAGAGTCTGATGTAAAAAGAGAGTCCCATGCTCTCCTTGGCATGGTACAGCCATGTGCAATTATAAAGAGGCTGTTTCCCCTGCCAAATCAAAGATCATTGTACTCTTGATGGCTGGAGGGTAAGAAGCAGCAGATACTGTAAGCTTTATTAATGGCTTTGAGATTTTAAAGTTAATATATATAGTAAAAAGTCTATTCAATTTATTTTAATTATGTAGAGGCTTTGGATGCCATGAGTAATATTGCATGTAGGTGGAAGGTTGGCTGTTATTTCTCAGCTTCTGTTATGAAATTAATACTATGCTTGAAAGATTCTGTTGAAACAGCCAGCCGATCTAAACTATTGGAAGGACAATTTATTGATTAAGTCATTGCCTTAGATTTGGTCCAGTGTATTTTATAGGTGGATGTCTGAAAGCAACTATTGATTGGAGAAAACACATTGCAGGAGCAGCAATTTGTGTGATGCTTGAGACCAATAATATGGCATCCATCTATGAAAGCTGCTTATGCTCTCACTGTCTGCTTTAATACATCTGGTATTAATATGTGTCACAAGGACTAGTGACTCAGTTTTGCACCTTATGTTCAGAGGTTTGCATGTAATTATCTCTTAACAAAACTCACTTCATGCTGATGGGCTATGAAATAGAGCAATAACACTTTTTTCTTTTAATACATAGCACTAGCTTACATAGTTTCATTATTTTAATAAAACTGAAAATAGCCTGCTTATCTTCCCTAGTCCTTGATTCCATTCACGTGGATATTGTAGCCATGTTCAATACTTAATTTTCCTGGATATTGAATTTGTTCTATCATTTTATCTTCCCAGAGGCTTTCATGATAGCATTTCCCTCTGCCGTCATTCGCTTCAGTGCCTCTTAAAGGCCAAACAGTCCATTCATTAAGCAGAGAAACGAGGGGATTTGATCTCTCCCTGATCTATTTGTCTGTCTTTTTTGGTTCTCTGTTGCCCTCCAGGTAAAAGGGAAGGAATGCGTTTCTTTGCCTGTGTGTTAGCAACTGCAATGGCTGAGAGCATTATGCTCTTGATTTGTCCTTCCATCCATCTGTTCATCTATCTGTCCATACATATGTACAGCCCAATGCAATATTTCAGAGACACCTGGAGGGGATCCCATCAAATCTGGCACAAATGTCCACTTGTTCTCAAGGATGAACTGATAACGTGTTGTTGGTCAAAGGTTACAGTTCAGGCCTGGCATTTTGCTGATTCTGAATTGGTGACTCTAATATTGATGCCCACCTCAAAACTGTGGTGATGGTTTAGTTCTGTTTTTAATGTTTTATAAAACATGTCTAAAGTATCTGTGTTTCAGAATTGATTGCTAACTTGCAGCAAAATTCATGTTTGAAGCATTGAAATCCACCATAAGATCAACAGTTTTGCTGATTCTGAGCTTTAAGTGATTGTTTAAGTAAAATGTTGTCGCACCATGTGACGAAGCTCTCTGTCAGTTTTCTGTAAAAAACTCTATTCAGTTGAATCTTCAAAACATATATCATATGAGTTCAGACAGTCATGGATGTGACCTGCAACCTGACTGCCTCACTGAGGCATAAAAACATTAGGCAGTAATTTCCATAGTTACTCTTTCAAAGCCGTAAAGTGAAGCTTATTTTACCAAAAGTCTGCAATTTATCATTTGGGAACCATTTTGCTTGTTGATTTGATTTTAATGTGGTTAATCTGCTATTAGAAACTGAGCAAAAAAAAAAAACAACCAAAAGCTAGAGAGCAATGAGCAAACACAACACAAACATGTACTCTCTTCTGCTCTTACAAAGACCTTTCACTGGCAACAATTTTCTTTGAACTTCAGACTGAAAAATGAGGACCAGCCAAAGTCACTTCAGTTGCCAAAGTGCCCTCAGATCTTAAACTAAACTAACTTCTTCTCATAAAGATAAAAGTACAAATATAAACACAGTGATATAAAGCACCACACTGACCCATGTCCAGTTCTGTAGCAATTAATTAGAGGCCACCTTCTTCTCTCTGAGAGGTCTTGTTGGCAAAGTGGCTTGTTCTCTTGCATCCTGACTATCTTTATTATCCAATCAGTGCTGGCCTCCATCCAGTATTAAAGGACTCGGGGATAGTGTCTTATCTTATCTTCTGCTTTTAGATGTGGTTTTTGTCTGAAGGCACATTAGGTATATAATAAATATAGTAATACAGGACTGCAGTTTCCAGGAAGGGAAGGGTGCTTCACACTTAACCTTTCTTGTAATGAAATTTTTTAAGCTTGGGCTGAAAAGTTATTTTTTTTCTACCAGCAGCCCAGTTGGAAGTGTTGCTGCAACTAAAGAGGGGAGATTGGATCAATGTGGAACTTAAAATGAGGCTCAGGGACGCCTTAAGTCAGGGACAAACGAGTGTATCTGTAGGTAAAGCGCCACTAACCCTAATGATCAATGTCCATATTACTTTACATTATGATTAAAGACTCTTTCTGCTTATGTTTGAAATTAGTAAGATAAAACCACAGTTATTATAATGAATGTTTCAAATTCAGATTACCACTGTAAAAAAAAGCCCGGTACATAAAAAAGTGCTCATTGGCAGCCACAATCATAATCATAACCAACCTGAGTTTTCTGTGGGCTGTTTAATGTCATGAAAAAGCATAATAAAGCGGAAAGACATTGTAGGACAGTGATAATGCAGAAAAAAAATATAAGGAAAATAGTTAAATTGTTGATTAGTGTTTTGTAGATCCAAACAAAGAACTTCAATAAAGTACTTATTTCTGCTGTCATTTTTGTAGGTTTTATTGTCATCTTATTATTTATTGCTTTTAGTATATGCTAGAAAATGCATGTGCAGCACCATGTAATATTCTAGTCCAATGTCACGATATTTAGTGATTAGATTAGTAAGTAAAAAGAAATACATGGACGAAACATGAATAAACAATTAAAAGAGGAAGATGAAGAAAAGAAAGGAGAGTGAGAAAATGCAGAGAGGTGGGGTGATCTCTGCATTATAATTGAGTCCTAGTGTCACATGGATCCAACTCTCCTCTCTTTAGTTATAATTCTTCGAAGTCACTTGTCTCATCTCTTGTAACCGTCCTCCCAACACCTGTCTACTCCTCTGACCTCTCCTGTTCTTCTTCTTCTCTTAAAAGTGTCACCACATCTTTCATCTCTTTCTACTATTGTGGCTAAATCATGCAGCCATTCTTGCCACAAGTACGCAAATATCATTCACTCTGTGACATAAAGAGATATTGTGTCTTCAGAATTTCACTAAATCCCTTTTTCCCTTTTTCACTAACTTTGATTTGTTGGCATTTTTCTCAGTAATTGTGCTGTAGTGTATCAGCACATGCAGTCACTCATTTTAAATCACCTTCAATCATTTCTGTTATCCTCCCTTTCCTGTTATCTCTACCTCACCGTGAAAATGTCATTTTGAAGTCATACAGGTCACCTCAAGAGCTGATATATATGGCACTGAGACCAGCAACAAATTAAATGAAGAAATGTAAAAGATAAATGTAAAATAGAATTTTTAAAAACAGTCAATAGAAAGGTTATATTACTTTACCACATTCAAGAAAACGACTTCCTACCACCCACTCAGTTTGTCACTCAGAGAAAGGAAATGACCAAGTGTTCCCTCCCAATGGATCTGTTTCTTTGACTGTACATAAATAAGCTCTGACACCTTTATTGTATATGTGAGAGTTTCATTTTCCTTCTGTCACCTCCTAACGTTTTTTCATCTTTATTCTGCAATAGCAATCTATTTTTTTTGGTCCCTGTGTGAAACTCAATACCTACTAACAAGGAAATAAACACTCTGCTGACCTAAGAAATGCAAAGCTGTGATGTAGAAACATAATGTGTAAGCTTTAACTTCAAGATGCCTGTTACATTGCAGTTTTGAGCATTTTAACAGTTACATCTCTTTTTCACCCCATCTCTTTCTATGACCTCTTCCACCTTTATTTGTTTTCTCTTCTTCTGTCTGTCACCTGAAAGTGGGGTTGTGTTGTCAGCCTGGAGTGAAATGACATAATGCTCAGAGTCAGTGAGCTGCTTTGATCACTGTCACCTTGGATGCCAGCCAGCTGTACCTTGATGCCACAGCAAAAACATCACCGTGGAGACTGATGTGAAAGAACATGGCGTTGGTGTCCCCAAAAAGTCGTTATTAAATGTCTTTCCCACAGAAAACATTGTAGATTGTAGATCATTATTTTTTTTACATTCTACTTTTGTCTCTTTATGTTTTGGTTTTCTTTAACCCTCCTATTATCCTCAAATATTACTAACACATTTTACCCTTGGGGTCGATCTGACCCCAGGGATATTTGCCTCCAGAAAATGATTTACAGAAAATTGTTGACCAAGTTTTTGTGTCAGGCACTTTGTTTATTTGTTGAATA
>JAPZDV010000026.1:12649736-12704314 GCA_029814665.1 Acanthurus lineatus
ATTATGTTGATTCTTAAGTGGCCAGTTTATGTTCAGTGTATTACACACCATGGATGAACTTAAAACAGACACACGGTTAAAAAGAGGTAAATGACCCCTGAACCCCGCACAGTCAAAAATATTAACTGTTTATGGGTATGCATTTTTGAATTTTCAGGTATTTCTCTGTTTTGTTTTTTTAATAATTGTATAATGTTTTTGAAGTGCTGCTTGTTCATGGATTGTGTTTAAGAGGCTACATTGACCACTTTAGCTACATTAACTACATTACATTATTGTTTAGGAATTCTTTCCTGCCTCCTAGTGGGCAAAAACAGCCAGTGCAGGTTTAAATAAAGAAAACAGGGAATCTTCAAAAGATAGCATTAATTTCACCAACATCCAGAGATAAAATGTGCCCTGCTAAGACTTTATTCTAGTAATATGATGTTGCAGACACACAGATTCACACTGAGTTGCAGCTGGCTGATTATGTATGAAGAACTTTAAAACCAGCCCTGGTTGTTGTTGTTGCTCTGTCTCACCCACTGTTTTTGTCTCTATGTGACTCCAGAGAAGGTAGCTCAGACAGGCTGCTGGTGCTCATGAGAATGCAGTGCTCATGTGGACTGTGTTTTCAGCTCCACTCCAGCCCTGTGTGTGGTTTTGACAGCTGGCCACACTTAATGTTTAAAGTTGAGAAGTCTCCTCTGTTTTTCTTCATGTGTGTCCCAAACTCTTCTTCTTTTGCCTCATTTCTTTTTGTTTGTAGTGTGTGATCCCTCTAATATTTGGTCAGAAATTATTTCACCATGCACCAGCTCCCAAGTGTTAAGTCTGCCTAATGTGTGTTTGAGTCCATGTGTGAATAGGGCGGGTCATTGTCTGAGGGAGTCATAGTGTGTGAGTGGGTGTGTTGATGTTCTCATGCTGCTGTTGGGCACAAACACAAAACAAGGCAGATTTCTCTCTTTGGTAGGACCTTGGTGCACAGAACGTAGCTGCTTCATACTCTTTTCTGCCCGCTTGTATATTTCTTCGTCATCATCACTGATTATGCAGACACCTCTTAGGACATGGAGCACAGATATCAGAACAGAAACAGTCATCAATACAGATGTGTTGGTAGAATAATTTACCATTGTGAATGTACTGTAAACAAAATGTATCGTTCCCTCCTCCTGGTTCATTTTCATATGAGAATTCCTTTGACATGAACAACTCCTGGTTGTGTGCTACATGTGTAAAAAGTGCATCGTCTTTGAGAATGTTGGACTTCTCTCTGTTGACATTGAACAGAGATTATATACAAAAACAGCTTTTCATTAATACAAAAATAACCCACAAAGAGAGTTTGTGTATGCCGACAGTGTCTGTGGGAGGTCATCTATCTCCTGGGTTTCTCTCTCACCTCCTCCCTTCCTAGATACATAATTCAATATACCATAAACAGTGCTGTTCCTTTGTCAACAAATTTCATTAAGCAACATTAGCAAACACTAAAAAGAGGTGACGGAGAACAAATTATAGTTTTAAATTAGAATTTCTGGAACTAAAATGTACTCTTTGGAGAAAGCTGGGCCTTTGTAGAACATTTTGTAAAAGATGTCAGCAGCTTCTTGCAGGCTGAATTTACATAACATCTCAGTTCTCATTCTTCTTGGAGGGATTGTGTAATTGGATTCTTTTTTTTTTTACTCCAACCATCCAAACAATTTATTTACCTCGCTTACTTGAAATGAGAACTACACTGTTAAATTACACTCTGAAGGGCCATCTTGCTTTTTACATTGCATGAGGTCTGGACTGCTTTGAATAATAGAATGTCACTGGGCATTTCTGTGTAGTGTCTAATTTGCTGTCTAATGAAAACATCTGTTCATCAGAGATGTAATAGATGACCAGTCCTGTCGCAGCAAATCTTTTCCTTGCCTTGTTATGCGTGACCTGTTATAAACCTGTGTGTGAAATATGTACAGATTACGCTTCATTAAAAAATCTTCATCAGGACACCAGCGATATGCTGTGAATTTAACCCCAAGTTCTTTGTAATGGAGATGAGGATTCAATGACCCATAGTTCTTTGTGTGTTTTTAGAATGAAAGCTGGATCTCAGAGGTTCCTGTGTAGGAATTCAGCATCAGTGAAATTTGGAGATGCCTTTGACTGGTGAGGATCTCATCAAATAACTGCAATGGACTGAGAAGGCAGGTAAGAAGCTCTCTTTTTTTTTCAGAAAAAGAAGGAGCTTAATTTATTAAAACTGTTGGGTTGGTAACTTTGTTTGGGTTTAAATCTCAACATTACTCATCTGATATGCTTTTGTCAACACCATTTGCTACTACAGCTTCCTTCACTGCCCTCATCGTCTTCTTATGTGGTACTTTTGGTATTGTTTAATTTACATGTATGTTGTTTTAGGAGGAATAGCTCTCTCAACAAGACAGTGTCTCACTGAGCAGAGCCTTAAACCAAACCCCGGTGACTATTTGCTATAAGTGATCAGTTCACTTTGACTGATTTTAAAGGGATTACATCTTTAAATATTTTGTTATTGTCATAAATATTTAATGGCAAAGTGTTCCTGCCAGTTTAAAGTAGCTACGGGTTGTATTAGTGAGTGCAGTTGTGTGGGTAGGTGTTTGTCTACTTGTATTTGCTATATAGTAAGGACCAAAGCAAGATTTTAACCAACAGAGTGAAGGCAGTTTTTTCAGCCTGTAAGGGTTAAGGTTAAAAATAGTGTGAGGGAATGCTTTATGTCAATTAGTGTCTTTAAAGTATTGCAGAACATGTTAATGTCTGAGTGGAATCTGCTGAGTAATGCTGACATGGTGTATTTATGAAAATGGATGGGTTCTTGGTTGCAGACCTGACAGAGACTTCCTCTTCCATCTCTCTGAAACATCCCTCTGTTAAAATATGAATGTATTTACTGTATATATGTATGTATCTATGCATCTTATCTGTCTGGTTATCTGAAAGCTCAGCACTGATCCGTTTTACCGTGACAACAAAATAATCTTATAACATCTGCATAGCTTTTCTGCTTCACAATTACATTAGACCTGCAGAACTGATGCTTGGCGATGAATGTGGCAGAATAATGGAAGAAGTCTATGAAACTCAGAAAAGTTTGAAGATTAAAGGCAACTTTCATGATCATAACCAGTCCTCAAGTTTTAATTCAGTATCATTCATAGTAATCTGTTTTTTTTTTCCAATATATTATAGATTAATCAGTTTACATGTATCTGGCGATTTCTAATTGGTGTTTTTTAATTGTCTATTTTGGTGTCCATCAGTAACAAGGCTGGTTTGTGTTGTTTTTTTCTATGTTGAAGTCTGGTTATAGTCAGTTTGGCCTCCAGTGAATGCATATGAGTCTACAAACAGTGTCCTCAAAAGTGATCACAACCTATAAATTAGTGTGAGTTTGTGTGTATGAATGTGTGAGTGACTAAGAGAAGTGGGCATTATGTTTTCTTTTGTTTTGTTCGTTTTCATTCTCCATTGATCAGAGTTAACAAATACTGCATGAAACACAAAGCAGTGAGGAGGTGGAGGGAAGAGAAGAGGAAATGAAAAGCAGGAGGGTAATTCCAAGCCATGATCCTGTGTTTTATACCTGACTTGTGGCTCAGATCAATAGTGTGTGTTAAACCAGAAACACACAGCCTACCTGCCTTACATCATATTGCTCCTGGGTTCATATGAAGCCCTGACACACACGCACACATCCTTACTGCTAAGGCCAATGTCTGAGTTAAAAGAAGGTACATTTATACATATTGTAACTGCATATATATATATATATATGCAAAGTTATATAGTCTAACTTTGCATAAATTTCAAATCAACACATCTCTCTGACATGGTTTGGGGCAAAATAAGTTTTATGATTCTGCCAAACATATTAGTCAACTGTCAATTCTTTACTGATCAAATTTCAGGAATCTACATTTGTAATGTTTGTTTGTGCTATGTGTTTAATGTTCAGAGGTAACTATTGGCCAACATGTTGTCATTATTTTCCACAAAAATCAACTTTAACCTAAGAAAACAGAATATTTGTCAGACTCTATTGTCCACCACCTTAACATTAACACAACAAATACAGTACAGAATTGTTGTACTTCCTACTAATAGTTGTACAGCAGTCTGTGAGTCCTTGCCCTTCACTTGTGTCTTTTCCTGCCCGAAGTGGAAAAGACATTGAACAAGGTCTAAAAGCTAAGAAGCTGCCAGCTGCTATTTTTATTTCTGTTCCACTTTTTACTTTTCCTCTAATATTACTGTTTAATTTTAACTGTCCAGTACATCTATCTATCTATCTATCTATCTATCTATCTATCTATCTATCTATCTATCTATCTATCTATCTATCTATCTATCTATCTATCTGATCCTTTTGAGTTGTTTCACACTTTAATCTATTTGCAATTTAATATATGTATTGATCTCAGAACGCTATTTTTGCTCTATCATCTCGCAGACTGCAGGATCAGCAACAGCCTGGAGCCCTCAGGGCTGCTTAGCACACAGCGTCTCATTCAAGACGACTTCAGCACGGTGAGTGGCTCCTCTCTCAGGGTCCTCAGCTGAAGGTCTTCCTTAACCACTAAGCCCCTTGTGTTCTGAATGTACAAGTGTTCTCCATGTATTCCCTGCGGAACCACTTTGATGTCAGTTGTGTGTCTGACTCTCACATCTTTAAGCCAGCCTGACCCCGCTGTGCTGCTGAAAGAAACAGTTAACAGGACATGTTGTCTCTCTGTATCTTGTCCCTTTGTATGGGAGTGCACCTCCCAGTGTGCAAATGTTTTCTGCTCCAGCTTTTTGACTCATTGCCCAGCAAAAGGACTTCCATCACAGACAGCAGCGCCATTCCTGTCCAAAACAATTTGGGTCACACCATGTGAAACAGAAAAGAGGGTTCCTTTGAGACTCGTCATGGGCCACAGTGCAAAGTCTAAAGAAAGTGCAGAGGCAAAAATATGGAGACAGACAAGTCGGCAGAGAATCAAAGGAGAGAGTGGAGTGACTGTCAAAGTAAACAAATTAAGTTTCTTTCCAAACTCCAAAGACTGTCCAAAAATGGAAAAAGAGTAAATTAGAAGCTGAAGTAACTAAGACATGTACCTGATTTTATGTCAGGAGAAAATGGGTTTAGTGGATGTTTCTACTTAAATCATGTCTGAGACAAATGGCTTTTGTTAAGGCAAAGGGCACGTAACTGTAGGCTCAGTTATCATTATATCAATTCCTCTACTCTAATCACATTTCTTAGTGTATTATCTGAGGAAAATATAAAATGTTTCAATGAAACAATATTTTTATCTATCTTTTTATTCTCACTCTGTGTGTGTGTGTGTGTGTGTGTGTGCGTAAAAGAGAGAAGTGTTGGATCCTCACCTTTTGCTGTGAATGTTTTCTCTCCCTGCAAAACTTAGCTGGCAATCACCGTAAAAGCTTTATTGTGTTGCAGACACACACACACAAATACACACACACACACACAAACACACACACAGACGCATACATCATGTGTTCCTTACAGGAGTGCATCCCGTGCTCTCTTCACAAGCTGCCTTTTCCCTGTTTATCAATTAGTGCTGCCGATCAAACAAGAAACTCACACACAAACTTAATATGCAGGTCAGATATAATTATCAGATTGTGTTCCTATGGTAACAGTCAAGACTTTGCAAGAGATTGTATTTTCTTATTTGCTTCTGTTTGATTTGAAAATGGAAAAAAACTGAGGGAAAAGAAATGTAAAACCCTACTATTCTGGCTGTGTTCATTTGGATATATTTTTTACAGTTTTTTTTTTACATTTTCCCCTTCATGTTTGTGAGTAAATGTGTGTGAGTAAATGTGTGTGTGTGTGTGTGTGTGTGTGTGTGTGTGTGTGTGTGTGTGTGTGTGTGTGTGATAGCTTAGTGCTCAGGGTTCTTTTCGCAGCTTCTCCCACCTCACTCCCCTCCTCATATCAGAGTCAGTTTTGAGTGACCCTCCATTTAATCTTAAGGATGTTGTGCAAAATAACATGAGATGAGATGCTACCTCTTACTAAACAACACAGGAAAGGAAACCTTTTATATAGATGTGGCAAGGATGTGGAAGTCTGTTTTCCTCCTCTTGAGGTATTTACTGTTATGACATCATGTTGTTTATTTCACATCACTGCCCTCTACTGTTCATCCTCTTCATATTTACTGTTACTGTAATACTGTTGAGCACCATCGAGAGGATCATGGTCTTTACTAATGATTTGTTCAAACCTCAGTCAGAAAAAAGATAAAAAAAGAGGCAGACGAAGTTGACTTGGTGGGATCCATGATAATAAAAGTATGACACAATGTCCCTGTTGGTACTGTTTGCAGCATGAAACAAGCCAGGCAAGCAGGAGTTAAGAGGGGAAAAGATACAGCAATGAATTTGTATTGAACAGTGATGCTTGCAAGCATGGTGGTGCACTTAATCCAACTGGTGCTCTTTTTCACACTCTAAAACTCCAAAAATGAGCATTGTCAGTGGGTATTCACTGCAGGAGTTGTATAAAAGATATGGTAACAGAAGTATTTTACTGCTTAATAAAGAGAATAATCACAGAAGGACTGAGAGGTACAAAGAGGATGGAAGCAGCAAGACAGGCAGGGATGAACAAAAATGAAATAAGAATGAGCTGATTTTATGAACAGTGGTTTAAAGGGTAATTTCAGGATTTTTTAACCTGAACCCCATTTTGCCACATTTAGGAATCTAAATAAATAATAAAAAAAGAATTTGCAAATAAATTCACTAATGCACATATGTCTTTTGGGCTTAATAGCTTATGTCCTGTGTGTTTATTAAAAACAGTGTTCCGCTAAACTGTATTGTTCTGTGTTGGTAGGATTGTCTGTCCAGATTAACAAAAACATTATCCAGACTCCAGAGATGAGGAAGTAGGTCAGTGTAGGTGAGTGACAGGCTTCAGTCACATGTCTACCTATGCTAGTCACACTATATATTTTATGTTCTTATTGCTTAGACTTAAAGGTATCAGCATTGGGCATTTTTAACAGGTTCTTTGGTCAGTCATTTATCACTGACAGGCATCTATTCCATTTATTCTCAGTCTTTTCCTCACAGCAATAAACAGCTTGAGAAATGGAATTTTTTGAGTGTATAAATGTGTAGATGTTATTGAAGGAGCCAAGCTGCCTCTCATAGGCAGTGTGGGCACAGGAAGGACTTGAGTGCAGATTATAAAACACACACAGCAAATTTCTGGAGTGAAATAATCTGGAGATAGATGGGAAAGAGTGGTAGAGTTAGATTTTTGGATTTTATTTTCTCCTGTAGACTACGGCTTGTGTTAGGGTGTACTCTTTGATGGAATACTATTTCAGTGTTCATTTACTGTGTGTTGAGGAGCGTGAATCAACTCTACTTCAGTGTTAATTAGTCCCTCTAGACAAAAGGTAGCCTATATCAAACGAGTTTTAAAAAATCTGTACACTGAGTAATAATTTTAGTCTCTACTTATTTAGAAATCTGCCAATTTAAAGTTACAATTCAGGACTTAAATTGTGCCAAATCTTTTATTAATAGAAAAGAAGTGCGTCCATACTCATGGGTAAACAAAACAACAGGAAAACTTTCAATTATAATGTTATTGCACACATTTTAGCCTGCATTTTAAATGTTTTTCTTGTATTGTGTAAGAGAGGTTGATGTTTTTTAAATTATACTTTGTGGTTATTTTTCCTAACCCTTGTACAAGCTTTTTTGTTCTGTTTTCTTTTTAACTTAGGGGTCAAACTCCAGATCTGTTTTTACTCAGAGGAGATGATCTGCTATAACATTAGAAATGCCAATGAAAAGTAATCAGCTAGCCTCTTTGTAGTTCATGTGCTATTGTCTGTATTTATTTCAGTGCAGGTGAGGGGGAGGAGCAGGAAACATAAGGGGATTTTGACAGTGAGCGGGGTGTCATTCTCTTTGTTGACCAAGAAGAGTCATCGCAGAATGAGTGAGGCAAACAAAAAACAGTCAGGGAATTGAATCCACCCCCGAGAAACTGTTGAAGATGATGAACACCTGGAGAAAAAGAATGAGACTGGATATGTTTGGTATCACTGGCCCATCTACTCCACCATAATCCAACCAGAAACCTATTTTCTCTCAGCGCAGATGAGGCAATTCAAGCAATTTCAGTGAGCCCACAGTCTAAACGGTACTTCATAATTACAGAACAGACTCTTTTATTGTGCTGCTGTCTTGTACCTCTCAACCCTGCTGAAACACAAAATGTGATATGACATGGATTTCTTCTCTTTTGCCACTTTCTCCTCTTTCTGCGTTTTATTTTTACCCTCATTCTGTCATTTCTTTCCCCTCTGTGTGCCATGGTCAGCTCCTCAGGTCTCAGTTTGTAAAGCTGAAATATTAGCTTACTGTAAACACTATCATAAATATCATATGTTTCTTCAAGAAGGCCAGATTCTGGTTTATGCTCTCTGTCTCTTTACAAGACATTCAATCTCTCCTGTATTTCATAGCTGGGCTCATTTTAGGGTTCTTCGGCACTGATGCATCACTGTCACTCTCCCACGCTCGAGGATGCTTGTAATTTTTTTCGTTTGGGGATTTTGAAAGATGGAAAAAGTCCAAGAAACAGAAAGATTTAAGATACATTATTTTCACTGTCACTGACGTTCAGATGGTCAGATCGAGTTGTACATATATTTTTCACAGCGCAGACGGAAAATAATTTGTCTTGACGCTGATCTTGTTGATACTTCCGCTGCTTCAGTCACTGCTGTCATCACTGTGCAGTTCTGTGCTCCTTTTTTTCTACGAAGTTCAGAGTAAATGTGTCGACAGAAATATGAAAAAGCTGATCACACAGCAAGTAGAGCAGTGCTTTGTTGCTACGTTTTTTTAAACTGTAAAAACCTTTGACGTCTTTAAAAACAGAGAAAATAAACAGCCACTTTTACTAAGCGCCTGTATCACAGGTTAAAACAAGAAGCCAACATTAAAGTGCCAGAACTAGAGTTCCTTGAAGGTACTGAAGTATGGCTCCCAAAGACAAACCTCATAGAACCCCATAATAAAATGTTCCACATTTTAAAGTGTCCTTCAGCAAGACACTGAGGCCTGGACTGCTATGAATGATTCGAATCCATGCTGCCATCAGTGTGGGAGTGTATGCTTGGATGAGAGGGAAATTGTAAAGTGCTTTGCATTAAAGTGCTAATATAAATGCAGCTCTTGTTCAAGCAGGAAAAACTGCCTGTTTTGTCAAATTAGAGTAGTAGCCTGCAACAAAAATGAACAGTTTTGCCCTCCATATATTAATTGATTAATGGCAACAATGCTGCCTGGATTTAAAATGTCTCTCCATACTCATTTTAAAGTATGTAATGATAATTTGCTATGATTGAAACTTGGTTTAATACAGTTTTCCTAGATCAAAAGAAAAAATCCTTTTCTCACATTGAAAAATTTTATTGATCACAGATATTGTGCACCGCCTACCGCCACTGCTCATGCTAGGCTGACTGTGCAACAGCAGTTAAAATCTAAATAGCTTGCCTCAGCATTAAAAAAATGGAGAGATTCAGATATATGTGTTTGAGCCACAGACTGAGACAAACTTTGTGACAAACTTTACACAGATACAAATCAGTACAGTCAAGGTTAAAAATAAAAACATATAAAAGTCATTTCTGAGGGGAGAAGATTTTTAAATACTAGTAGCCATTATTGATTTAAATCTCAAATATAAAAAAATCTAATTTTTAGTCAGCAAGGTTCTTCCTACGCCATCTGCTAGTCAAGCAAAATTGAAGTTTTAAAATTTTAAGAATGGTCATAAAACTTTTTAAAAAATGAAACACCACTATCCACTTTACTATTTTACACCCCTCCCTCCCTCATCTATCTCATGTTTTTATCTCCTTCCCTTCTAGCTTCCTTTTTTCTTCACTCGATCTTCACCTCCAACCAGAGCTCACTGACATCTATTCCGAGCGCCCCTCTTTCCCTGAGTCAATTCCATCGATTTCCATTTTTTATTTTTAAATGTAAGATATTGATTTACTCATTTAAAAGACAAATACAGCAAATGAACATAATCTGAATTCTCACTGTCATGTTCCAATTTGTCTTCTCTCAGCTTCAGAGTCTGACTAAGGTGATGGAGCCACAGGCACACACAGATGTAAATAAGCATGAAAACATTTAACAGATCTGTCTTTTAAGTTGTTTCTGAATAAATTGAATAAATTGAAGTAACTGGTCCATGCTGTCTGTTTAGTGTCCTCATTTCAGCAACAGCAGTCCACATGTGCCAGCACACACATTTATGCACAGCTAACACTTTTGCATGCACCAGAGCAGACTCCCACACACGTAGGTTGCATGTACTGATTTGTGTACGCACAGACACAGGGCTGCAGTTTAAAAAGCGTTTTAAAAATACAACCCACACATTCATGCATTTATATTAGGGTGAATGCGAGACAGGCATATGGGAGAGAGTACTTGCACTCTGAGATGTATTCATGCCATTCAAATGGCATCGGCTTTTAATTATTGCCATCATCATCCTTCAAATAGAACTTGCTTCACCAACCACGCCTGTGTCTTTACTTAATACACTGTATTAAATCAGTTGCACTGATAATGCCCTTTCTGTGGTCAATTTGATTAATGCAGCTCAAAGAAAATCAATTTTCCACCATCTTTCTCCCATTTCATTCCCTTTTCCCATCTCCCTTTCCTTATCTGCCTATCTGTGAGGTTGTCATGCTGGTGCCTCCGATATAATGATTCAGGCTGGTTTAAAGCTGTGCTGCATGAGTGATGGCATGGATTACTTCATGTAAAGGACTCCCTGTATGAAAATTTGTTTTTACTTAGAATGACAGCTAAGATCTCAGTAGGTCTGGTGCCCAAAGATATCAACACAGTAAATGTTTCTGCACTGTCACTCTTTTGTGGCATAAGTTTAGTAAAAAAAAAACAGCACCAAACTTATTTGTAACAATTTTTTGTGACTTGCATGAATCTCTTTTACGTTTCCTATCTTTGGTAATTGTGCCAACAACTAGAAAAACACACATTATTGAATTAAGGACTGCAGTGTGTGGCAGTCATTGATGAAACAGATGTTCCAGAACAGCTGCATGTGGTGCATCTTTGCATGCACAAATATATATTTTTCTGCATGTGCAAATGTGTACATTCCTTCTGTTTCTCTAATATATAGCTTGCAGGCAAAAATGATATTCCATCAGACCCTGACCAAGCTTTGAGACTAATAGAAGCATCTGCTAATCACTCTTTGGGGTCTAATAGGTGGCATCCATGTTTAACAGCTGGATGTGTTGGCAATTATACAACACTATCGACCAGGTTAAAATTGACTGGTATCACATTGTTTGCTCAAGCAATGCTACTTTTCCATTCTTACTTGTTAGTCTGCATTACATTAGCAAAAAATAAGGCAAAAAAAGCACAAAATTTAACTTAAACCACAAAGTATACTGAACTCCTCGCTCCCTGAGGCGTGAAAGACAATTGGATTTTGCCCTGGGTCAGTGAGTGGTGCAGGCAGGCCAGCTGGTCCATATTACCTTTGGGTTTAACCCCTTTCCAATGCATCATTAAGACTGACTGTGTGTCCTGGCCTCTAAATTGAGGTTATTGGTCTTAATCCACTGTGCTGATAAACTCCTAATAGCCTAAACTGTTTGGACATGCAGCATGTCTCGCCCTACGCCTCAAAAGACCTCATTTATATTTATGACAAACTCGACTCCCCATTCCTGATTAATCTACTTAATAGTTGGAGGCAGATCCGTAAATCTCCTGCCTCTGTGAAGAGCAATAAGAGAGCCATGGATCTGGAAAGAATGTCACTCTAAGATTTAAAAAATAAAAAAATACATATCCCCACACAAACACCCATGCCATGACAATCCCAAAATCTTTGCACATTTTCCAGACCTAAAAACTCAAAACGGTGTAGCAGATGGCTGGCAGACGCCAACAGCTGTACATTCTCATTCTCATACAGCAGTTACTAAGAAGATTGGTTTAAGTCACAAGCAGGCTATTGAAGTGCTGACGAATATGATCCTCTTTATAACTATGGAGGACAGAGAAAGAGAGCCTGAGAGACAGACACATACTGAGTCACAGATTAGCTAGTCAGCAAAGAGTGCATGCTGCTTAATTCCCTCTGAGGAGTTCAAAGGTTTCCTCATCTGATTTGAGAGCTGCACTGCACTCACTGTAGAGTAAATTAAGTTTTCATGGAAGAGAGTGCATTAACATATAAGTGACAGCAGGTTTATCAGGGCAACATGTAACACAAAGCTTTGATTTATTTAATGTTTAAGTCTTTTTCATTTCTGACTAACTTTTACAGGTCTGGGATGTTGATCCTCTGCTAAGTTTTACAACCTGTGATTATGTAACTGCCTTCCTGTTTCTGGAAGCGTATGATTAGATGCTTCCTCACTCCATCTGTCTTTTTACCCTACTCACATTTCTCAATGATGACAAGCAAGACTGTGTCCTTGAATTCCCCTGAGAGTCTCTCTTCCCACCTTCACTTTTCTCTATCTCCCTTCAACTCTACTTAAGCAGATGGCCACAGATGGGGAAGTAGAGCCCGGTGAACCTTGGGGCATTTGTTGTGGGTCACATGTTCCATAATTTGCCCACATGTGCACCGCACACATGCATATACATGCACATAAACATGCATGCATACAGTGATGATAGTTCCTCACAGACTATCAGTCACTATGACATCAATACCATCATAGGGCATTAAAAGTCCCTCTTGGTAAAATACAGAGCATAGTGTGACATTCTGTAAAGGGCAGCCAATAGAGTACACATTTACTGAACACCTCATGCAGGTAGCTTTCTGAGGAAATAAGTGTATCATAACTGATGGATTCAATAACTTAAAAGAATTCAGCATCTGTTGGGGATAAATCATTAATTTTGAAGAGATGTACAGAAGAGATGTACAGAGGCTAAATTCTGGTATCAAAAGTGCTGTACTAAAATAGTAGAATAAATTTAGCTGGAAATAGATTCACCCCACAAGTGCCTGTATTCAGTATCAATTTTGCTGAAAGGTTACCGTTATGACTGTTCGGGTACTTCATGGTTGAGTTCAAGTTCATTTGATTTGTCATTACAAAGTTTAATTAATATACTGTTTGTTCCAGTCAAATGTATAAAAACTGACAAGATGTAAATGTATCTTGACAAAAGAACATAACATACAAAGCAAAAAAAACAGGTTAAAGAAATAATTTCAGTATGTTAAAAAAAAGTGCATATAACAGAGAAAAAAGATTAAACAAGATATGTGTATACACTTTTTTTAATATAAACATTTTTGTATGTACATGTAAATACTACACATGCGGTATATACAGTAAATACAAAAATTAGGAGAAAGAATGACGCCACTAAGTTATGATCATTGACAAACAATCAATGATTTGTGTTTATTTGTTGATTTACCCACTATATATTTGACTGAAAAACTCTACCGGTTTGAATTATTACTACTACAATGTAAATTTGAAGATTCTTCAAAGCTTGAGAACAGAAATTATGTCCAACTCAAATTTAGACAACTTTATACATTTTTTTTAATCTCCTGGGATTGTGAGAATGTCCTGCACAAAAAAAAAAAAACACATCATGTCAAGAAAAGGCTTTCATAAAAACTGTACTCGTCAATGCTGTAATAAAACATACGGTGTCCTATTTAGCTACAGAGGCTGAGAATTCAGCAGCTCAGCAACGTTCACTGCTCACGTGTGATGACCAGGTGAAATGAGAAAAAGCGGCCTTGCTCAGCACAGCTCCCATCCACAGCACAGCAAGCGCCGTCTATTTTTAAGCGACAGATCATTACAGCTCTGATGGTCGACACATGGTGATGAATAGGCACTGATACCAGTGGTGGACAATTTTGGAACCACTCAGTTGCACAAATTGCCATGTCACTTTTTCTCCATGATGTAGCCATCATGTGAGTGCCAGATCCTGACAGAAGCTCCACCCACCACCACCCACCCCCCCATTTCACCAGAGATGGGTAATTCCAAAGAGATAATCCTTGAGCTTGTTGCTTTATGCACAAACAGATGTTTGTTCTCATTGAAACAATCACAATTCACTAAAGACGCTGACTATTATCCAGCATATGGCAACCTAATAAAGTTTAACAAACTGCATGCCACAATTAGAACAATAAATTTGCAACAAGACCTGACTTTTGAGTGTCCCATTGAGCTGTACAGAAAAACATAAGCTCCAGGGATGAGCTGCTTCTTCATCAACTAATAAAACAGATGAGTAGCTGTAAAAGCTGTTCATTTGTCCTTAACCAATGCTGCCATCCAGTGTTCTAAATGTGAATAGGCCCTTTCATTGCTATTTCATTTAAAACAAAAATGCATGATGCCTCTGTGTAGATTTTCCATCAAAGTCTGTTTTTGTCTATCTGTTTTGTCCCATGATATATACACAGTTTTAGCTTGTGGGTTGGACTCTCACTGCCTCCATCATCCGGTAAATATGTTCTATGACGAACCTGCTAATACAGGAAGTGAGGAGAAGTCAAACATTAGACCTTAATCCCAATATGTTTACTCAGAGTAAAAAGTGTGTGTCAGAAAAATAAAAATATATTTTTAAAAATTAGCCTAAAACAAGTGTTTACACAACTTCACTTCCTTGACAGTGTAACTGACAAAGAGGAGAAGAGATATGCAACTCCTTTTACCAATGTTGGCTTCTCAAATTTGTACTAACATAGTACTGTAGACATGAAGTAAAGTGGCCTATATACTTTAAACATAGATAAAGCACTAACAGTGAAGTGTAAACTTTTTTGTGGAAATATTTATGGTTTTAGGTTGAGTTCAAATGTGTAATGTTTTTTTTAATCACCATTTATATATACTGTTTTTCTCCTGTAAAAAACACACATCACTGAGGATAAAAACTCTGAGAGGCAAAAGGTCAAACTGATTTTCACTAAATATGATCTACCAGGCTCAGCATGAAATTGATGCCTTGCAGAAAAACATATAACCCCAAGTAAGAACCACACTATACTTACACTGTACTCACACTGCAATTTCACGCTTAAGCATAACTCATCCAGAGTCCAGACCATAATTTGCATTTACATCATCAACCTCAACAAAAGAAGTTAATTGAATTACTGAACCGACCCTGCTAGTTTCTTTTTTCTTTTCCTTTTTTTTCTCTATAGAAAAGGCTTCTTTGCCACCAGTCACACTAATTGGACGGCTGACCTTTATCTGATTTAAATTGCTCACTCAGCACTTTGGAAGCCACATTCTTACAACACTCATAGACTAAAAGGGTGGTTGAACTTGACTGGATAATACATAAGAAAACAAACAAACCTGTTGCTTTTCAAAATGTTGCAGTTAAAGTTTGAAATCTGGTAGGTGAGCAGGTGAACTGGTGCTGGAGATGATGGAAACTTTGGGGCGTTGTCTCATTGACCATTGTGAACAGTGGTTCTGTGTCAAAAAAAAAACACCATTGTGATGAACTTTCTTAAAATGTCAAAAGACTATCTACAACCAAATTTTTGTCAGAAAAATTAGTCAATACAATCGTTCCCTCCTCCTTGTTTATGAACTGCTCATAAAACATGAGGATTATAATAAATACTGAAAATTGATTATGTGGACCTGAATTCAACATAACATTCAAAATACAAAATTTTGTCAATTAAATCTGTTGAAAACGGAAAAATGGACAACAACTGATGTGCTTGCAGTGTCTGGCTGGAAGGTAGATTCTGTCGGACAAACGTGTTTTCAATTAGGCCAGCAGATGTCACTCTTCTCACCAAATATTTAAGGGGAGTCATAGCGCTAAGTGTCCTATTGGCAATGCAATACATTAGTTATTCAGAACAACACAAAGTCTCAGCCAAAAGTTAAGTTATTGTCAAAAGCAAGACAAAAATGGACAGCTTGGTTTTTAAAAAAATAAAAATCGAACCGTTATTTCATTCGTAGTCTCTGACTCGAGTCACACTAACTACAAGTCCCATGATCCAAAGACACGGAGACCCGCCCAGCTGTGACGAAGTTTGTAGCTTCTGTCCAATCGTTGTTTCTATTTTTATGATTGACTTACTAGCCAAAGGCAGTTACTGGTTTCTATGTGGTTTCCAGGAAGTAAACGCTACAACTCTAACCACCTCCCACATGTCAGCCCCATCGATAGCACCACGCGCAGCGTGTGGAGGAGAGAGAAACCGGTCGGGAAAGCAACGTCACTCCTAGAATCGCCGACTCGACGTAACGCAGCGGATAGATAGCGGAGCGGAGCGGCGTTGTCCGAGGCAGGTACCGTAGCGGCTCCATTTATGCCGATATATACTTAACATCCAAAAAGCTGGCAGTTGGTTTCCAGGAGAACTGAGTGAAAGTAGGTCGTATTAGATAAGAACAGGGTGGACGCTAGGGCCTGGTAAACTCTAGGCCTGTTATTCTCCGCGCACTGTACTGACAGACAGTCCGGGTAAAGTCTTTCTCTCACGGTCAGTCCAGCTGCCAGTTTTGGTCAGGTGTCTTAACGGACACCGCGCCACTAGTTCGGAGAGGTACCTAATCCAGCTAATCAGGACCAATATTTTGTCAGCTAATTGTGAACGTGAAAATCGGTCAGTCTGGACGCTCGTTGGTTCACCACATATGTTTTGCTTTTCTTTTTCCACGTCTTTTCAGGTGCTGAAGCGATTACAGCAGAAAGATGGCGGACGACCCCAGCGCGGCGGACAGGAACGTGGAGATATGGAAAATCAAGAAGCTGATCAAAAGTTTGGAGGCTGCCCGTGGGTAAGGAATGGATTTGAGTTGAATGTCGATGCACTGGCCGGGTAAACCGTGCTAAGGTTTATTGTTTGGGTGATGGTGTAAATCCTGACCGCCGCAACAGCTGGAGATCGGATATGAGGGGCCGAATTTGGGAGTGGTTAGCTTAGCATGGCTAACTTAGCTTAGTGTAGCTTTTGCTGCTAGCCTCTCAATTGCTAAGCGCTAACCGCTGTCGCAGTTAGCCTGTCTGGAGGTTAGAAACATTGGGTAATTTTGAAGAAATGTGTGTTTTGGTTCTTCTTTGTTTATGTGTTATGGTGACATTGCGCAGAATATTGCTCTAAAGTCCTTCAAAGGGAAGAAAGCTGGTAACTTTAGTGTTAGCCATGTTGGTAATGAGACCCGCTAATAGACGTCATCTTTAGAAAGAGGCCGCCACGGGTGTCTTTTACAAGAAAGCACGTTGATGAGGAAGGAAGGCCGGTAGCTTACAGTTGGACGTCCACATGCTCCGTTGGACTCATTCCACAACTTCTAATCACATTTCCCTGACCTGTATACCTAATAGATCATATGGTAGAACTTCTTTATTGCCTCCACGAGTCCACGAAGTCGGTTAACGTTGCCTCATGGCAGCTGCCCGGTGCTATGTTAATGTTAAAGCTTTACCGGCTATGAAATGGTCTGTTAAAAGAATTTCAAATCAGTTCGTTGCTGGTACGGAATATTTCGACCGCCTTATACTATCAAACACGATATGTAAAGTGTGGGTGTTGCTACACTGGCTGGTAGCTTATCGTTACACTGCGACAGCTTGTCGTTTCAGTGCTGCGCAGAATTTGCTGTCCTGTGCTCCACCGCCTGCCATGTCACACACAGTTGACCATTTGCCCTACATTCATCCAGCTGCTGCTACCTGCTTGTATGTGTGTGCAGTGTCAGCCTGTACTGGGGTGCTTTGTCTCTCGATAGGAGGTGAATGAAGAGAGAGTGTAGAGCAGTGGAATGGGAAGTCAGTCCTAAGTTTCAAGGACAGAGTTTGTATACTGTGTAACTGAAAGCCCACCCTGTTTGTCCCTCAACCTTTCAGTCCTTGACAAGGTGATATTTTGCAAGGGGAGGTTATGTGTTTACAAAATGAGATGGGAGTGAGAGTTTGAGTTTTATTGAAGGTAATAAAAGGACCAGGTTGAAGTTGCTATTCCAGGTGATCAAAGTTCAGAAGTTAGTCTGGATAATACTTTCATGTCGCACTCATTTTAACAAAGATATGAATTATGTTGTGGTGGTGTTTAGCCTGTTTCACTCTTGTAGTTGTGATGCGCTAATATTTCTAGTGAAATCTTAGACACCGTGTTTTGTAGTATCTTGTTAGTTTGTTTACTTAAATGTTAATCTCAGCACTAACATTACATCTTATCTTCCTCTACAGTAATGGAACCAGTATGATCTCACTGATCATTCCTCCCAAGGACCAGATTTCAAGAGTGGCCAAGATGTTGGCTGATGAGTTTGGAACTGCTTCCAACATCAAGAGTCGAGTCAACAGGCTCTCTGTGCTTGGGGCCATCACCTCTGTACAGCAAAGACTAAAACTCTACAACAAGGGTATGTGTTGACGTTGAAAACCCAAACAAAATCTTACAGACTTGCATGTTGGGTTTTGTTTTTCTGGGTTTGCCTGGCAGAAAAAAATTGAATTAGGATGGCTCTTAAAACACATACTTATATTCTCTGTAAAGTCCAGATAAATAGTCAAATGTAGTATGTAATGTGACATCAGTGGCTGTGACAAAAGCAGCTTAATAATCATTGATAGGAAACACTTATCTTATTTTTGTTCTTGTCGATAGTTAAGTCCACATTTATAAACATGAAAAAGTTTTAGTCAGAGTAGATCTTCCTCATTATAATGTCTCTATGATTCTTTTTGCTCAGGATTTTTCCAAACTCTTCCTCATCCCGTTTTTTTTCAATAAATGAAAATGAGGTTTTATCTATCTTCTTTCAGCTTGTGACTACCTATTAAAGAAAAGGGCAGTATTTAGCAGTCATAAGATGTGGTCGTTAGATGTTAAAAATTGAAAAGCAGGCTGTTATAAGCATGGGAGAAGGAAGTGAATTACGCATTGGTGCATTGTTGGTGCATATACCACATCATACATCACTGTAAAAAAACATTTCTTGTTCACTTTAAGCATTTTGTCACACAGTGTCATGGCCTTTCAGAAGACTAGGAGCAACACGTGCAGTGACATACTCCAGAACACTTAATGTAGTGGTTTCTCCTCTAGACACTATACATTGCTTATGCATCTGTTAGCTTCTCAGTGGGTGTAGAACTTCCTTCCTTTAGGGTGTTTAGATGGTAGAAATATGTTTTGAAATATTTTAAAACAGTTTAATCTGTTCGCTAATCTTAATTTTTTTAACTGCCCAGTTGTACTGGAAACAGAGGTCTATCAATTCCCCACATCAAAATATCTCATCTAATGTTTAAAAGATGCACACAGTCATATTAAAGCTCCAAGGAAATGGAACTAGTATGGTCCAGCCATCCACAGTTACATCTTCAGACTGGATCTGAACAGACAGAGCATAGACAGGAAACAGCTTATTTCCCACAGCTGAAAAAGGTGATCTCAGTTACAACAGCAGCTTCAGACTTTTTCCTTGGTAAGCTGCTCTTATTTATCATCTGAACAATAAATAAGAAATCCTCTTGTTTGGCATTACTGATTAGCTGCTCTCAAGTGACCAATGACACTTTAAGTAGCAGTAAGGGACCTTGATAATGGACAAGGGGTTGCTCCTCTAAAAAGGCAGAGAACTACTGGTCTAATCTGTTTGCCTCTGACTTTTTCTCTCTTGCCAGTGCCACCCAATGGTTTGGTCGTGTACTGTGGCACCATTGTGACAGAGGAAGGCAAAGAGAAGAAAGTCAATATCGACTTTGAGCCTTTTAAGCCAATCAACACCTCTCTGTACCTCTGCGACAACAAGTTCCATACTGAGGTAAGGGTTTTTTCTGGGTTTTTAAGTTCATATAGAGAAGGTTATTGGAACATAATCTTTGGTGTCAGTGTTACTCCTGCTTTCTGTCAAATTCTCATCATGTATTCTTTCTTTGTGCCACCCCTTACACAGGCATTAACAGCCCTGCTCTCTGATGACAGTAAGTTTGGCTTTATTGTGATCGACGGTAGTGGGGCATTGTTTGGCACACTGCAGGGCAACACCAGGGAGGTGCTACACAAGTTCACTGTGGACCTACCTAAGAAGCACGGTACTTATCCATAATGCTCACACAACACAGAACTTTGTAATATTTTCAGCTGGTAGAGAGGATCTTTAAGAGAATCAATTAAATATTATCCTGACTTAGTTGATGAAACATTGTTAAGATTGTGTTTCTTGTCTTTATCCTTCTTTTAGGCAGAGGAGGGCAGTCTGCTTTGCGTTTTGCTCGTCTGAGAATGGAAAAGAGACACAACTATGTGAGAAAAGTGGCTGAGACGGCTGTCCAGCTTTTTGTGTCCAACGACAAAGTAAATGTGGCGGGAATGGTCTTGGCTGGCTCTGCCGACTTTAAGACTGAGCTCAGCCAGTCTGATATGTTTGACCCAGTAAGTCTGCATGTGTTCTGACAAAAAGCAGTACCAGTGAAGTGTTTACCGTGAAATATATCAATACTTGGTTAATGTGAATGTGAATGACTGTTAAAACAATTCAGAAACTTTGCATGAAGCAATTTAGATTTAAAGTTTAACATGGCCCACACAAAACTCACAACCACTAGCTGGCACTTTGAGGGAAAAAAACATTCCTAAGTTCCTTCAAAGTCTCAACTATATATATTATGAGTCTGGACAGACATAGATGCAAACTGCCAGTTGACTGGTTCATAAAGACATACAATTGCAGTGCAGTAATTCCAGTTTCTGAAGTTCTCTGTTTTGGAGGAAAAGTAAAATAGGTTTTTCTTGTTTAGTGTGTTTCTAACTACATTATTTAATGCCTGCGTGGATATTTGTGTTGTGTGTTTAACCTATGTGTGTATGTTTTTGTTTTTTGACAGAGGTTACAGGCTAAGGTTCTGAAGCTGGTGGACATCTCTTATGGAGGAGAAAATGGTTTCAACCAGGCTATTGAGCTCTCAGCAGAAGTTCTCTCTAATGTCAAGTTCATCCAGGAGAAGAAACTCATAGGTGAGTTGTTATGTTGGCACACTTTAAAAACTGTTTAACTTTAATTGTAAGGTGTCACCACTTACAGTTAAAGGCATCAAAAGTGTCAATTTGCAGAGACTCTCAATAGTTGTCCTTCTCTGTAGGGCGGTACTTTGATGAGATCAGCCAGGACACGGGGAAGTACTGCTTTGGTGTGGAGGACACACTCAAAGCCCTGGAAATGGGAGCAGTTGAGATCCTCATAGTCTATGAGAACTTAGACACCATGCGCTACATTCTACGTGTGCATGGGGCAGAGAGCAATGGAGCAGAGAACGGTACACCACAAATATTAAGTCTACCAAAGCTGAGAAACAAGATAATAAGTACCATGTTATAGTGCTATAAGCCTTATGTCCTTTTGATTTTCAGATGAAAAGACTTTGTACCTAACGCCAGAGCAGGAGAAAGACAAGTCTCACTTTACAGACAAGGAGGTAAGCACCACAAAAAGAAAGGCATCTCTGTGATTTAAGATACCCATCATCCATTATGCCATGTGTTCCTGACTCTGATTGTGTTTTTAGACGGGACAGGAACATGAGCTGATCGAAAGCATGCCACTGCTGGAGTGGTTTGCCAACAACTACAAAAAATTTGGAGCCACGTTGGAGATAGTCACAGACAAGAGCCAGGAAGGGTCCCAGTTTGTCAAGGGCTTTGGAGGCATCGGGGGTGAGTACACTGTTGTTTATGATGGAGTATATAATATTTGCAAAGTGCATTTATACAAGATCAAGTTAGAAAAAAAGTGGAGGATATGTGTAGTTCCATTTCATTCAAGTTTTTTTCTGGCTCAATAAGTAGATGTTCTTCAACTAGAGGGATCTTGTACAAGCCTCCAAGTTTTTCACAGGTACCCAGCCTTGCTGAAGTGTCTATGGACAAAATATAAAGGGCTACTTAGAAAGGCTTTTCTGTTGTCTCCCTTACTCTTTTTTTACTTAACAACCTGGAATAGGCCAAAATAAGCCACACAATAGCTTTGAATTATGTTTTAAAAATATATTGCAGACCACATACAAGCTGTGCTACCTAAATTAATTTATATGCTGAGATTATTTGCAATTAAATATTTATAGCCTGGGCAGTGTGATTGCAAGAATGTCATAAGCTAATAATAATCAGCAACTTAACTCCTGGCACTCAAGGACATAGACTTTGAAGTATTTACACCTGTGGATAATTTTTAAAAGATGTCATTTCAAACCACTTACAAGAGCAAACTGTTTGTGCAACATAACCTCTTATAACCTTGGCTACAAGCAGAGTAAAGTAATGGACTTTTGCACTCTAACTAGTCAGACTACTTGTATTTAGGCCACTTAATAGGAATTTTGATACGGTAGCCAGAACAGACTGTTCCAGGTCTGTTCTGTGTTTTTTTTTATCCTTAATTCATCTTTATCCAGCTTTTGGCCATCAGTTTGAGTTTTTCTTTGACAACACAATGTGAATGGAAGGGGTTAAGAAATTCATCATAGAAAAGGCAAATTAAAAGCACTCAAAACTCCAAAGGTTTTTGTACTGTGCACCACAAGTTTTTACCCCTTTCATGAACTTGTAGGCACTAATAAATTTTGTTGTTTAAAAAACTTTAACATTATCCTTTCTTTTCCAAGTGTTTGAATTTTGTTTCATACATTTGTCTTTAAAGTGTATACAACTCAACTTGCTAGCCTATTGGTGTAGAGATAAGACCAGAAACATTGTGATGTGTTATTTTATTCCTTTTCTTTAATTGAAAAAGTTCTCTCTGTATGTTTGTTCACCAAATTAATTTTTTTTTTTTTGTATTTCCATTCAAAACTCCTAAAATTTGGGGAAAAAAATAAGAGATTTAAAGAATTCATGCTTTTTAGACAAAAAGTCCCTACCAAAGCTAATTGGGATAATCTCATCCTAATACACATTTCTTTTACTTCTGCCACAATCTAATCAAACATGACATAAACTAGCCAGCCATCATATGACTCTTGTTAATCCATCATCTTTGTGTTCCACAGGTATCCTGCGGTACAGGGTGGATTTCCAGGGCATGGAGTACCAAGGAGAGGACGATGAGTTCTTTGATTTGGATGACTACTAGGTAGTCGGGGACTGATAATTGGGAGAAAAAAGAAGCAAAGGAATGAATGAAGAAATAAGGAAAGAAAAATGCCACCTCTCTTGCAGCAAATGAGAGGTGCAACCGTGTTGACCATATATATGACAGACACACCTTCCAATTTACCTGTTGCATACACAAACTTGCACATACATTTCATCTGTACACAAGACAAAGTACATCACACAGGCTGAAGAGGAGTGAGATTTTCTTTCATCCAGAGAGGGAGAAAGCCCTTCCTGAATAAATCCCTGCCTTAGAGTGCTGGTTCCTTCCCCTAGTTGGATTGGACTCGACTCATTTTTGTTCTTTTTTTTTTTTCTCCCCTCCATTTTGAATGAACACAACAGCAAGTTCCCAGATTCCTCGCTGCCCTTAACCCAGTCTGAAGATGAACTTTGGACTCACTCCTCACATATAGAAAATATATTTTCCTTTCTGTCCTCATGTCCCTACCCGCTCTCTCTTCTCCCTTCAATGCTTTCTCTCTCTTTTTTTTTCAATTCATTTTTTTACTGGTAACTGCTGCTGTTGTATTTTATGAGAGTGGGGGATTTTTTTTACCTGGGTTTCTGTAGAGAAAGGGGGACAAAGTATTAAATTTGAACTGCTGAAAACCATTGCTACCTCCTCATCTGCTGTGGTCTCAATCATGTGCTGTGTCTGTCCGGTTCCTGGAAAGGCAAACCTTTTCTTTGCTTTTCTAACTTTGAATGAGTGTATTGTGATAAGTCATGTGTGAACAATAAGTTTGCATGGCTGCTGTTAGGGGATTCAGTTGTCCACTTGGTTCATCAGGATCCACCTCTTCTGTTGAAACTCAATTAATTTTACACTGCAGTAAGCAAAGGTAACAAACCTCTTGGCTATAGATACTCCTCCCTACCTTCCTTGATATCATGAATTCTGAAAAAATTAAATTCACAGAGATTTAAAATCTGAATCTCAATAACAAGATCCCACCTATGACATTTTGAATGTTTTAATTCATATTTGTTTCCCTCTATTGGTAAATTAACATATAAGATAAGGGTGAGTTTTTAATCTCCTTGGATAAATGGTGGGAAAAAACAAGAACTTGTTATAGAATGCCTGTGTTAAATTTACCAAAATTACATTATTTTTTCTTAAAATACTAATGTATTTGCTGGAGAAGCCAAAGAGGTAAAACTGTATTAAGGAGCTTGTTTTGGTGAATTCTCTGAATATGCACTGAATGTTAATGAAGTAAACAAAACATCCTGCATTACAGCGTTAAGAATATCTTGTTAGGGTAACATTTGAGTTCTGGGACTTGAAGATGTGAGTTATTCAGACACACTGTCAGCCTTATTTCTTAAATCCCTGTGGGATTCATGGGACAGCATCGGCAGAGGTGAACTAAGGTAAAGGATGACTAACTTGAAGTTGTGCCGGCGTGCCTTGCTAACTGAGTTTCCTGGATAACTGAACAAAGCCTGATTGAAATGTAACCAAAGAACCCGAACCTCTTATAAAGAGCATATTTGACCATATAATGACAAAGCCGTAGGAACACAGGACTATAAATACTCAAGTCACATCTTATGTTTCTATTTTATGAAGACGGATTTACAATTTCCTTTATTCACACATGACATTAAAATAGCCAACATCCTGCAGCATGCTACAGCAAAGCTATGCGGATGATTGATTTTCCCTTAGTGTATTCCTCTTCAGGATAGCAACAGCATCTTCATCCATTTGCCCTTTTGTTTGGGGGAGTCACCGGGGAAGCCTTGGTAGCACAGTCGGCCAATCAATAAAAGGCAAAGCTCTGAAACTACTCCCCCTTTGACAAAATCCGTCCAATCTGAGCGCTCCCTCTTACCATGGGCGTTCCCATCCCCCACCCACCCTTTTGACACTGCCCTACCAAAGCTGTGTGGTTGAGCGGAGTGAATGACGTCTCTGCATTTGCGGGCCGCCGACGCAGGGCTGGGTTTCCATTTTCAGAGCGAGTTTCGGGGGGGATCGTCAACATGGAGCCGGAGATGGAGGACAAAACGTTGGAACTGATGGTAAGATTCCTTTCACTTTGGCATCCTGAACATCGAAAGTGTTCAGTATCATACCTTTATCTTGTGAGGCGCCGACGCTCGATTCGACGGCAGGAACGGGCTGAAGCGGCTTGTCGGGAGAGGTGGAGGAGAAAGGAGGGGGGACCAGAAATCAGAGGGAGGGCCTGAAATTATCGATACATTTTTCTAAGAAAGCTCCGCATACTGGTCGGATTGAGAAACAAGACATTTACGTCAACATCTGGTAGATGTAAAACGTATGTTGTTTTGGACAAAGTTAGTGATCAGCGGGGAAATTGAAAGGTTGATGTTGAGTCTTCGGACGAAGACAGTCGCGGATTCTCGGGGTAGCGTTCACTGCGGTGACGCTGCGCCACTTTAACTGGGCCCTGTCTGGTACTTAGCCATCCAGCTAACACAGGCTAGAAAGCGATGAACCACGTCAATTTACGGGTATGTTTATATTATTTAGTTTATATCACGACAGCTTACGTAGTAAAAGATGTATAGAACTGTCAAACTTATTCCGTTATACAAAGGAGGGTGGCTAATATCGTAACAACGCGCTGCTTATCTGTTTATATTTTCAAAGTGCGTAGAAGGAAGTGTATTGCCTTTTCATTCACATAGCGTTACCACGATTAGCGAGTTAGCAATTAGCTCAATAGCTAGAATGCTAAATTTGCTTCGTATACTTGTCATTATCACCAAACCAAAACAGTCAATTAATCGGAGCGGTAGAAGGTCATCAGTTACACGAAATACAATCTAGCATTACAATCTGAGTTTTCTCTATAAACGATCTGATTTGGTCAGAAGTAACAGCTCTTGTCAAGCTAGCCCTTTAGGCTAACATTAGCTTACGAAGAGCTTTGTGACATTAACATTACAAGGGTCAAAGTGATCGTTGAGGAAGACGTCGATCAAGATAAGGCACAAATGTGTTTGTCGCTGAACATAAACGTTATTACATTTAAATTACAGTTTATGATAGTGTGGCAACTCTTCGTTCTCCCTATCAGAAATACCACATAGCTCTCAGTTTCTCCAACACATTAATGGAATCGCAGTACAAATGACGAAGATGGTAGGTCAAGAAAGTAAGATTTTAGTCTGTTTATGAAATTAAACGCATCAGATGTACTCTGTATGACACAACCTTGCCTATGTAAGCAGATTATATTTACTTTTGAAAGAAACTGATCAGTGTATCCTCAAACACCAGATCTGGGTTAGTAGATATATTGAACAGACGTGGATAACTCCTGTTAAGAGAAATAAAGTGTAAGTAAAGGAAGTAACAATGCTCATCATTAGACTTCAAAAGGGTATTTTAATTTTCAAAATCTTAACAGTCAAATCAGTATAGAATTTGTGACAGCTAAACTCATATTTTGGTCTCAAAGTTTAAATAAATAAGTAGAAATACTGAAAACATAAAGTTACCAAACTGCTTACACAGCCAAAGAAAAAAAAATGAACGCTAAGAAGAGATTATTAAGTCAGTATTATATGCTGAATATTATACTGGACAAATATGTATGTCGCCCAAGGACTTACTGAATTTAAACCTCTCACTGAGGAAGGATCACGTATCACATATCATTCTTCAGTATTTTCAATATATATACTGATTATTTTACATTTGTTCAGAGTTTGAGGACTTTAATCTTACTGGCCTACCAAAAATTTGGATTTCACCTGGATTGTGTCTGTGTATTTAATTTGATTTTATTTTTTGTCACAGTGTTATTCACTAACCACTCATGAGAATGGGGATGGCAGAACAGCGGGTGGGGTTTCTGTCAAATCAGTAGCAACAATAATTGACAATTAATCCCATTGCCCCTCCCTCTCCTCTACCTATCCCCACCAGTTCATGTCTAATAATGCTTCTGTGTGTATGTTTATCAGTCTGTATTTTGTGTGTGAAGGAGTGTGTGTTCCTGCGCTCACTGTGCCAATGTGTGTGTAGCTCTAATACTGGTTTTTCCCCTCACTATCCCCCATCTCCTCCCCTCTTTTTCTCTCCTCACTTTTGATGGTTACACACCCACCTACTCTCAATTTCAACCCACCAAACCTTGTTTACTTTTCCATTATTTTTGAATCCTCACACTTTTTCTCACTCCACCTGTCCTGTTCCCCACCAACTCCTCACTACTTGCTTCCATCTGTCCATTCATTGATTCATCCATTCACTCATCTCCTTTGGTTTCCTCCTACCAAATTCCCTCATCAACCCCTCTCTACTTTTCCTTTACTTCTCATCTCTGGTCTCTTGCTCTTCCCTTTCTCTTCCTCCCTCACCCTTTCCACTTCGTTCTCCTCCTCCCTTCCTCCCTTCCTCTCTCTCTTTCACACAGTGCTCTGTGCCTCGCTCTCTCTGGCTGGGCTGCTCCTCGGTGGCTGAGAGTTTGTGTGCACTCAGGTGCCTGCAGAGCATCCCCTCCACCCGGGCTCACAACCAGGTTCTGCCTCTCTCCTCTTAATTCTGCTGCTCCTCCTCCTCTCCCTTCCCTTCCTCCCTTGCCATCTTCTCACCCTTCACTTTTCTTCGCCCACTCCACACGACTCCTCATACCACCCTCGGTGCAGACGGCACCCTCTCACCCCCTCACCCTCCTACCTCCTCACCTTCCGTTGTCCTTTCCTCCCTGTTAGAAGCACACTGCTCTCAGGTTCTTCTCTGGTGATGCGTTCTCAAACTCTCTCTACCTGAAACAGAACTGTAGCTTTATAAACTGTAATTAACTTCTTTATAGTCATATCAAATCATAGGTCTTGCATCTAAATTAGACCCCAGAGTATGAAAAGGGTTAAACAGTGATTGTGCCATGTCATGAAAACCGGTGACTTTTACAATCAAGTAAGGCTGAAAGTAAACAGTCCCCTAAGTACTCTGAATTAGATGCATTTGGATGCAGAGGGTACCAGAGAATAACCCTGCATTGAGGAGTAACCTTTTCTCCCCTTCTACCTGGAGGTGTGAGGGCCGAGGTGGGGGGTCTTCCTTCAAGCTCTGAGAGGCTACATGCTTGCTTGCCTGCCTGCCTGGCCAAACTTGGTCCGTCTGTCTTTATTTCTTCTTCCTTTTCTTCTTCTATTCTGCATGATCATCAACACCAGCAACCCCATTCTGGCTTCTTGTCCTGTCTGCTTTGGTCTTGATACCTGACCATTTGTTTGTTTGTTTGTGTTAGTAACAGACACTGACAGAGAACATCTCTGTTGGTTTTGCTCTCCACATGCAGCAGCAGCATCATCACCTTAGATGGATGGATAACCACACTGAGCAATATCTGGATCAGTAAATGAGAGCATTTTCCTTAGTATATAATAACTTGATAACAAAAGTGATCCTGCTTTTAATGCCTCTCGAGAAGCACAAGCAGATTTTGAAAAAATATGTACAGGCAGACCTCAACTTAAACATCAACATGGCCATTTTTAATGATTGTGACGCTGACTCAGTGAAAGGATTGATCCTTTCCCAGGTTAAAAACCTTGTGTATCCCATTTCCTCAAATCTGTGTGTGAACAATTTTTTAAGGAAAAAACATTCAAAATTTGGAGTAAACCTGCAAATGTGCTCTTTCACCATAATTTACTTGTAGTTATGCTCTGACAAGATTGTGGAGAGGTTGCATTGTACATCTAAAGTAGCTGTCTTGGTTCAGGAATGTGCTAGTTTGACAAATGCAAATTTTACAGTATACAATTACATTGGTTTAAGATGACCCCTAACACCAGTAGTTCAGCTTATTCTCAGCAACTAAAACCAGTAAACATCATGGCCCGTTAAAGAAAGCAGGTCTTCAGGATGGTTTGCATGAATGTAATTATGGTATTGCTGCCGGACTGTCAGTAACTTCCAAAGAAGTACATAATTTATATAAAAAACTGTTATTAACCATTTTTTTCAATTTTTTATTATTATTTTGGTATATTTGATTATAAGTGTTGAAAGCAAGGCTTAATGGTCAACCTTTGACTGTGTTACTTATATAAGTGATTTGTGCCTTAGCCCTACAACTATCAACCGAGTCTCTCTAACTTGTTTGCAATGTATTTGCAAAGCTTTCAGATCATTGTGGACTTAAGTCATGCTAGACATGGGTGGGATCTGGATACCTCCCAGTTTTTTTCTTTTCCAATCCTCTGTATATGCTGTAAGACCACTATCTGATTTTAGTTTCATTGCATTCATGCCTGAGCTGCTGCCAGTGACATACCCAAGATGCTGCAGTTTAATTTCCTGTCCAGACTACTTAGCCCACATCACAGACAAGCAAGCAAATAAGATTCCCTTTGTTGCAGAGCTCAGTTTTTTCACCTCATATGTGTGTGTATGCACGGATGTTTGTGCGTGCACGCCTCAGAAGTCATGATGGTTACCCTTCCTTGGCTGTGTTTGTGGCACTCTTGTGTCCAGCGCTGTCCATACCGCTGCCCTGGCTCTCACAGCGCCTTTAACAGAGATGCAAAGAGATCAGAACAGTAACACACACCTTATCTTTGTTTTGTTTCCTTTTCTCTACAGAACACATCAGGGATGGAGTCACAGAACCTAGTGGATGATCTGTCGCCAAAGAAGAATACAGTTCTCAAGGTGTGTGTGTATATGTGTTTATCATCTGTGTATCCATCATCACAACTTGGTTGTTTAGCTCATTTTAAAAAAAATATACAATATTTAAAAAGTGTTTATGCTACACATGACACAAAACATGAAATATTTTGTCATATTTGTCGTGTGCATAGAAATTTTAGAAAGTTGAATTTTTAATCATGTAAAATGCAACTTTTTGGTATTTATAAGTATTTGGAATTCACTTAAAATTTTTTGTAATGACAACAGCTCACATGCAAATGCAGTGGCCGGTGTCTCCTTCAGAAATGCTACATTTTGTCTTTTAATCTGCTGCTTTTTTCAGCTTAATTGCACATGTGGTAACTGTGAGAAGAAATAAAGCAGTCAGCACTGAAAAGGGAAGTGCAGGGTTTTAGATTATGAGTAGCTGATTCTTGAGACGTCACTGCCCACTGCACCTTTTAACCACCCAGCCAGGATTTAAGACTGCTCCTGGCTACTGTCTATTCCCAAGAAAATAAAAGGAACAAAATGAGACACTTGCTGGTCAGGCTATGGAAAATCAGGGACAGCTATGCCCACATATTTGCAGTGACCTGTCTACACCACAGCATCCCAGCTTAAGTTGTTGAACTCCACAAGCAGACAGAGCGCAGGATTCCATCAGGAGGAAGAGAAGCAGACTCTGTTTAACAATGTTTCTCAGATGTTGACCATTTTGTCCTCATTATCTTGGTCCTGCTGTTGACATTCTCAAACATGCTTTTTCAAAAAATGTAGAAAATCATATCTATGCATTGTAAGTTTGTCTATGTTTATAGATCTGAAGGTATCTGTATATATTGCTGTATTTAATTTTCTTTTTTTATTTCTATTCTTTTCTGTTTATATATTCAGTGTGTGTAGCACGTAGAACCACAGATTTCATCTCATTGTACAATGTAGGGTTGTACAATGACGAATAAATTACCCTCTACAATGGAACAAGAATTTTTTATAGATATTCTTTTCCCTTCAGGCATTTAAAAAACTTTTGTAAAACATCACACTGATGTTGACACGTCATTAAAATCGTTTTTTTTAAATACTTTTTTCCTAATACCACGCATACACCCCCACAATTGTGGCCTGCTATCAGTTTAACAAGATTTAACCATTAGCGATAAATATTGATTTTTAAGTTAGTCCATTCTCCTCTTGATCCTGTACACATGCTGCTATAAAGCCCAATACGGCAATATTCAGCCTCAGTCCCTATTTTAATCTAACAAACAAAAATAAGTAATGAACAAACCAAAGATTTGAAGTTTGTGTTTAAGATTGTGTTTTTTTTGTGTATGTTTTTAATACAAATACTTCCTTTATGCTAAGCCAAGCTAAGCTAACTAGCTGCTGGCTGACAGGACAGTGGTATCAACTCTCTCAACTAACTTTCAGTAAGAAAGTGATTAAGTTCATTAGCTTTCATCTAGCACATTTATATATAAACTGAAAGATATCCCTGTGTCAAGCAAAAACTAGGAGAGTCCCACATCTTCAGTGGTTTTCTTAACATGATGCCCCAAACTTCTCTCACACAAATACTAAGTATGTAAACATTTAATAAATCTGCATGTTCCCCGGTCTTTACAGCTTAGTAATGGTCCTGTTGTGGGGTCCCGCAAGCGTCCGTCAGAGGGAAACTATGAGAAGGAGAAGGAACACTGCATCGCCCTGTTTGACCAGTGGTCGGAGGCCGACCAGGTGGAGTTTGTCGAGCGCCTGATCTCCCGTATGTGCCACTACCAGCACGGCCACATCAACTCCTACCTCAAACCCATGCTGCAGAGGGACTTCATCACGGCGCTGCCAGGTACAAATACAGATTTGAATTTATTATTGAGCAGAAACAACTCCAGTGTAAGCTCAATCTGTCATAACCACAGAGTGACTGTACAGTTAGGCGCAGACAGGACTCACCTTTTAAATGTTTACTCATTCCCTTGAAAGACCTGATTTTGTCAAAGGAGGAGATTACTAATAAATTGCTTTTTGACCAAAGCTGTTTTCTGTTGCATAAACACAGTTGTGTAGTTGGGAGTAAATGAGGCCCTCTTCCAAAAAAACAAAGCAACAACAAAAAGCTAAAATTACAGTAAGTTTGAAAAACTAAAAATTTTTTAGCCCGGTGTTTGTATTATTGGCCTCAATTTTTATGGCTAGCTTGAATATCTGAAATAGAAACAATACACAGATTACTTCTGAAAAATAAAATGTGAGTATAATGATCCCAAGGCACGGATAAACCTACTAGATGAGATCCTATAAGTTTTTCCAGCAAGCAGTCAGTCACCCCTGTCTCTTCTTCCCTCCAGCCCAAGGCTTGGATCACATAGCGGAGAACATCCTGTCTTTCCTGGATGCACGCTCACTATGCTCGGCAGAGCTTGTGTGTAAGGAGTGGCAGAGGGTTATCTCTGAGGGTATGCTGTGGAAGAAGCTCATTGAACGCATGGTTCGTACCGACCCTCTCTGGAAAGGCCTGTCTGAGAGACACCAGTGGTAAGAAATGGACATAGACCCATTTACACAAAGCCAGGGTTAGCTGTCCTTAAAATCTAAAAATGGCTGACACTCTTAAACAAGTAGGGTACTCTCTGATAAAGGTTAACTTCTTGTTTTCAGTGTGCTTGTTAGTATTCTAGTTTTTGATTTGTGCCGTAGAACTAAAGAGAGGCTGAGGAAATAAAGTTAAACTCGGTTGGTTTTGAGTGCCTATTAAGGTGAAAAAAAATCCAGTGAATACAAAGCAGATGTCAATTTAATATTTTTCTTGCCCTAGGGAGAAATATCTGTTCAAGAACCGCACATCAGAAGTCCCACCCAATTCCTACTACCACTCCCTTTATCCCAAGATCATCCAAGACATAGAGGTAAGAAAGAGTAAGATGAAATTCAGTCTTAACTGGAAACACTTTTTTAGATCTTAGTATTTTTGTGTAGAAATCACTTATAATATCACTTTACTGTCGGCAAGGCGATTTATATAATGTCCCAAAAAACTATGAAACATTAAGTAGTTTACCTTGACTATCATTTGAAAATGACATGAACGTTTTAGTTTTATGACGTACATGCATCTGACATATGGCACATGGCTTGTCTTTTGACCTTTAAAAAAAAAAGGGAAGTGTAATTTGACTAAATATCCCATTGGTTAATCTAACAGTGTTGTTTCAAGATGTGTCAAGTTTCTTCACACCGCATAACCCTTCCAAAGTTGATCCACTCAAGTAGAAAATGTTGTATACAGCTAATCGTTTAAGTTGAGTTAAATTGGTCGGTTTATTCCAGTCAAATCAATATCATGACCACTTTCCACCTCACTGGATCTCACATATTTTTCTATCCCCTCTAATAACATTGTAGAACATGAAATTTGCCCCCATCTTGTCTTTTTTCAATTACAGTGCTTCCCTTTCTGTTATTGGTTGTCCTCTGTTTCTGTCTGTCCCTCTCATTGTTTCTCCTCCTTTCCTCAGACTATTGAGGCTAACTGGCGATGTGGCAGACACAATTTGCAGAGGATTCAGTGTCGCTCAGAAAACAGTAAAGGGGTTTATTGTCTCCAGTACGACGATGACAAGATCATCAGTGGCCTTAGAGACAATTCAATAAAGGTACGTGCTTATTGAGCATCAAGGAAGGTCTGAGCTCTGTAAAATTATGAACTGGTTCCCTTTTGCCCTTGTGCCCTACCACCCAGTTTTTTCTAAACTGTCAGGTTCAGAACTATCTCAGGGATATGTAAAGTGGGAGGTGCTTTAATGTACAAATGAGACACGGCTGCAACAGGCTGAAGCATCACAACGCTTAAGTTTACATTTTTTAAAATGGGGATTATCAGCAATAAATGCATTTGTTTATGTGAAATGTAAAGTATTGTAGTTACACTTTGTGAATCTTTTGTCAGGGCTAAATAATTTAGCTGCTCAGAGCTGATGTATTTGATCAATGTTTAAGTCACATTTGAGTTTGCTAATAAGAATAAATATGACAACGTGCAGGCTGGAATATCAATACACCAAATATAAATATATTCAACGGACTGTTGCTGAGGCCATGCTTGAGAATATTTCAAGTTTAATGACTTGTATTTTCCTCCTAACGTGGCAGTGAAAACTTAACAGTAGACATGTATGAATCTGCCCTGCTGGCCCATACTGGCATGTAGAAGTAATTAACATCGATCCCATTTGTGCATTTAAGCATCAGTGGTGAAGACAGCCAAAAGTGTTGGCTGTGAGAAAGACATGCATGCTGTGTGTGTGGTTGTTTTCCTCCAACCTGGGCTTGTATATTTATGGATTGAATCTTTTCTTCTGGCTCAGTATGGCTTATCGTCTTATTGTCTATGGCGCTGAGCTAAACCAGCAGACACTGAGACCGAACACAAGTGAATTACAGGATAAAAGGGCTCAGCTCCAGACCCGTTGTGTTTTCCATTTATCTGTCTGCCTGGAAGGGGAGGAGAGTAGAAGATGATGAGGAGGAGGAGAGGATGGAGGGAAAAGGAGAGTGGATTTGCCTTCTTATTGTTCTGGAGGAGGCTGACGCACACCCAGGAAAGAGCTGAATGGCTCTTACGTACACATAAAGCTTAACACAGCAGTGGGGAAATGGGGCATGAACACTGCTGAGAGAATAGGCCATTCTTAGAATGACCCAAATCTGCAACCTTTTCACAACCACTTATTTTTCCTCTTTCTCTTTGTCCGTCTCTGTCGATATCTCTCTCTCCCTCTGCTCCATGCGTTCTCCTCTCTCTATTCCTTCTCCTGTCCTCGTCTCCTCATAGATCTGGGATAAGCAGTCTCTGGAGTGTCTGAAGATACTGACCGGTCACACAGGCTCAGTGTTGTGTCTGCAGTACGATGAGAGGGTCATCGTCACCGGGTCTTCTGACTCAACTGTCAGGTATGACACACATCTTGTTACAGAAGGAACACATTGTATTTTGAGTCAGCAATCCAAGCTGTTTTAGCACAACTTTAAATGATTTGAATCACTGAAGAGGAAGTTGTTAGTTAGTCTGAGTGCTGGATGACTTAATGGGATTTGCTGCACAGCTATGCTTTGCTCAGACATCAGTCATTACCCTTTACTTGTTAAATTATTTTCAATTCAAGCACAATATTAACCCTTGTTCAACAATGTCAGAATAATTCAGCAAAAATCAGATTGTCCCTAGACACAGGGACATCAAAGAATTAGCACAGATAACAGCTGAAGACTGTTGCATCAACTTTTCATCTGCAAAAAAGTTGTACCTTAAGCATACTGCAAAGACAAAACTGGATGGTCAATTTTTACGCATGTTCTGCACCTGTGTAAAAGAAGATAACTCATTATACCACCAGGTGGCAGTAGTGTGTATTTGTCATTCAAAGAGGGAAACTGGAAGACCTTCACAGTGGAGATCAGGTTAGGTCAGATACATGAGGATTGACTTATAAATCACATATATAAATGAAAGCACATATAAATGAAAACAGATTGGTGATCGTATGTAATTTTACTTCACTGGCCACTTTGCTCAGCCATTCAAAACAGAGTGCATTCACACAGCAGTGTGTTTGAGTCAGGAGAGCTTATTTCCTTATCACCAGAGACTGTGTCTGTTTTATCATTTCAAACCCCGCCCTGTACTTTACACAGAATATCTCATATAAAACACATTTCTGCTATCAAATAGGTCACTTGCCATTGATCTAAACAATGTCAGCTTTTAATACAAAATTTAAAAAAAACTAACTTTCAACAATATTGGATTAAGAACATATTTCTGTAAAATGTGCCTTCCTAACCGTATTGCAACAATCAGAAGGAACATAAAAAAGTGTATTATTTCATAGTGAGTTAGATTTACTTTCATTGCCAGAGATGGGGGGTTATGTTTTATTGCAGATATTTAAAGACCTGGCCTGTGTGTGTATGTTGACACTTGCTTGGCTACTGCACACAGAAGCTCAACATTAATTCTCTTATTACTTCACACTTCAGCCGTACTCACTGGGCTGTATCCAAGGAAAATGTGATTTCACTTCCTTAGCAACAACTTGACAGGCACTTTGTTTGTAGGTTCGGTTGTCAGCTTTTCCAATGTGTTCTGCATTTGACTCTTAATGCCCAGCGGTGCAGTTCAGTAACATGTTCCTCACAGCCGCTCATTCGTGTGTGTGTGTGTGTGTGTGTGTGTGTGCGCGCATGTGTGCGCGCATGCGCATGTCTGAGACTTGATTGTAAAACTAATAAACATAGTTGTTTCTCATGTATCCATTGTTTTCCTTTTCCCCTTTCCATTAAATGTGTTTTCCACTCTCCATCGTCAATGTTTTCTTTCGTTTTGACCAATCTTCTCACTGTCCCATCTTATTTTTCTTTCCTACTCACTGCTTCCTCCTATCTTTTTCCACGTTTCTCACCCCTTTGTCATTTCTTCCTTCTCCGTATTACACTCCTCCCTCCTCCTTCCAATTTCCTATTATCCTTCCTGCCATATTCCACCTTTTCTTTTCCTCTTTCTATCACCTTTGCCCACATCATTGGGACACTGTGTGTTCTCTTCCTATGTCTGTTTTTCTTCCTCCTGTATTAATTTCTCCCTCTCCTCTACCTCTCCTCTGCAGAGTGTGGGAGGTGACGACGGGTGAGGTACTGAATACACTGATCCACCACAACGAAGCAGTTCTTCACCTGCGCTTTGCGAACGGCCTCATGGTCACCTGCTCCAAGGACCGCTCAATTGCAGTCTGGGACATGGCCTCTCCTACTGACATCAGCCTACGTCGTGTCCTTGTGGGACACAGGGCTGCAGTCAATGTAGTCGACTTTGACGACAAATACATTGTGTCCGCATCAGGGGACCGCACCATCAAGGTAACAAGAACAGTAAATAAGGCATTCAAACCCGTGACCCTCTTAGTAAGAACTTGCTAAGAAAGAAAATTGCCAACTCACAATGTGAAAGAATAAACGGAGAAAGGTTGACATTCAAAAGTTGTTTTTACAAGGTTCAATCAAAATTTTCAATCAAAAAATACTGTATCTGATACACGTGAGCGGAACACTGCACTGTGATGTGCATGTAACAGCTGCAAGCAATAAATCTCTTAAACAAATATTCCAAGTTTAATTGATTGTTTACCACACTGGCTGTTTGGGAAGATGTAATCATCTGAATAAATACTGGCCATTGTTAAAAAAAGCTTTCTGTACTGCCCTCCTGTAGGTATGGAGCACCAGCACCTGTGAGTTTGTGCGTACTCTAAACGGTCATAAGCGGGGCATTGCCTGTCTACAGTACAGAGATCGTCTGGTGGTCAGCGGTTCATCTGACAACACAATCCGGTATGTGTTAGAGATTGAAGACATTTGGTTTCTAATAGCATTTGAATCTGCACTGCTAAAAGAATAGTAACAGCTTATTTAACATACAAGTAAAGCCAGCTGCCAGTAACATCAGTCAGAAAATACTCAGAGCACAAGGATATCTTACCTGGTTCAGTTTATTGGAATGAATGTCTTTGTTTGAATTGATACTGCACTTTACAACTAAAGACCACTTAAGTGTAGGGACTGTGTATTTCAATATTTGTTTGCTAAGGCTTCTCTTTCTTCAGGTTATGGGACATAGAGTGTGGGGCATGTTTGCGAGTGCTGGAAGGTCATGAGGAGCTGGTGCGCTGCATTCGCTTCGACAACAAAAGGATTGTCAGTGGCGCCTACGACGGGTAAGTCACATACACTGATACACACAGCTTTGTGCATTGACACACAGATTTTGTTTCTGACGTTGTGCTGTATCCTGTTTTTCTCTGCAGGAAGATCAAGGTGTGGGACCTGCAAGCAGCTCTGGACCCACGCGCCCCCGCCAGCACATTATGTCTGCGCACTCTAGTGGTGAGTATCACCACAGTCCAAAGCAAGTCTGGCCTCTAGGCAACCACCACAGCAATTTTTCCATGCAGGCTAACAAGAATTTAAACAGGAATATTATCATATCATTAAAAATTACATTAGTAGAATTACCAGTGAAATCCAATTGAAACGGCCAAAAATAATTTGTGGTTTTGCCCTAAGTAGGGTTTAAATTGTTTTCTCCACAGATTATATTTCTACTATGCATATGAAAGGTCTTAGGAAACCTGTTGTACAGTTTTAAATGGTTTGTTTCCCCTTTACCTGCCTGGTGTCACTTATTAAGCCTGTTGCCGCATAACTGACTGATGGAGCTCATGCACAAGTGTCTAAAGCTACAGCTCCTTTTCTGCTTTGTATGATTCAAAAAAGTCAAAACACTTTCAAAAAGATAGATAAATTGATGGATAGATGGATAGATTTTTAAGAAACACTTAAGTATAGTTATTGGCTCCTCTTTGGGTACATTTTCTGGAAACTGTTGCTTGCTAAAACAATAGTTCTACAATAAAGCCAACCTTAAATGATGTATATAATGTTCAGTTTCTGTCATTACTGTTTAGAAGTAAAGATTTAAGTTCTTTATCACTGGTCATTGGTTGTACTGAATTATAATGCACTCTAATGAGATTTTTTTTCTCTAATATTAATTTACCACCACTATTCTGAATGAGGCATATTTTTATGGTAAGATGTTGAGGTAGAAATAAATGCACAGTATTATTTCAAAATTCTTATTGATAACCTATGGGTGAGTTCCTGATCAAATTTATTAGTGATGTCATGGATGTGGTGCTGCTTTTGCACTGAACATTGAGAATCAGCTGCAAAACAGAAATTATATCAGAGCATTCCCACATTTAGAACTCTGATCAATCAACCTTCTCTTTCAGCTTTCTTTTTTGTCGGTGGCATCACAAAAAGTCTGTTTGTATGTGTATTATGTCGCTTAATATGTTGCTCACTTGATTGTGTTTTCAGGAGCACTCTGGCCGCGTGTTCCGCCTCCAATTCGATGAGTTTCAAATCATCAGCAGTTCTCATGACGACACCATCCTGATCTGGGACTTCCTGAACGTGTCGACCAATGGCCAGTCAGAGGGACGGTCCCCCTCCCGCACCTACACTTACATTTCTAGATAGCAGGTACAAAGACACCAACACACATTCAAATTACTCTAGTATAACCTGGCAGTAAAAATCCCACTTATGGTTGTGTATGCATACATAGTTCAGAGAATCCTGCCACATGTGATTGAATACTCTGTTCTGCCCCCAGGTGGCGCCATCCACCGCACCCTTTCTTGGAGAAGCCCAGGGCTGATTGGCTGATGGGTGCGTCCATCACATAAAGGAGCCCATCTCTTCTCCTTCCTCCTAGTCATCTCTCTGTCCACCTCCCACCCCACCTCGCCACCTCCACCTTCTTGCCCGTTCTGAGAGACTCCTGAGCTTGTGCCCATTGCCTGCCAGTACTGTGACATTCACACACACAGGTCAACACTGATAAGGAATCCCTACTACAGAACCAACGCAACTCTCCCAAGAAGATCCCCTTCTACTACTAATTTATGTTTTGTAAAGTACACTAATGACAGTATTAACTTAGACATGATGTAATTCACAAGCTCCCTTTTGTCCCCTTGATAAAAAAATATAAAGCAGCTTCTGCTCCTCAGTTTTCAACCCCAGCCAAAACAGGTTTCCACAGATATGGAATCGCTTATAGATATATATTTATATATATTACACACGTACACACACTCACACACACACAGTGGCACAGTTGGACAGAGGATGACCGGAGCTGCGATGCAGGAGACAGAGACTCTTTACTCAGCTCTAGGAAAGGAGGGAAGGACTGGAGATGGAGGGAGTGAACGAGGGAGAACCGTGTCGGGGATGTGTCTTCCCTGCTCCCTCTCACTCCCTTTCACTCCTCCCTGTCTCTCTCTCAACCCCCCTTGCCCCCTTCCCCTCTAACCCCCAGAGATGCACACTTGCTTGGAATATGGGGGCACACACACTCAAGTATGCGTGAGTGTGTGTTTGTGTATGTGGACTTGTGAAGCGGCAGAACAGAGCAGAAGCGTCAAACAGACAGACATGCATGTGAGGTTGCCGTGGATACAGCATCCCGGTTCACCTCTGCTTTTTTTTTCTCTTTAACTCTTACTTTCTTACTGTTTTTTATTACTGTTATTTTCTCATTTTATTTGAGTATTTTGGTTCTTAGTACAGAAATCATACTAAGCGTAGTCCTCTTTCTCTATCCCTCTCTCACTGTCTTTTTCCTCATTCTTTCTTCTAACTTGGACCCTTGTTCATCTGTCCCTTTCACTTCATCTTTCTCTCCTCATCATCTACGTGCTTGCTTTGGTTATGAGAGAAGCTGGAACTCAAGAGCTCAAATTTAGCTGTAAACGGAGTTGTCTTGTCAAAAATTGTGTTGTATATTAAAAATGATTTTTTAAAGAAGAAAATGACCTTATTGTGAATAAAGTACTTGACAGTGGTGGAGTGTTGAGCCAACTGTAACATGAATGAGTGTCTAATTGTCTGTCTGTTCTTGTCTGTGTGTGTATGTGTGGTTGGATTTGTGCCATGCTTCCTCTATCTGGCATGAACATACAGAACTCAGTACTTTGTGTCTGTTCTTTTTGTACTTCAGACCACCAGGAGGGAACCAGTGGATGTCTTTTGTGCAAACAACATAGGATTTAGATTTTTGTTTGCAATTTTAAGTGCAAGTCCTGATAGTTCACTGGAAAAACTCCATCTTTTTTCTGGAAACTACAGCATCTTATGGTCCTTTTAAGTAATTTTATTTCCTTTTGACAAACTGAACAGTTAGCAACTGCTGAGAAAACCTGCTAAGAAAACCATGAGTTAAAGCTTGGTGGGCTTTGAGAAAAGATTAATTTGTTGGGCTTTTTTTTTTTTTTTTGGTCAATCTTTTTCCAAGCTTCTAAAGGTTCAAAAAACTGCTTACAAGACAACATTTCATCTCTACTTAAAGCTGAGTGCTTTTAAATGCACACTAGTGTTCTGATTTGCATGTCATTTGGATATGATGTTGACCTGGAACATTAGACACCTAGTCATTCATAACTTGGTACATGTATTGTCACGTGATGTCCAGGTGTCTGATCGACTGTGTACAACTGTCTTGATATGTCTGTCCTCTAAGCATATCAGCCACTGTTTTGTGCCAACAAACACTATCTCGATATCTATTGGAGTATCAGTATGTATATCATATTGAGGTTACTCAGTACCAGCATGTGATGTTTACAATAGCAACACATACTCTAGACTCTCCTGATCATAACCAAGATACCAGTGTGCATGTAAACACACTTGCTGATCTCTGATTGGACTGTGAGAGAACAGTTGTGAGGAACAGATGGAATGTGTGATGTCATGAAGGTTTGGAACTCTGCATCAGGAAAAATTCCGGAACAGAACTCGGCACACAAACCTGCTGTAGCTGCAGTTAAACAGTCTTTCATCTGTGAGATGTAAGCCTCTTGTAGGAACTGTAGTATCAGTGTGGATTGCATCACTTTGGTAGGTAGTTAAAGATCATCTTTTTGTGCCATCTCATGAGATAACGTATCTTTATTCGCATAGGCCTTTAGTTGCTTCTATTTTACTTTTTATGCATTTGACTGCACACTATCAATCCTACCAAGTACATGTTTCAGTCCTCAGAACTACATCAGGTAAAATAAATTTATACTGTCTATAGGAGGCTAAAAAAGTGAGTACAAGAGGTTGAAAGTGTGCAGAATTTTAGAAATGTAAAAGTTGTTAAAAGTAAAATAACAGAGGCTAGTGTTCATCCACTAACTCACAATATGAATGCACATAGTTGAACCTGTGTTTCATATGCACTACAAATTCTCTGCTAACATTTCGGATTCTGTGCACCTGTCAGTAAGACCTTCAAGTGTGCAAGACTTATTTTCATAATCGTCACTTTTCACAATTTCGACTTGAAGTCCTTTAACCTGAAACAAATGTTGGTTAAGCTGTGTTGTGAGGTGATCTAACCACTGTGATCATTATGGCCACCAGGTGGGAGTATAAATTCAGCTATCTCCCACATTGTAATGTGTTTGTGAGACTTGGGCTCTGACTGTTTGGTAGCCAAGTCGGAGTCTAAATAACCTGTTACAGTAGATCATATACTCAGGGTTGTAAACACTGTCACATGAAGGAGAACTGCATCTTGGAGATGCTCAAAGCGGTGCCTTTATCACAAAGATCTGGCGAGCGTATTTGAGCTCTACAATACGCCTGTCTGGTTATTGTACAGCGTGTATTCTCTCGACTAGCAGAAGGAGGGGAGTTGGCCTGCTGACGGGGTTGGTTTTCAAAATTTCTGGGTTTAGTTTAGTATAGTAGAATGTTTCACATTCTGGGAATAAGTTATGTGGGATGGATTTGTGCTTGGTGGAGCACCATTAGTATATGATGTGTGTATGTGTTGGATATGGGTGTGTGTGCTTCCTCTGGGTCTGTGGGATTTTGGCCCATAATTCCTGCAGCTCTCAGGTCACAGCTCCGTTCTCACGCACATATTTGGCATTCCTTCCCCGACATGATTACCATACACCTTCCACTCTGGGTTTGGCTACGCAGAATATTTCCATCATTCCCGAGTGGAACTAGAGCAACGTTCCAGAAATGAACAACTCACCCCACCACCCCCTACTCGCTTGTCTTTATCCCACCCCCACACCCCGTTTCCCTTCCACCCCACTGTCTCCTCCTTATACCACCCCCCCTCCAGCACAGATTCCTGCTGCCTTGCAATAGGAATCCTCTGGTACAGCCCTTTTTTCCCCCTGAGTCAGCTGTTTGTGTCTGCCGGCATGATTGGGTCATTTGGCAGCGACATCTCTTCAGTGACCTCCTGCTAGGATGGGGAAGGAAGGGGAGGGATGGGGGGATAAGAGCAGGATAGATGAGAGAAGAAGCAGCTATGAAACTCTATCTCACTACTGCATGTTTTCCTTCCACTGTTTTGTCTGAATCTTCGTGCTGTGCATCGGTGGCCAAACTTTTTATAATGTGGAGATGACTTTTGTTTTTTGCACAACAGTTGCTGCTCAGCAGTTTCAAAAAGGTTCCTCAGTGATGTTGGTCAATGTTAGATTTGTTATTTTTTTTAAGTAACCTTATGTCCAGGAGTCAAGCTACAGTGACTGCGTACATTAACCCGTACTGACAAGAACTGTGAAACCACAGAATCTGTTCTTTGCGACCTTGAAGCGCTTGTCTTCATTTGAACTCTGCTGGTGTAATTTCAAAGTGTTCCAGGGATTGAATAGTTTTTCCCACTTTGTACAATCAACTGTTTTGGGAAATGCACAATTTCATAGTTTAGAGGAGCTCTCATACCTGGCAGGAGAAAGAGAGTGAAGTTCTTGCCATTGCATGACAGTCTGCTATCGGCCCTTAATACTTGTTAAAAGAACTTCTTCAAAATCTATGAGGTAGTTTTCCAATCATTTTGAGGCCAGCTGGGGCTGCAGCAGCTCAGAAGTTGTCCGTCTTTTCTCTTCATCTTTAAAATTTGAAATAAAGTATCAAGGCAAGAGTAATTATTTCAAGTATTGATATACAGAAAAAAATACTACATAGATAAAACAATTTAAGGGCAATGTTTGTTTTCTCTAGTAAATCCAAGTAAAGTAAGGCAATAATAAGGCAATATTGATGCAAAATATGGCAAAGCCGGCACTGTAGTAAATATGTTCTGCACATAATTTCTTGCAATATTGCCTGATACAAATTAAATAGATAGATATCTTGGTATAAATAGGCACAGTGTCTGATGGATGACAAATTTAGATTGTTATCATGCATATATCATCATATTGCCAAGCTCCAGTGTCCTACAATTTCTCAGAGCAAATGACTTCAGATTGTTTTGTTTAACCAATAGTCCCAAACCCAAATATTTTCCATTTGAATGATATAAAACAGAGGACACTATTAAATACTCATATTACAGTAGCAGGAACAAGCAAATATTGAGTGTTTTTTCTTGATAAACGACATTAAAGATTATTAATGGTTAAAGTAGGTGCCAATTCATGTTTTATCAATGCTTTGATCACACAGGCCAGCTGACCACATCTGGCATCTCCGAAAACTTTGATCTTTTTCTATGAAAAATCTTTTGTGTTGTGAATGTGAAGAAGAGGTTGAAAGAGGCTGTGAGACACAGGAAAAGTTTCTGTAAGGTTTACTGAGTCGAGAAAGACTGCGGCACACAGAGCTGAAATAAATAAATGAAATAATTTTATCGTAATAATTATAGTAACCATCATAGTAAGAATGCTTATTTAGGGTTTCTGTCTTCTTTCATATATATAATATATATAACTTTCAATAAATTGTTCCCTTTAATATTTTTCTCCTGTGTGTATGCATGAGACTTTGGTTTGTTCCACTGAATGTCCTGGTAGCAGCATTCTGTATCCACGGTATCGCACGGGAGCATCCTCCCCTGGGTCGTTTCTATAGCAATGCTAATCGACAAGGCACCCTCCCTGCCATGCTCGTCCCTGCGCTTGTCACCTTCTGCAGCTATATGCTGAGGGTGTAGTGTCCTCAGGGGGCAGGGTGTCGGGAGGAGTCATGAAGAAGGTCTCCAGTTGTCTTTGGTCGGTCATTGGTTTGGTTTGCGGTGATTGGCTGGCTGTTTTTGGTGCAGCTTGGTTTTTATACATTCTAGTTCCTAAAGCTTCAGTCCCTGCGGTGAGTTGTCACGGGTTCATGCAGGGACTGGATGGTCCCTTTCCCAGAGTCCCTTATGATCCAGCTTCACTCATGGTTGTTGGTGCACTCGCTCACTCACACACATACAAACACACACACACAAACATACAAACACACACATACTCTTAGGTACATGTTTTCGACTCCCTCTTACAAACATGCATTTATTCAGTAAATCACTCACTCAGCCGCTCCCTCATTCTTCCTTTTGTCATCCATCCTTCCATTCATCCACCAGTCTAACAGATTCCCACCAATTTAGCAGTGAGACAAATAAGTGCGTCACATGTCAACAATCCATTAATAGTCCTTTTGATCTGTGCAGATCCCTCAATCCCTTTGTCTACTCCACCATTTTTCTGTCTTCTCTATCCCCATTTTTCCCTTTATCCTTAAGGCTAAGCACCCACTCTCTTGTTCAGTCAGTCTTTCCCATCCTTGTTTTCTCTTCGTATGTTCCAGTTGTAATCCCATACTTGACATTGTCCAGCTGGTCCACAACAGGAGACAGCAAGGCCTTGTGGTTTTTGTGGTTGTGGAATAAAGGCCTTTGTAGAGCCTGGGACTCTGGCTGCCTTTCAGGTATCCTGTCACTGTTTCTGGCCTATGAAAGGAAGCAGACCAGGTCTATAGAGCTTCCAGCGATGGACCAGAAATTGTCCAGTTGGTCCAGTCAGGCAACTAAAACTGAGATGAATGATCACTAACTAAGGGGCTGTGGTGGCAAATTAGTAGGTGTAAAGCTAAATCCCATGAATGATTCATCAAGTTTCGGGTCAATATTTATCCCAACAAAGGGAGGTGTTCAGTCATGTGTAACAGAAGAGATGACTGGGTTAGCCATTGGCAGGCTCAGGTCAAGGCTTTGGATGACAAGACAGTGGGTGCTAGCGTTAGCCACTACTAGCGGGGCCCAGTAGCACGCACCTTCTTGCCCCGCTTGCTGACAGTTGTGAAGCGGAAGGGTGTGGTGAGGTCTGGCTGCTCTCCTGGTGGGAAGCGCTTCATGAAATGTACGTCCTGCTGGTTGGGTAGTGTGTGGGGGCCACGGCGAGGGCGGCCCCTTTTAGTGAAGCCCACATACCAGCCTGTGTAGCGCGCCGACATCAGAGCTGTGTAGTGGTTTTCCAGAACCTTTTCCACAAAGACGCAGTCTGCACTTCGATTGCTGGCCTTCTGAGAGAGCAGAGAAACCACAGATACCCCCACGCACAACCACACACACAATGGACAAGAGAAAGAGAGGCTGGTCAGGAAACTGTGAGATACTGAGGTGTTCTTGACAAACATGTCTCTGAAATAAAGAAGTCTCACCTTTCCTACCAGCTTGCCACGGCGATTCATGCACAGGTAGAAATTGGTTTCTTTGCCACGGATTCTCACCTGGCTACCAAAGGTATCGGCCTCCACTACGAGCTGGGCTTGTGAAGGGACAGACAGAGGGACAGACAGACATTAGAGCCACAGGCATAACAGGGACACACAGTATGTTTTGTTTACAGAATTTAAAAGGTTTAATAGGTTGTATTACACAATTAGTAGAGGTAAAATGATAAAAGGAACCCAAAATTAGAACTTACTTAGTTTAATGTTGTGTGACACCATTTGCCTTAGCAAAGAATAACATTCAAGCATACACAAACAAACCAAAGGCCAAGTAGTGTGACCCTAATTGCCTAGATTACCAGCCACCGTTAAATCAGATTTGGCTTTCCACCAGATAAGGCATTCACATTGAATCACAGTTTCAGGATTCATAGTTGCTATTAAACGTACTGATAAATCACAGACAGATGTAAATGTCTCTGGCTGGACAGATGGTTGTCAGATAAGCCTGCTCGCACACATGGATGTGAGGCCGCTGACCACAAATGGGCCTCGTAAAAAAAGATAACAGCCAAGAGTAGACGGAGCACGGTGGGCCAATAGAAGAGGGTGGAACACTCAGACTGAGTGTCTGCGATACTGTTGTTTGAAGGAGTGTGCATGTGTGCGTGATCCTTTGTGTATATGTGTGTGTGTGTGTGCGTGTGTGTGTGCAGGTGCTTGCATGTTCATCCTTCCAGGCAATACTGCTTCACCAGCTACACATCTTCAGAGAGAGCTTGTGCCTGTTTAAAAATAAATCCCTAAAATGGTTCCTACATGACCTTAGTCAACAAAGGGGTCAAGAGAAATCAATACCTCCCTCCCTCTTGCCCTCTTTCTCTCTCTTCCCCCAACTCTCCTCTCGTCTCCCTTCTGCTCTTCCGCTTCATGTTTATACCTCCATGCACCCTCCCCTTCTTCTTTTCTTTATATCCTCCTCCTCTACTTCTGGTTCCCCTGTGAAGCACCTCGATGCCAGAGTCGGTCAATTTTGGGTGGATTATTCTGCTTATGAGTGTTATTTGTCACTAAACAGACTGGCTTTTGCATCTATCATATCTATGGTTTGAAGTGGTGTGTTAGTAACCTGACATGTTTATGAATGGAAAGGATGTGCAATATGAGCCACCGCAGGAGCACACACAGAAATACGAACTCCAGCTTTATGGCTTGGCTTTCTTCTGCCCATTGATTGTGTGTGTGTGGTTTAAGAATGGGTTCGACATTGTTACAGATGGAGAAAAGGTGGAGAAGAAGGAGTGGGGGATGGACAGAGGGAGTGTTAGAGGATGGAGGGAGGGAGGGAGAGGAAGCCTGCTGTTTTAAATCCAGAGGAGACAACAGGGAGGATGAGAAATCAATGAGGAGATCGATGAAGGAGATGAGTTTCTAACAATCGGTCCAACACTCTACCTGCCAGGCTTCTCCTGCTAACTCACACTTTCACCAACACCTTCTCTCTCTCTCTCTCTATCTCTATCTCTCTCTCTCTCTCTCTCTCTCTCTCTCTCTCTCTCTCTCTATCCTCTCTGTCTTTTACTCTCTTGTGAATCATTGAGTAAGCAGCCAGTAGATGAGGTCTTTGTACTCCCAAGACAAGCTCCACTGCCCCTGTGCCAAAGCCTGGGGAGGCATGTGTGTGAGTGCTTTTGTAAGTGTGCCTGCACAGTTGCATTCTGTATCCGTTCATGCATGCACTTGGTCAACCTTCAAGTCTTTGTACTTGCAGCCTTTGGTTGCTGTGTTCATGTGTGTGCAAGTCAGCATCCAACCGTGCACATGCTCACACGTACAAAACTATTTGCCTGTATTTTACTATGTGTGTGTGTCTTACCATATTTGTCTCCATCTTCTCCTCGAGCACTGATTCTGCGTCCCAGCACCTGAACATGTTTGCCGCTGGTGCGGCTGTAGAGCTGGTAGACCCGGTGGTGTCGCCGACTCATGGTGTCTCGCACCTGCGTCTGGTTCTCCACATGCACGCTGAAGTTGACCCCATCCACACCAAGTACCTGCTGGGATCCCACACACCAAACCAGACACACACACACACAGATACAGAGGGTCATGAACAGGCTTGGAAAAACTCCACCCACTACCAATATACAGCTTGTCTTTTACAATGTACAATCGCTTCTGTTGTGTATGCAGACTCTCACCTGTAATGGATTGCACATCACCAGCAACATCTGGATACATCTGAAAAAAGTAGAAACAGATGAGAAATATGTAAGCAACACTGAATGTTGGAAGGGTCATGCGTGACACCATCATTTCCATCTCTTTCTTCTCTGCTGTTCCTTCTTTTCAACATCTCTTTTCCTTATTGGGTGATTACTCACACTGCTGGCTGGCACAGTGACTTGACATACAGACAGGCAGATGTCCAGGGTTCGGCAGACGGACAACACCCAGAGCAGTGTTTATCTTTACGCTACCAGCCCTCTGTCCAAACCCACTCTCTGACCTGTTCATGACTTTCACCACACCAAAATCTGGCCTCCAAATGACCTGATTGGACCGTGGCAAAATGGCAAACATGCCGAGACAACTAGAACATGTTTTGGTTTGGACATCTAAGGGAATGGGCTGGCTTATTTGGCTGCTGTGTGTATGTAGACAGCTGGGCTGGACTACAGGTGTACACTCTGCTGTGATGTGGCTTCACAGAGCAGCAGACTGTGGTTACATTCAGAGATGGTATGAATAAGTGAGAACGTGAGCTACCAAAACATGTGGAAAGATAATTTACAAAGGAATCAGTTGGTAGGGAGTAATCCCAATGATGTATCATGCAGAATTGATTTGTTTTGCCCATATGAAAATCTGACTTTTATCCATTATTGCTTAATACTTACTTTACTATCTGGAGTGTAAGAGACATTTATGGCTAAAAAATCTGGTTATAGTAACAATTAAAATTCTGTCTAACATTATTTCTTAATTGAAGTTTAGACCTTGACCTTGAATGTAGCTATCAAATGTTATTTACAGCTTTAGTAAGGGAGTGATTGTGTTGCGCAACATCTACTCTGGCAGTCCTTGAACTGCTCTAAAATAGTGGCTGAAGACTTGATGAAGTTCAGAACCAAGTGTGTGGGCTGAAAAGCTATTCTATGAATTTGTCTTTCCCCACCTCATCACTATCTATCTCTCTGCATGCCTCCTCTCTCTATCTTTCTGCTCTACTCTCTTCCTGACTTGTTGTCCTCCCTATCTCTCCTCTACCTTTTCTCTCCCTCCCTATCTCTCTGTCCACTCTACCTTTCTCCTATCGTTCCCTGCCTCCCCTGTTTGGGGTTAGCAGAATGACTCCTCCACACTGTCATGGGCATGCACACAGATGTGCAGATGTGTGCAGGGTGTATGTTTGTGTACAGGAGGAGCAGGCAGCTGACAGCTGGACCAAAGCAAAGACATACACGCTGCTGAGAGAGGGAGATAGCAGGGAGAAGAGAGAGGTGGACTAAAAAGTACACAGAGAAATATATAGAAGGAAGGACAGGTGAAGATGATATAGAAATAAAATAGAGGGGAGCTGAAGCAAGCAAGGCTTAACAGAAAAAGAAGTCAGATAAAATGTGAAAGAACAGACAGATGAACAGATGTGTGAGGGAGAAGAGAGGGTAAAAAAAAACTAATGTTACGTTTCGAGGGACTGAGAAGAAAAAGTGGCAAAATGAGAAACAGTAGTGTAATCACTGAGTGTGGTCTGGCGTGAGAAGTAGACAAAAAGATAAATAATAGGAATGAAAGACGAGGGGGGGTTTGACTCATGCACATCGTAACACATGTCACTGCCTCCTGACTAACACACACACACACACATATATCATCTTGCTCCCTTTCTCTCTTTCTCAACATTTCTTTCCCATAGCTGGTGTGTTGGCCCCTGAGTTGTTCTAATAAATGCACATATCCCGGGCAATGCAGCAAAGTGTTGGCCCTCACATTTTGCCTGCGCAGCCGAAAAAACCTGAGCGCCTGTGCATTGTGAGGACTCTCAGCTGTTAAAACACCACAGCTGCACTGCCGCCGAGGACACTGCAGGAAAAGTGCCTCGGCACTGGATTCCCTTGCTCCCACAAAAACCACAGACACTCCATATTATGCCAGCCACAGAGAGAAAGAGAAGGAGAGAGGAAAGAGGGAGACAGGATCAGCCGGGGGTGGGGGAGGGATGAGAAAATGAGAGAAAAAGAGAGCCCAGAGTAAAAAATCGTGGAGAGTAAAGACAGAAGGAGGTATGGAGAGAGGGAAAGCCCGGTGCGCCTTGGCCGGCTGCCAAAACAAGCAAGGGTCTGACATCATAAACCTGCGTCCCAGCAGATCAACCATATGGAGGCTGCGGTTAGACTAGCAGGCCTCAGCACCGAGGACTGGGCAGCAGCGTGGAGTGAGAGCGGTCGGCCTGGTGGGACTCAGCAAGGAGCGGCGGTTTCAGCTGTGTGTAGCAGTGGTTAGCGTGGTAGGCCAACACTGGAGCAGTGGGCTTCGGCACGGTGCAAGAGTTTCAGATGTTCAGCAGTGGGCCTCAGTGAAGAATAGTGGTTAGGCTAGTGGGCGTGTGAGTGGTATCGGCAGTAATAGGGCCTATGGTGGAGCAAAAGTTATGGGAGCGCCTCAACATGGACTTGTGGCTTAAGGGGAAGAGAAGTAACAGGTTGTTGTGGCAAAAGGCCCTTTTCTTTTCTCACAGGCTGAGAACTTTCAGCATAATCAAGTTGGTATAACAGAATGGACGAAGTGAAGAGGCTGTGGTAAAGCTGATAGGCATGGAGGAAATGAATGGAGAGATGATTGGCTCTGAAATACCTAAACTAAAACCAGCAGACTAAACAGTGAGACTGCTCCTCCTCAGATACTGCCAGGGGCGCCATCTTTCACCAGTTATTAATTCATACTTTTTATCTGAGCAAGTATCTGTGGAAACATGGGGTACAGGCAAGACAGGAAGACATATGTAGGCAGTTAGGTGGGTAAGTGGAGAGAGTGTGAGGGAGACACAGACGAAGAGAGAGAGAAAGTCAGGCAGACAGCAGCAGCAGCACACACCCTGTCCAGGTTGTGTGAGGAATGAGAAGTATCTGGAGATGACTGCCATCTGGGAGAAGTACAGCCGACACAAAGAAAGAAAAATAAATGCCTCGGCTTTTAACAAGACACACCTTGAATGGGCAAATAAAGCCCCCCACATCTGTAACCTTCTCCCTTAGATTTGCTCTTGGCACTTTATTATTTTCTTATCCCATCAGATAAAGTCTGTGTTGTTTGACTCAACTTCTTCGATGTTTTCAATATGTTTAAAAAAATTTTTTTCAGGTGATGGGAAAATGGCCTTTTCTACACCAGCTTGGCCATCCCAGAAGTAAGTGCAGATGGTGATGGAGATGTTTATGGCAGGTTTTATGAGTAACAGGGCCCTGACTCTGACCCAGTGACCCTGAACTGTCAGCCAATCAAAACAAGGCTTTCCATGGCATGTTTTCTGTGGGGACTGATGAGGAGTGATGTAATCGTTAGATACTGCAACCCTCCTCTCCATCATCTTCATCTGTAGTTAGTCTGGTCATGTAAATAGTTTAAACAACCAAAAAAATTTAAGACCTGAGTAAATAATCAGGAACATTGCATGATAAAGTGATAAAAGTGACTTACAAGACGGTCAACGTGGAAAGAAGGGACCACATTGCTTCCCCCCTCCACTATGGAACTTGGCCCAGAGACAGTCTCCTCGCTCGGTTTGAGCCAGTCCGACAGTCCGGAGAGTTCCCCTGTGAGATTTTAATCCGCTGGATGTCGGGCAGAGTCAAAGAGTCAGCAGACACTCCCGTTGGCATCGGCGGCAGCGTGCCCTGGTTCCCTCGGTGTGGATAAATGTGCGGGCACGGGCAATGTGGGATGTCAGGCCGGGGTAACTGTGCCACTGTGACCGCCGGGCAACCTCTAACAGCTGTCCAGACCGGTGGAGAGGGATGGGCGGGGGAGCAGAGGGGGAAGGTGAGGACTTTAAAACGGTGCGCGTGCCCGACAAGGAGAGGAACAGGTGAAAGCGCGCTCACGCCTCACAGATAACCAACTCCCATCGACCTCGCTGACCCTCAGAGTGATGCTCGGCCCTGTGGACAGATGCGGTGCGTGCGTAATCTTCTGCGTAATCCAATGCCTGAACGTTTCAGCGCAAAAGCAAGCTTCTGGTCTCCAAAATCAATTCTGCAGTGGGTAAGGTGGTAAAATAAAGTGATGGAGTGTTTCGAAACAGACCAGAGAAGGAGGCAGGTTCAGTCCCAGCAGAACAGGGTCAGGAGCTGTTGAAGGTGGGCTACCTGGGCTGGCTGATGGAGAATAGGGCAAGCTGGAGACGGGGGTTCTGCGGGCGCAGGGTAATGCACGGCGGCCTCGGTCATGACTGCGCCCCCAAGCTGGCTCAACGGGTTTGCGGCTCAGGTGACACCGACCAACAGTGTCCGACAAAGAGGGTGATAAGGTCCCGGAGCGGTCCAGCTCAGAGGGGTATATGGAGGGTGCTGAATGAGAATGGGAGGGGATAATAAAGAGGAAAGAAAGACGAGGGAGGGAGGGGTGGCTGGAGAGGATGGGAACAGCTGTGACTGGGTGGCGGACTCAGCCACCCGCGACACCGCGAAGAAATAACAGCCGCACTTTGCACCTGATTTTCCGGACTTCTCCGCTCGCCTCAGCCGCTGGTTGCCGCCTGGCTGCAGCAGTCCTCCCTGCGCCCTCTCGACACAATACCAGCCAAAACACAGTACGATGACATCACCTCCAAAATGTTTGAAGGGGGAAATGCAATCCGATCTTTTTATTTATTTTTTTAAACGTAGAAAGTTTAAGCAGTTTCTGTGAAAGGGGAAAACACGAAAGTCTTCTCGTTCCGAGAAAAATGAACTCCGCGGTGCAAAAGGAGAGGAGTCGATTTTGCCAGTTTGTGAAGAAATAAAAGTTAAAACGAGCGCACTAGAAACGTGTTTACTTAAAATCCCACTGACAGATCGACTCCCAGTCCAGAACCTGCACCGACCCTCTTCCCCTTATATATGCCTCCCTGTTTCATTCAGACACCAGAGGAGAAAACACAAGAGAGAACGCAAAAAGAACCCAGTCGTGCGTTTTTATCCACTTCGCTGGTATTATGCAGATCCTTCTCCCTTTCAAAAATTCCAAGGTTTCCTTCCATAAAAAGCTCTTCTTGTGGGGGGCTGCACAAGAGAGGCGCGTCGGCAGGCACAGACCTCACTCCAAGAAAAACCAGAACAAGATTTTAACAGACGCGGATCAATCCACCCTCCCTCTTCTCCTCTCCTCACTCCCTCCCACCTCTCTCTCTCGCTCTCTCTCCCCTCTCTCTGCCTCGCACACACGCACATGCACACTTATTGGATCAAAATGGGATTAGTCAGTCGCTATGCGATGCCAAATCAACTTACACTGCAAAAATATCCATTTTAACAAGTGTTCCGCTCTATGTGAATAACATCTGCTAATGAGGTGAGATAATTTCACTTGTTTACGATGCAAACCAACTTGTTTCGATAATTTTTCCGAATCAGGCAATTTACTTTCGGACTATCTGCGTTACTCTGTCTTGTTTCAAGTGTTTGTTTGCGGAATTTCCTGAAACAAGTAAACTAGTCTACATTGGAAAAAAATTCAATGATGTCACTTTATCTGGAGGAATTCATTTTTCTTTTTTCCCAGAAAATACGATTTTAATGTGTGCTACAGAACAAATGAGTTGGTTTCTCACAGACAGGGAAAGTGACAAGGACTTTTTTCTGTTAACTTTGTAAGATCTTTCTAAAACAAGGACACCTGCCTCGGCCAAGTGAACATCTGTCTTAAAACCAAGCGGACTTCTTGCCCTCTATTATCTCCTCTGTAGATAACCTCACCCCTGCAGCCTCAGTGGCCCCGGACTCAGGATGGAGGGTGGAGGGCAGTCACACGAACACACACTCACATGCACGCGGGCACACACACACCCTTTAGAGCCGCCGCGCTTTCAAGTGATGTGTTTTGACTCCCCATTTCATAACTTTTAAGTTAAACCTTAAGAGGGAAAAATGAAACGGAGAATGAGAGACAGTCGGGAGGGCGGTATGTAAGCACGGACACGGATCCAAAAAGAACATTTCTCAGGGATTTCGGCAGCAACGCCCGCTCTGCGCTCCCAAAACTCCCTCTCACCGCTGCACAACCGCAGACGGTCAGCCAAGCCAATACAACACTCCTGCCATACCTTTCATTCACTCACATACGCACGCGCACGCACACACACACACAAACGGTAAGAGCGAGAGAACAGAGAAGAACAGAGCAGGAAAAGAGTAAATTTGTGCGCGTGTGTGTGTGCACAAGGGGGTTGGCTTCATACATCAGGGACAGTTATCTTGGCTCCATGTGTAGGCTTATTCTTTTCAACATTGTACTTTTAAATGACACACACATAAACACACACACACACACACACATACAAGCCTTTATGGCCAACAGTGCACTGTCAGTTGTGGCTATCTAAAAGGGGGCTTGTATTTCCGGTCACTGTAAAACATCAAAAATAGAAAAGAACATTTACTTTTA
>JAPZDV010000026.1:12704414-12737867 GCA_029814665.1 Acanthurus lineatus
TCTTAGACGCGAAGTCCACTGTAGGTGAATGTGTAACGACGCCTTGTTCCCCTGTTGGATAGAAACGCAAGTGCACATAAACACACACACACACACACACACACACACACACACACACAGACTTCTGCAACTGGACAGGGTTGAGCTGGGCTGGGTAGGGGTACTGTGGTTGAATGCCTTTCCAGTCATGCTCCATAGACAAGCCTCTGGCCTTCTTTCCTACTACTGGCTCCCTCTGTCTTTGCACCTGTGTCTGGGTGCTTTTTTCGCTGCTCACCGCACTGCTGCAAGGGACACAAGTGTAAATGTTGTGGAGAGGGATTTGAACCACATTTTGGTGATGAGGTATGAGCCCGTCTGGTACTCTTAAGCCCAGATGGAAGGGTTCAGAACAGGGACTGCAGCACATCTTGGTACAATGGTGGAATAGGAAATAGCAGCAAAGGGAGTCCAACTCCATTCATATACTGCACATGAAAGCTTGATTTAACTGTGGTGGTAGATTTGTAGATAGTAGTAGATTTTCCAAAAGGATCCTTATGCTGAGATAATCTTACTCCCATTGTAAATCTGTAAAATTTATGCTATATTAAGATTCTCCTGGGAACAAGACTTAGTGCATCTGGCTCAGCAGTACGTACATACTGAAAGTTTTGGTTGAAATAAGAAAAAAGGACTAAATTAAACTGTGAGTCCCAATCACATCTGGAGTCATAGACAGTTGTAATAACATATTGTTGCTTTAACATGGAAACTTCAAATGTAATTGTGATTGGTTCCCCGCCAAACAAAGCTGTACCTGCAGCAAGGCCTGGAAATGACTTGCAGCTTGCTCCTTCTGTGGAGCTGGTGATGGTCGAAGCTGTTTCACAAGTGTTTCAGCTTCAGAGATGAATTCATGGAAACATCACATTGTATCCTGTATTTTGATCTGACAAACTTTTCATGCACCTAATCCCAAAAATTAAAAGAAAAAGTTTCAAAAAAGAAAATTTAAACCAATAAGACCTTTTCTTCCTTTCTTTCTCCTTCTGTCACATCACTCTTGCTCATTCATTTTCTGTCCTCCCTATCTGTCTTTTTAATCTCCCCGGCTGTTTTTTTTTTTTATCTGCTCACTCTGTCCCTCCCTCTGTTTGCAGCCAGCATATTGATTGCCCATGTCTTTGCCTCTGCAGCTCCTGCCTATTGATCCTTAGCTAAGACACACAAACAAACTTGTGTGCACACACATCCTCGCATACATGCATGTCCCCTTCTCATCTCCACCACACTCGAACACCATCTTACTTTCATGCAGACCAAGTTTGCCACACACATTCTTTACAAGTGCATATGTGCATGCACTCACATGTGCACATACACTCACAAAAAGACACACACCAGGACACCTATATTTTGCATATACCCTCTGTTGTGTTGAATAGACTTGGCATTGATGGACGTTATGCCTTTGTGCTCCTCTCTCGACTCATTAAAGTGAATGAGACCCGTTTGTGTGTGTGTGTGTGTGTGTGTGTGTGTGTGTGTGTCTGGGGCCCTGTAGCTGCTGCAGGTCTGGGCCCAGTGGCTTTCTCTCTGTGTATCTCTCTCTCTCTCTCTTTGACTGGGCCTGCAGGCTTCTTCATCCAGGGAGCCTGGTCAATATGGCCATTCTGTCTAGCAATTAACATCGATCAGTGCTCGTCAATACCGTCAGCACCCAGACAAAGACCCAGGGTGCATTGCGTGTGCTTGCCCTTTCTCTATCGCAGTCCAACAAATCCCCAAACAGCACTCTCATTATATGAGGGCATTCTAGCCTGACCCCAAGGTCATCGTGGAGGAGAGGCATGGTGTGCTGGACTCTATGTTATGGGTGACTGGAGTGGAACCTAATGTAGAGCTTGCAGTGTTCTGAACTACGGACAAGTTGTTGACTCATAATGACAGTGTGTATGTGCGTGTGTGTGAGTGTGTGTGTGGGTGTGAGTCAAGTTTAGATGCAGCCAAAGACAAGTTGGCGATGTCATCCCCCCGTTGTGCACTTTAAAGTGTTAGACACTGTGAAAACTTTGAACAGTATAAATCCAATCCATCATTCTTGTGACACACTGCAAAGATTTGGAGTTCTTAGATGTGTCAAGTGCAGTGGATTGTGTCCAATTAGCGTTGTCTATAAGGTATGGCCTGTATATGTTTGGATGGGAGGAGGTACTGGGGAAGCAGGCCTGTGTATATGTGGGATCTCTGGAGGGAGAGAAAGGCTTGTGGCTTTGATTAATACCTGCAGACATGGATCTTAAGCTTCACATCAGATGTTGAAATGTCAGCCTAACATTGGTTTCTGGGATAGATATCCCCACTCTGTTAATCATGGGCCAAGTTTAAACTGTTCCTCAATGTGTAAATGTATGAGACACTTAATAACGGCCCTTTGATGACAGGGGGGCCCATGTGAAGTCGAGGAATGTGTACAGTGTGCCGGGCTTTGAAATGAGAACCTGTTCGCCACTTGTCTGCGTCTGCAAGATGAGAGAATCGACAGCTGCAACTGAGTAAGAGCAGGAATTAATTAGCCGAGAGCCGTTTGTGCGATAGTGAACCACAGTTGAGATGAAGAGAAAAGCAAAATATTGTTTTTATTAGCAGCGATGTTGGTGGTGCACAGCCTGCTCCCTTCTCTTAGCAAGATTAATCCAGTGAATATGAGCGTTTGCTCTCCTCCCTCCCAGAATCCATTGCAGCTGTTGTCTCTATACATAGCCCGGCTGAAGAACTGGAATAACTTTACTTTGACACTTCATGTTGGAGTGTTTGATGCTGCTTTGGACTTATGCGATGGTTATTATTCATGCAATCTAGGTTGTCACTGTTGAGCCAAAACCTGGTTTTTGCAGAGTGAATCGTGCCAGGTAATCATGTTCTTTGGGCTGCACTTGCCTTTTTAGCAGGATACATGGTATGATCGTCATTATGGATGTTATTCAGTGGCTTCAGGGGCTTATTGTCATAGTTGTGACTGAGGTTTGCAAAAAAAAAAAAAAAAAAAAATTCTGATAATAAAAAACATCTGTGCTTTTTAGATTAATATTATATGTTGTATAATACTTTCCTTAGATCCAGCAACATATGCAATCCAGCAGCAAGACTATCCCATCTTTAACTCTGTGCCATCTGGCAACATCGCTTGCTGAAGTTTGGACACTTTGCATTGATAAAGTGGTGTGTAACAACATAAAGACATCAAACGTGAAAGGCACCATCTTCATGCACCTGGATCATATATCAGCATCATCAGGAACTCATGATAGAGCCTCATGCAGGGGCCAAAATCTTCTGACAATTCCAATAAAATTAAACCAAAGAATCCAAAATCCAAATATTTGGTTTGACATTTTGACCCACAGAACTTAAGATAAGATGCTACATAACTAAATAGTGAATCCAAAAAGTTCCGTGTGGTGGAGATTTACTGCAGGTCTGGAACTGCATGCTGTCTGACACTGATTGGCTAGAAAGAAGAAGAAGTTAATTGCTTTTGACCAATGAGGTTGTACATAAATATGCAACACTCAGCAACTGGGTAGATGTTTGTTTAATTATGGTCCAAGTGGTTGTGTGTGTTTGGTTAAGTGAGAGTGTCATGACCCTCAGTGACAGACCGTGCACAGATGACTGTGTGGGGTTTGTGGCTATAGTGTGAATGGTTACGAGTACATGAAGAGATTGTGTAAACAAGGGTATGCACCAAGTTGTGTAGATCCGCATTTCATGGCTGCGGTGTGCATACGTGTGTTTGCGTGTGTGTGTGAGAGAGAGAGAGAGAAAGACAGAGAGAGAGAGAGAGTTGTCCTGTGCTGTTCGTGCATAATAATGTGAATTGCAGCTGTGGCTTGTGTTGGACGCTGATCCGTCCTGTTTTTTTTTTTAAATTTTTTTCCCTTCCTGTTTTATGTTTAGCCACTCAGCGATGGAATTCATGATCATGGTATCCTTCACTCCTGTCATCTTTTCTGTTCATCTCTTCCACACTCCTCCCTTCCTCCCCCTCCTCTCCAATAAGTGCCCGTTACTCTTCCATCCTCCTCTCTACCCTTCCTAAAAAGCTGCCTCTGCTCCCTCTCACCAGGTCCATTTTTCTCATTCTGTTTTTTCCTTCTCCCTGCCCCTTTAGCCTTGCCACCGGGCAGAGGAGGAACTGTAATGTTTATGAAACCCTTTAATGTGCTATGTAATTACCCTGGCAACAACTCCCATCATTACTCATGCCAATAAAGCACCTTCGAATTGACATGTCAGAGTGGGAGAGCGAGAGACAGACAGACAGAGAGTGTGGGGCACAGCACACACACTTTCCATCATTCACCCCTTCACTGCTTCCATTAATCTCTCCTCCTTTCTTTTCTTTTCTCAGACTCCATTTGTTCATCTCCATTTTGTTGTTTCTTTCATTCTTTCCATCCACCGCTCCTTCCTCTCCCTCCGCATCCCCGTCTCTTCGGCTGGCTGTGACTTCTGCCAGATGCCCAGGTGGTGGTCAATTATAGCACAACTCCTTTTGGAATAACAAAAGCATTCTTAAACTTGCTCCACTGAGCCTATTTTAGGAAGACTTCTCTGTATGTTGGAAACTGGGTGAATGGGCTCGAAGGAGAGGGAGAGAGAGAGAAAGAATAACAAAAAAATAACACTTAAAAAAACTGAAAGGGTGTAAATGAGGATGCATAAAACGGGCAGGCAGCTGCAGAGGCCGCCTGAATGATGCATTGCTTAAACAAATTGTTGCTAGTGATGTAGAAATGTTTGTTTATGCTAAAAAGTTTCATATGCAATTAACACATACTCTGAGCCTCTTAAAGCAGCACCTCCCTGTCCGGTACACCACCCATGTTAGTCCTCTGGTCACTATACCTCCCATTTAGACAGCTGAAGCCCTGGCCCTTGTTATGATAGCACTTATGCTAAGTCCCCTAGCTATGCTGTACTGTACCTTTAAAGCAAATTCTCAAACCTTGTTTGCTATGTAACATCTTGCTTTAACTCTAACACTCTTTGCCCACCAATGTTCATCTGTAGCTGAAGCCTTTTATTCTTCCTCTTTACTGGCAAAATCCTCATTTGTAAGACAAATATTATAACAAATTAAGCAGCAAAACAATGGGTGGGTGTCTGCCTGACGTCAGCCTGCATTTCATTAGCAATCGCTAGGCTAACACGTTCCATATGGAGGAGCCTGCAGGGTAGCCCCCTGCTGCCCAGCTCCAGCCTAGCCCATCCCAGCATGGCCCAGCTCGACTTGGTTGCCACGGTCTGCCCCCACCCTCAGTCTCAGTCAGCCCCCAGTTTGGACCCCATCCGGGCCCCCGCCATTATGTCATCTTTAATTTGGACTTGTCACACATCACCTGACACCTACCCCCGTCATGCTGTAACCTTTTGTCCCGTTGGAGCGAAAAAGCACTCCGGAGGCTTTCTCCCTCTCCGTTTCTCTCCTGCTTTGCCTGTTGTTTTATTCTCCCTTTTCATTTGATTCTCTCTCTTTCTCTCACACTTGTTTGCACTAGCTCACACACTCTGCTAGTTTCTTTTGCTTTCTCCCTTCCTGTCTTCAGACTCCATGCAACCCCACCTGCATGGTTGCCCTCCATCCGTTGTCATTCAGTTTTAGGTAAGATGTGTGTGTTTGTCTATGTGTGTGTCTTTGTATTATGAGCAAAGAAAACAACCAAGAAAGATCCATGATCTGGAACCTGATGACATCTCTCATCAGTCACACATAGTCCTTTCCCAAGACCTCTGACGGATGAGCTGAATGACAGTGAAATATGAGAAACGACAGTGAAAGGGAAAGCAAAGCATTCATGGAAAGAGTTAAATTATAGCACATGACAGGACTCTGGAATCAGATTGGTGTGTTGGACAGAGCTTTGGACTTCTGGAGAGCGGCAGGGCCGTGGGGCTGTCTCCTGTGATGGAAATATGGAATGTGACAGATCTCTGGAATTTGATAGAAAAATAAGAAGAAGGACGAAGGCACAGAAATATGAGATGAGAGAAAACAGGCAGACAAAAAAGGACCCCTGATCAGTCTGTGTGTACTGAAACAAACAAAGATGTGTATGCACGTGCACTACAGGTGTGTTGTTCGTAGGATGTGAGCAAGTAGTCATGTGCATGGCCTGGTGTGTGTGTGCTTGCATCCTCTTCCTGGCCTGTATATGTATGTGCATTGTCATGCGTGTGTGTTTTTCATGGCCTGTGTGCACCAGTGTGTAAAGGGTTGCTGTGCACCCATGTGAGTTGCTGGGTGTCTCTGTTAGCCGTCCCTCATCACTGCTTTGTTCCCTGAGGCCTCTGTGTGTTGGCTTCACTCTCCTCCTCTGTTCTGCTGTGCTGCCATATGCTTTGTGCTTTATTCTATTCTATTCTATTCTATTCTATTCTATTCTATTCTATTCTATTCTATTCTATTGCTGAAAGTATGACTAACGGCAACACTTGTAAAAGGATTTGCCAGTGTATATTTTATGATACAGATAATAGTTTTTGGCTTTGACTGGTTTGAGACTCAAAGTTGGATTTTTGGATGATTAAACTGTAGTCAGGATAAATTCATGACTTCTGAAAGCCCTATTTTTGTATCTTGTAAGTCATAACTCTCTAGCTTCTGCAATAAAAAAAATGAATGAAATGAATGAAGTAGTGACAGCTGGTAGACAATCACTTGCTTAAATAATTCTTTACAGCTCAATAGCCTGTATTCAGCTTGTCTGAGGGAAAATTATTTGTTATGAGGGAACTATTTTGGGCCCAAATATTCTGGTGAGAACTGTGCTGACAGAAGTGAAAGACAACTTTAGAGAATATAAATACCCAAACATCTTTATATTGGATGCCACACTGCAAGTAAAAAAGGGAAATTCATATCATTACTAAATTATCAACTAAGTTTTTTTTTAATCTGGTTTCTATGTATTATATGAGGCCAAAGAAATATTTTCAGTACATTTTCGAATGCCACACAGCAATGAAGAAGCTACTCCTTTACTTAAGCCTCATAGCTGTATGAGCATTGCTATAAAGCTCATCATTGATATTTTCCAGGTGACAGGTGAAAGAAACCTGAATGGAGGAACTTAATGGGTGCAGATGCCTGCCGGAAGGCAGGGAGGATCACTGAATGGTCTGGTGAGCCTGGAATTTATGTGAAACTCATGTTATGGCCTTCATAGTTCACTACCTCATCCCAACTTCTAGATTAATGTGTGAAACAATTTCAGTAGAATGGAGTTCAACCCTCCAGTTGAGTTTAGACACCAGGTTTAGAGCTGTTTTGGCACTTTGTAGTACCCTTACATCATAATAAGAAACATTATGTTGTTGTTTGTATGTCTTTGCATTGATGACAGTCATGGCCAGAGGTACTATGTCATTGGGTGAACCATCCATCCTTTTCACATGAATGCCAGAAACTCAGAAACTTTGTCTCAATTTGTCATCCATCTGTATGTTTTAAATTTAGCTACCTTTGTTTCTCAGTTTCATTACACTGTTTTTTTTAATTTGATGAACAATTTTTAAACTAAAAGTTTGACAAAAAAACTTATCTCAGGTTCCACTTAACAACTACTTTTGGAGTTTTCAGTTACGTCTCACATCCCCCTCAGTGGATGAAGTCTGCTCAGTTGAGACAGAGGCAACATTTAGTGACTTTAATTGTATTTGACTCTTACTGTAAACAACAACCTGAAGACCGAAGTTCTCGATTTAGGTTAATACTGAGCCCTTTCCTTTATCCGAGGAAGACCATAAAAGACCAAACATAAAAGTTAGTAAGTGGACCATGGCTAAAGATAATTTTACAAACCACCCCTCCCAGTGTGGAATTTTCTGTAAATTATGAGGCACGGAGGTTGCAGAGAAAGAAGGACTGCTGCTCTTTGACCCAATCTCCAGAAATCAATGTTAGCATTGTGTGTTTCTTCAACTGTTTTTAAACTTTATGAGTCATTCCTTTATTTTCATTTAATTTTGGTCTGATGAGGTCTGGTTATATTTAGGCACAAAGCCACTTGATAAGTGTTAGGAAAAAGATCATGTTTCGGATTAACACATCTGGTTTTGTCACCAGAAATATGACTCTTAAATGTCATGTTGCCTCCTCATTAAAAAACACCTGGTTTGGGTCATGAAAAAGAAGGCAGAACAATCTGCTGACGTCTCCTTAAAAACAGGCCACAAAAGCTGTTAAACATCCTGACAGTTGCTAAAAGTACCCTGTTGAAAGTGTCGACCTTGATGTGGTTTTGAGGTCTATTGTTTAGCAGCCGTCTCGCCAAGGTGTCACGCCACCACCATCTCCTTCCACCTTCTGATGAGAAAATTCAGGTCATATATGGCTACATTTAATTAAAACCATGTAACATTGAAAAGTACTGTTAAAATGCTGATAAGTTACAGGATTGTATGTATCTGTGATTTACAAAAACATAAACTTAACCATTTTTTGTGGTGAGCAGGCCATGCTGTAATCTGGAAAAAGTGACCCTGCTGCCTATATTTCAGCGAGCTAAGATTGGTTCATGTGTGACAATATTATGCAACATGATGCAAACGTGACAAGCTGCACATTGTCCAGAAAGATATGCAGAGATTTTTATTCACACGGCGTTCTGTTGGTTATTCCACTCATCATTAATCATTTCCTCTAGTTCCGAAAACTCCCTTGAAAAAACTTCACACAGTAGCAACAATAACAAGTTTTGGATGACAAAGTGTCACATAATGAGGGCACAGGGCGTCACTTTGTGCCATTTTTTTCCCCAACTTTGGACGACCTGCAGAGTACAATGTAATAAAAGTATAGATGATATAGTAAATTAATTTGGCCACAATCGCATTTTTCTTTCCTCTGGAGATGCAGTCCAGCTGAAAAACAGCAATTGTGCTGTTACTTTGGCATCTTTAGTCCAACCTTGTGCAGACACTTGGTACATAGCGTCGTCTTTGATGAAAACCAAATGACAATGTCTAGATCAAAACTTCAGGTGTTCAGGTACATTCCTGACCCACTGTTTTTCACCTTTGTTTTCAGTCTGCAGTGAGAGTGAGACATAAACCATGCCGACGTAGTGGAAATGTAGCACTTGAGCTCTGTTTTCAACCAATAACTGTCACATAATGTGAGCCGTGCTTTCAGCGCGCAGCTAAAATCACAATGCTTGCACATTCAAAGTAGTGAGGTTGGCTTATAAAATGACAGTGGTGGAGTGGTAAATACCAGAGTGACAACATCAGACATTTGTTTAGTGAGTTTGGAGTGTCTGGTTGCGCGGTATGCTCAGTAGCAGTGTGTGTTCAATGGCTGTGTTGTGTGTGTGTGTGTTTGAAAGTGTGGTCTGTTCATACAAGTGCAGTTTACGATATGTTTGTGTGTGTACATGCATGTGTGTAAACCGCGTCAGTAGCTTGTGAGTCCAGTAGCATGTGTATGTGTGTGTGTCTGCATGTGTGTGTGTGTGTGTGTGTGTGTGTGTGTGTGTGTGTATTGGCTCTCTGTGGGGTTGTTGGTTGCTCACGCTGGTTGGAAGTTTATGATCAGTATTTTCCGGCTTGCATGACTTAGCGTGTGAAAATCCATTCACACCCAACACAAACACACTCACACACGCACACACGCACACACACATGCACCCGTACACATGTACACACACACACACACACACACACACACACACACACACACACACGTACACATCCACGCGCACACAGAGTAATGGTGTGGATCTTGATGATATTCCATGGTGTGTCCGTTACTGTATGGTAGCCTTGGTAGCAGTGCAGTGTGGGGGGAGTCAGGAGTGTATGTGTGCGCAACTTTGTGTGTTTGTGAGTGCAGCTGCATGTCGGTGTGTGTGGAATGAGTGTAAAAGACATCAGACACCACCGTTAATGGGCTTAATCAATGACAGATGAAATTCTTGTTGTTTTTCTCACCGCAGCACTGTCTGCTCCAATAGAAACAAGGCACAGAATGTGCAGAGAGACTGATGGGGACGACTGAGGTTGGAAATCTCACTTACACTCTCAGCCACCATACACACACACACACACACAAACACACACATGCTCATGAGGACTGCGAAAGGTTCTACATTGGCACAGATCTGCTTGCATTTTGCTCCGCCACAGAGTTTACGAATTGCATGAACTATGCATATTACAAATAAACTATGCGCACACTGGTCTTTGACTGTGTTACACACATACATTCACACACCCTCACTCTCACACACTTGCCAAAGTCCTTTCTGTGCTCCAGCTGGGGACCCAGCTGCAGTGATGTCATTGCTTGCTGCCACTTTGCTGATTGTGACTCTTATTGAAAGCAGAGCACTTTGATTCAGCTTCAAGAGCGGTCACCGTGCACAGGCGAGCACAAGCACACACACACTACACACACATTGAAATAGATTGCATGCATTATGCACATATGTACACAAATGGTTAATACAATCAGCATATTTTTTGAGTACATGAACACACACACACACACACACACACACACACATGCACACACACGCACGCACACACACACACACACACACATGCACACACATACAATGCTTTAAGGTTAGATCATAGTGGCCACATCACTTTAACAGCACTTTTCCAAAGTAGACAAACAGCTTGAATACTCAGGAGATGAGATGGAAAGCAGGATGAGTAGGGAGGAAAGCAAAAAGGTTGTGCCCCTGACGACTTGATCCAGAAAAAGAGAGAGAGTGCAAGAAAGAGAGAAAATGAGGGATGGGAACGCAACATTGACAGTTTGCTTTGAGAGCAGAGATAAGAGAGATGAAGTTACGCAATGAGGGAATGTCTCCTTTGCCTCTCCAAGCTATCCCCAAATACATCCATCTCCCTCACACATGTAAGTTTATCCACACAAACACCTACCACACAGGACGCTGGCAAACTCACATCAAATAATCCCTGCCAGAAGTTTTTTTTTTCAACTATCAAGACCTGATATAAAACATCATTCTCCTCTTAACCTCCCCAACAGACACACATGCACACACTGACAAAATCAGTTACAAGGCTCTGTGAAAGTCTTGCCAGTGCAAAAAGATGCAAACACATGAGAACAGTTCTCAACAGTTTCCCTACATTATGGTCCATCTGGAAAAGTCCCAGTCCCCCCTCCTCCCTTTTTCTTCTTCTGCGCTGGCCTTCGCTTAGTGTCCTCACTGCCAGTGGCACAATCTCAAGTTCTCAACCCTCCATCACCTCCACTATCCCCCTGCCCCCCACCCCCAACAGCCAAGACCTTTCTATCCATTCATGTCCCCAGACTTTATTCGTATGCTTCTCTCTAAACCTTTTTGCCCTGTCCCCTTCACCTACCCCCCTTTCTCTCCCAGTCCCCCCAACAACCCCCCCTCCTCTGCCTTGTATACACTCGTCTGTTGGCATGTCCTCTGTCTTTCCAGCCTTTGAAGGCTTTTCAGGCTGCTAATAAAAGACAGGTCCCCACCACAACAAAAGCGCCCAGCGCTGTCTTTGAATAAACAGTTTATTTCGCTTTTTTTTCCTCCCCATCATACCCCCACTCCTCCTCCACCCCCCACCCCCATGTGTGTTTTTTTCACTCTTGGCTAAGGGGGAAATATGTGCACTTGCTATGTTTTTTTCCATGTGATCACAATGCTCTGGAACAGATTAACAGAAGACGAGGGAGGGAGAGAGAGGGATGAAAAAGAGCGGAAGAGGGAAGAGAAACAGAGAGGTAACTGTGGCAAACTTTGGCCTTCAGAGAAGACAGGCAGTCTGTGTGTGTGTGTGTGTGCGTGTGTGTAAGTGTGCGTGTGTGGGTCTCTGTATGTGTGTGTCTGTCAGTCAGTCCGTCATTCAGGTTGCCTGTATCTCTGTGCTGACTCGGACCACATTGCTCAGTGGTTGTGGGACTCTTGCTCTCCTCCCATCTTAGCATCTTATCTTCCGAGCGGCGCAGAATACACTCCTACAAGCACCTGTAGTCTGCACTCAAAGGTAAACTCCCCAAACCACATTAGGCCTGTGTACACTGGCAACACCTGGCTTTTCCCGCTTTCCCAAGGGGATTCAAATAAACATGAATCTGAAGAGAGACCTGTTTTGTTGGATAAACTGGAACAGCCTGGCTTTGAATCTGAGCGTAATCCACCACATCCAGGGAAATCACGTCAAAGTTAAGTTGACAATTTGTCCTGTTTACAAGTGTAGAAATATTTCTCTGGCTAGGAATGGCTTGTAAGGCACATTTGAAAAGGCATATTTTTCCCCTCTAAATGTAAATAAGTTCTCAGTTTGTTGGATCTGGACCCAGCGCGACCCCACTAGCTGGAAAGATACTCTGCTACTGAACAGCTCCAAAGGCCGAGCCAGGAGCAGGCTGGGCAGGGCAGAGAACGCTCCCTCCCGCAGACCTGGAAAAAACATAAACACAAATCAAAATATTTGAAATGTATGAGGTGAACCTTAATTGGTCTCATCAGACACTTACACAACCTCAGTGTGGATAAAAATCATTTGGAAGATACATTTATTAAGCACTTGTAATGTGGGTTCTCAAGTACTTCGAGTGCATTGAGCTACTTTCTTGCCCGGGTTTGTTTCTGTACTCGTCTCAGCCCAACCCACACAAGCCACAGCCAGACTGTAACACAACCAAACGCTGCATCGGACCAAACCACAGCTCGCTACTCCACATCCACCAGCAAACTCTCTTCTTCTTTCAACCTGTGACTCCTTCTGGTTAGTTCCATTCCCATTCATCCACCACTTCTCCCTCTGTCCTTTTCTGTTGTTCACCTACCTTTTGCCTTCCTACTCCCTCCTCTGTTTTGCTCTTTGACTCTTTCTTTTTATTTTTCTGGTACTGGCAGGCTGTGTTGCCGCAGCCCCAGAGCTCAAAGTAAATAAATGGTCATTTTTCGGCCTCTTTCTCTTGGAAAAGGAATAACAGCAAGAGGAGTTTGTGTGTAAAGGTTTGTGTTAACTTTGGAAGTATGTGTGTGCATTCATGCGTCAGTGTGTACATATCTGTGTATGTATTCGTGTGTGTATGTATTCATGTGTGTATGAGGCAGCAAACCACAAGCTTATTGGAGCTATTAGAGAGCTGGCTGAGCAGCACAGCATAGCAGCACCAGATGGGCAACTAGATGTAGACACATTGCATGTAGACGCACACTGCACCATACAAAGCGCAACACACACATGCACTCACAAACACAAACACACAAAACACATTTGTACACAGACACATGGCGCACATTAATATTGACAGATTGACAAAGGGAATACTAATACATACAATACACAAGTGCATAAACAGACTTTGAAATGTATGCAAACAAATTGATTACATACACATACACTTGTGCACAGCTGGCATGCACAGCTGCCACACACTCTGGAGCCCCATGATGCTCCTGATGAATAATGGACGGAGTGAGAGTGAGGACGGGTGACACCAGAGAGCATCCCTTCATCTCTGTCACTCAGCTAATCCCTCTCTCCTCTCGTCCATTACGTCACCCCACCTCTTGCCAGACACCCCCTCCAAACCCTCATCCCACTCTGTGCGTCAGTCGCCTACTCTTTCCCTTCTCTGTTTGCCTACTTTCCTCCATGAGATCCATCTCCCTCTTGCTCCTTCCCCCACTCTCACTTTGATATGTTTGGTTCTAATTTAAAAAAAAAAATGGAAATTTGGTTTATGTTTTCAATTTCTGCAATGTCATACAGAACTGAAGACTGTGTGTGCTGTGTCGCGTACAGCGGTGGAAAAATTACTTGCATCTTTTAGTTACACTACAATGTAAAGATACCGCATTACAAGTGGCAGTTGTTATTTAGCTGGCTGCTTTGATGTGGAGCTAATTTTCTCTACTTAAAACTTTTAAAATATTTATTCATATTATATAAGCTGGTGATTTATTTTAAGTTTAAAATGTAATTTGAAAATTAAAATAGTAAATTAAAACTGTTAAATGAATGTAAACCAAGAAAAAAAAAGTACAATATTCTCCTTGCAGGAGTGCAATTGGAGCAGATATATAATTCAAATTTACCCAAGCAAAGTATGTTCTTAGGTAAGCTGCTTGAGCAACGAGTTAGTAGTAGTTATTTTCCACCTGTTGCAACACGCATCCTCACTCATAATTTATATATCAGTGGACACCTACTGTGTGTATGCATGGACATCATTGTCCAAGGCCTCTAAAAAATAACTTTTCCTCTTTTATGAAGTGTCTTAAACATTCCTCTGCCTTCTTTTCACCATGGTTTGAATCCCCTACAGCTGTATGCTTCATAACAATTCGTTTTGTCAAGTTTCCAGGCTCTAGCACTGCTGTAAAAACCATACTTCTCAGATTATTTATCCCCTTCACATCTGTGCTTTTACACCTTTCTTGGTATTAGAAATAATCTATCCAAAAAACTATCCTTATTCAATCCCAGTGTTTTGAATCCCACAAAACATTACGACTCACACTTATCTGCTCCCAAGAGGTTAACGCAGCTTGTATAGAATTCTCATTTTCCTTGCAATGTTCCCTTTTCATCTCCCTCTTGGGCAGCAGGAATTTACTACGAGCTCCAGTGTTACCCCTAACGTTCTTCCATTTGTCATCCATCAGCCTGAGCAAAAGTTATTGGAACGTTGCAGTCGTGCTTCCCGTGGCGTGGATGCGGCCGGCGGGCACGTTCTTGGGGTTGCAGTAAAACAAGCGTCTAATGACACCCCCTGTAACCACAGCAAAGGGGGGAGGGGGGCACGAGTCACCAGCGCTAACCCAGGAAATGCTTTGGTTGGCCACAGGGTAATTGGGACTGTCCCGTGTAATTTGGGCGGAGAGGCAGGCGAGTTTGGCCGCCACTCCTGCACTTGTCTCTCCCTGGCTGTTTGTCAACCACACAGCACCACTGAAAAAGCAAAGGGATGGAGGGAGGAAGGAGAAGTTGATAGGGTAATGAAGAGAGATAAGGCTGGAGTCTAGGAAATGGAAAGGAGTGAGGACAGAATACTGAGAGGCTGCATGGAAAGAAAGTGGTGAATAGAAAGCAGAGGGGAAACTGTAGAGGCCGACGGACAGGATTAGCGGGGTGTATGTGTGTTTGTGGCATGTGTGTATGTAAAGGAGTGTCACAGGGAGAGCAGAGAAAGTGAAGCGTGGCGTGCGTATGTTGGGCATTATTTTTCCCCACACAGGTTCTCCTGCGCTGAGGCAGATGGAAAATGGGAAAGGGGAGCAGGGGGAAATTCAGCTTAGTCAGGTCTTCTGCTCCAGCAGTGTGCTCATCGCAGTGTGTGTGTGCGTGTGTGTACGTTTGTGTTTTCTCTGTCTGTCAGGTCCTCTTCACAAGCAGTGCTCACTTTAAGTGGGACAGACAGCTTGAAGACTAAAGAGTTCTGTGTGTGCTGGCCTGAAACCACAGGTGTGTGTTTGTGTGCACACACTTGTACCTACTGTATATGTGTGTGTTTCTGGGTGTCTGTATTTCTGTTTTGATGTGAGCAGGTTCAAACCTGGTGGCCATGCATCTGTGCATGTTTATGCGTGTGTGTGTGTGAGTACAAGGGTCCAAATATGTGACTGGTTATCAGGTCTCTCAGTGTGTGTGTTTAACTGTCTGCATGTGTCTTTAATGTGTGTTATGTGAGCTCAACCTCCCTAAACACATAACTGGGCACCATAGTGTGTGTAATGTCTCCCTGTGTTTATAGTGCTGCTGTGTCATACCTGTCTGTCTCTGCAGCTTTCTTTGTATTAGTGGAATTAGACGGCTTGTTCCGCATGTTGTCTGCATGTGTGTGTTCTGTCTGCCTATCTGTCTGCATTTTCTTGGCCAGCTTGTGTGTGTTTGTGTGCACGAGCAGAAAAATGTCCGCTTTCCTCTTGGGTTTAAATGTGTGTGAGTGTGCTTATAGAAATGTGCAAGAATGTGAGTGTGTGCGTTGCTGACTACGGGGTCACTGGCAGGTCCTCATCTCCTCAGACCAGACCAGACGATGAGGAGGGGAGCAGCTCGGTGCAGAGCGCAGTGGTGTGCTGTGTAGCAGTCTCCAATCTGGGACATGGCCTTGGGCTGCGACTAAATGAAAAATGAAACAGCGCAGCGGCTGGGCCTTAAATGTTTGTAAATCAGAGACTGACTAAACCGCGCTAAACACAAAAACACACACAGAGCAGACCCCAAACAGATCTCCCGCAGAACAGCACCCCCTGACCTGCTTTCCTGGCCCAGTTCTGGCCCGAGTCCAGAGCTAGTCAGGTACACACCGAAGGCGATTTCTCCACCAGTGGCCTGCTTTGGGTTTATTTTCCTTTTAAACTCTGCTTTGTTTTCACGATTAATCAGAGCGAAGGGTTCTCAAGCGGGATTCATGACTGCAATTGAATGCATTTTTAACTTCAATAAACAAAATATTTAGCAAGTGTTGTTGTTCTTTGCCCCAGATTCTTGCGTAACAGTAATATGTTTAACAAAGCACAGATGCTGTATCAGCCTGGAGACATAGGTCTGCATTACAGAGGGAGAAAGACAGAGGGAGAGAGACTTTTTAAGAATGTCCCCACCTTTGGTTCAGCTGTAACACACTTGTCCTCTTTCAGCCAGGCTGGCCGAGCCCAGGGAACACTCCGACCTTTCTCTGGACAATGCTGACCTATCATGTTGGTATCATGTTTTCTTAGTGACATTTGGGCTTGACTCTCCACACGTGGCTCATTGAGGGGGGTTTGGGATAATACGGGAATAAGCTTAAGTGAAAACACAGGGGAGACAGGGTGGAGGAGGTGTAAAATGTGATGGAACAGGAGATGAGAGACAGAATGGGAGAGATATACAGAGTGAGACAAAATGGGGTGAGGTGAGGGGAAGAGGGTCCTGCCATAAACAGAGGGAGGTACACTTTGCGCTAGGGACCAATAGAAATTTAAGCCTTTTTTTGCAGCAGTTGAGCTTACGAGTTGTTTCAATTCAGAAAGGACTCGCCAAGTCAAAACAGTTCCAGTATCCCCACACCAGTACAGCAGACAACGCCAAACCTCTGCACAGCTGGGAAAGTCCAATCTGACTCATTTGTGGATTCCATTCAAAGTCTATGCATCTACAGATGGAGAAATACTGCTGCAGTGTAAATAAGGCTGGAATAGTGAAATACAACACCACACAGCCCGTCCTCTCCTCTTATCCATTTCAATCCGTAGCCCAATGAACAGAAGCTACCAAGTGAATGTCAATCATGCGTGACCCCACATCACATGACAGACATTTGAACTGGGTTTCTTTGGAAGAATAACATAGTCTAACAAGAAACTGCTTGAAGAATGGCAGTGAATTACGAATGAATTACTATTATTTATGTCAATGAAAAGGCATTACCATCTTTTAGCCTCACTATCACTCATTGCTTTCAGGAGAAGAAAAACACAGGTTTGATGGGAAAAAAAGAGAAAAAAAAGCATTAATGTCTGAGACACATTATGTGATATACACACTTTCAATGTGTTCCCATCCATCCATCCATCCGTGCAGTCCACACACTTCCTTCTTCACTTCTCTCTTTACACTCTCATCCCTCCCTCCTGCTCCCTCATTCTCTGTCCTCGTCCTCTTTCATCTCTGGCCAGACATGCCCAACTGTAGCCAATTAGCATTTTTCTCCCTCTCCTTTTCTCTTCCACCCCCCTCCCGCCTCTTTCCCTTCGTTTTTTGCCCTCTCTTCTCTCCTCTCTCTGTTTGTTGTGTAAATTAGATTTGGGGGCTCTAGACAGATTTTGTACTGTTTAAGCTCTCTCTTTTTTCCTCTCTCTTAACATGAACAAACCTGCTGGCAATTAAACATTTATGGAACTGGCATGCCCCCATTTATCCCATCTCGCTCAGTCTTTCTCTCTCTCCCACCAGCTCTCCCTATCCATTCACCTCTAACCTGCTTTTATTCCACTCTGTCACTCCCCTCTTTCTTCTCTCATTTTTGCTCTGACGCTCACATTGTCTCCAGCCTCTCCACCTTTCCACACCTGCTGTACAGGTCATCCAGTCCCTGCACTCGTCCATCCTCATACTTTAATCATCCACATCTCTCTCTCTCTCTCACACACACACACACACACACACTCTGGGTGGAATAGGGGAATGATTAGTGAGAACACATTCAGATTTTCCTTCCATGTGTCGTGCCAGTGAAACGCCCGTGTGCCCGCAGCATTTGGGACAGCTGTGCCAGGGAAGAAGTGGTGTTTGAGTGAGTGTGTGTGTGAGAGTGAGTGTGTGTGTGTGTGTGTGTATGCATGACAGCATGAGAGTGTGTGTTATGCAAAAAAAGAGACTTGGATTAAAAAGCAACAGAGCATGATACAATAAGCAGCACTTGCATTACATAAATGAGGAACTTTGTAGCTGGATGTATAATGTATTTGGTACTAGAGTGTGTGTGTGTGTGTGTGTGTGTGTGTGTGTGTGTGTGTGCACAAGCTCTGTGTTTGTGGTAGTCAATGTGCCGATGCTCACTGCTTACACATTACAGACGTTGTGTATCGATCATGGTTTATCAAGGTGAATACAGACGCATGAGTGTATGTGGACTGTGTTTTCAGTCGTGGGAAATCTATTTTCTGCTCTCGCAGCCCAGATGTGCTGCATGGTGCTATGAAACCTGACCCCCCCTCACCAACTATAGCAGCCCCCTCTCCTCCCTTGTCCTCCAAACCCGCCCAGAACTCTGCGTTAAGACACATGTGGAAACAATTCAGTCAATGCCCTGAGCAGGGTAGCCCTCACACACACACACACACACAAACAGACATATACACACACTCTTCACTCATACATATACACACACACTCATTTCACACTCGCCCTGCTCATATACTATGCACAGACATACACACGCCCAGCATACGCTCACATGTTACTCTCATCTGTCCCCTGTTGAGGTGCTCATTGCATGGCATTTGACAGTGTGTTAACTCTACTGTGATCCTAAACTGCTATCAGGTTGTCTACACTCAATCAGTAAGTCATGTGTATCCCCGGCATAGCTAAGGGTTTATGGGGGAGTTGAGCAGGGGGCTACACATTCAGAACAATGTGTGCAGAAGGAAGAGCCTAGATTTTTGGGAATGTTGTAACATTGTAATGCTAACTATTGATGCTATACTAACCAGTGATGCCGGTGTGTTGTTTGCCGTATATTCAAGAGATGTTATATGAAGCTGAAGAAACGATGCCCTCACTGTTATTTATGTGCATATATCTGACTGTCATTACTGAATAAACAAGACAAGATGTGAAGAATTCCTAAATTCTAGTTCACTTTTTAGTTAACATTCATTTCAGATTTGCTCTGTTACATCTCTTATATGCATAAAATCCAGAAAATACTACTCTTTTTTAAAAAAGAGCCACAAATGAAACTATTTCTTACCTTTTTCTTAATTATTGTTAAAGTTGAGTATATTTAGGTGTGTGAAAATATTACAGTATTGGTAATAAATGCGACATTTAAAAATAAGATACTGATACGTTGTAAATTGTATAGTGTTTCGTTAATAATTTCTGTTTCTTTTTTTTAATTTGTCAAAGTAGGCATCAGTAATGCATCTTAATGCTTCAGACTGAATTTATTTTAAGTGTAATTGTTCTTTTTGTAAGTTTTTTTCCCCCAGTTTTTTGAATGGTTATAGACTTTCTGTCAGCCTCCCTAATAGTATTTTGATTGTAATTAATTTTGCCAAAAAAGACACAGAACACACAATTAACAAAGTTAAAGATAGTTTGACAGATAGCATCATTTTAAATTTAATTAAAATTTTGTATAGACATCATGATAAAGATTGATGTGAGTTGTTATTGCAATCTTGCATTTGCCTTTATTTTTAAATCAAATTTATCTAACTGTTGCCACTAGAGAGCAATGTGAAAGTCTGGGACTGTTGCTTACCTTTTAAACTACCCTTGACTTGTCATGGATTTTGTATCAATACTGATGTGCAAATTTATCTTGTTAAGCATACTGACGTGGCAATAAAAAAAAAATAAAAAGAAATTTAAAAAAACACTATAAAATTGTTTTAGGAGCAATAAATAACCACCAAACACATTCCTTGGCATAAAATTCTTTGGCTACACTGACTGACACTGACTTAAAAAATACTCCTCATATAAACCATTTGTGTGTGTTTGTGTGTGTGTGTGTGTGTGTGTGTGTGTGTGTGTGTGTGTGTGTGTGTGTGTGTGTGTGTGTTTTTGTTGGTGGTGATTTTTTTTGTCTCATTCAGTTTGTTTACTTTACTATCATCATAATTCTTGATGTGTTTGTTTGGACTCTGAACGCCTGGTGTTTTCCGTGCTGTCGAGCCCGAGGACGTCCTTTAAAAACGAGATGCAAACCAACAGGTTTTTTCTCCCATTAAAATTTTTAATTAAGTGAAATTAAAATAAATGACATCATCTTTTCCAAAGAGCTTTTTTTTGTTGTTTTTGTCTAAAACAGCATTTTGAGTTCATCTCAAAGAGAAAGTTTTTACCTTCAGCTGGTCAATTTTTCAAATTTTTATCCCCCTGAAAGTGTTTATGAGATGACACATTTTGTGGCATTTGAGCAGGTAATCAGTGCATTTTGCATAAAATTTGACTGTGATTATAAGTTTCTGACAGAAGTTTAAAAAATAAATGATATTTATGAGATGCAGCTTATTGATTTGACACAGAGGCTGCAGAGAAAACGTGCAGAATATAAAGAAGCATGAGGAACAACAGGGAGGCGAGAAGAGGATCAGCATCATGTGATGAGACAATGGTCCTCGATCTGCACACACACATGCACACACACACACTCACACACACACACAGGCAAACTAAAAGCTTGAAAAACATTAAATGATGATAGCCATTAATTTCAGATTACTGTACAGAGCACATAAAAGTCATCCATTAAGGTTAGCCGGCGTCAGGGCGGAAATGAAAGCGGTCGCCAGCGTTATTAACCACAGTGAAATCTATCAGGGAACAGAAGCAAAATGTGAACCCTCAACAGCAACAAACACAATTAATTTCTGCTCAGTCGAGACAAACAATAAACAAATGTAAACAATCAACACGCGTCACATGTTGATGCATGTGACCGTTTTATGCAGGACTGATGTACACTTTTAATACAGCGCCCTGTTTTCCCTTTTACTGCTCAAATCTTTTTCCATGAAGCTTCTCTGCAAAAAAAAATAATGATAAATCACAGTAAGTAAAAACATTAGCTTCAGCCGGTTCCATTAGATGGAGAGGAGGAGGTGAACCAGTCGGAGGAAGAGGCGGGGAAGGGAAAAGAGAGGTGAAACATGGGGGAGTCAGCTGTGAAAAATTGGACCTAAAATAAGAGGATGAAAGGTAGGTGGTGCAGTATGGATTTAATACGACGCCACAGCAGATAAAGTGTGCAATAAAACGTATGAAGCTGAGACTGAAACATTTGCTCTGATTTGTCCTGAAAAAAATTGATGCTTTTAGAAAAGAGAGATGCAGATATGCAGATTAAACAACATAAAGAAAGTTCTGTCGGCTGCTTTGTTATGATGGAACAACAGTTTGATGGTGAGCAGGATTCAAATTCATTTTTGCAGAAGGACAAAAAAGACGCATTAAATCACCGGCTTTGCTGAAAAAAACTGCAGAAAGTCAGACGACCAGGCTGGTGAACCAGCTGGTAGCATCAGTGGCTGAAAAGTAAAATAATGGCTTTAAATGACGCAGAATAAGCTGATCAGCTGTTCCTGTTTGCAGGCCGTGAATGTGCAGACAAACATCACTGAAGACATGAAGCTGCTCTGCTCTTCTGTGCTGGTTAGCTCGCTGCTGCTAGCTGAGAAAAGTGGAATTGATTTTGAAGGAAAAAGACCTGACGGTTGAGCTCAGCTGCAGTTCATCCAGAAACCTCTTTGCCAAGTAAAACTCACAGGTATGAGGAGGAGCACATGAAGTATGAGTTTACTGCCACATGCTGTTTCTTTAACATTTGCAGAAACATTTCAGTCATTTTTAAAGACACCTCGCAGAAGAAGGTTATCGCTTATATGCTAATGAAGTTTGGGAGGCGTTTGGATGGAAGAGTCGGGGATTCGGACGACCTTTCTTTCTCCTCTCATCTCATTCTTTTGTCTTCAGGAAGCTTTTGTTTTCCTTCCCTGTATTTTCTGACACGATCAGACGAATGATTCACTCATCAGGAGGATGGGCGTGTTTTTTAATATGGCACCATTAGGAGCGCCGCCCACAGCCGCCTCTGGAGGACTCCTCCATCCTGAGCTTCTCCCCTCAGGACCTTACGTGGGCGACATTAACTGTGTTTTGCTGTGGGAAGCCTTTGTGCTGCCGTCGTTCACTGTCACTTCTGACTGTTTGCACTCAGAGCCGACAAACGAGCTGCTGGAGCCTCGACGCCGCCGTCGTCTGAACACCTGGACGCCGTCAGGTGACTGATAACGATTGTATGATGATGAAAATCTCCACTAAGTTTATTTGAGAACATTCATTTCTTAGCAGATTCAGAATAATAATCCACACAATCAACTAAAAAAAAATCTGAAATAATTATCTATTTTAGTTTTCTTTTGCAGTTTCTCAGCATGTAGAGATCTGAAAAGCTCCTTCAGCACTCAGGTGGACAAACTGTGCATATTCCCACTAACACTCCTCTGAATGTGGACTGAACGCTGTGAAGCTGAAGGATGGAGGAGCGTTTCAGCAGAAACTGAGCAAAGTAAGAAAGTGAAATGGCTGATTTGCCTTTTCACACAGAGATGACAGAGTTCAGTGAAGCGCAGGTGAACGAATGAGCTATGCAGCAGCCGTGGTATTAGATTCCAAACACACTTTCACCACACTTCCTGCTGGACTCAAACTCTCTCTCTCCCTCTCTCTTTCTCCCACACTCCTGTAATTTGCCAGCTGCACTTTGGACCCTTCTGGAACAAAAAAGACAGCAATCGCAGGTCAAAGGCAACAAATCACACTCGGTGCTCCTTCACTCTGTGAAGTCTGAGTGCTGTCGACCAGAAAACTGCTCTCTCACGACTTCCATTTGCCTGTTTTTCATCATCTCTGCCTTCACATCACACGGCTTTAAGTTAATGTGCAGGCGAAAGAAAAAAAACACAGAGCTTCTGTTGCTGAACTCCTCAGACTGCAGATAAATGCACTTAGTCTAGAAATGTTTTTATTGGTTATACAGCTCGAGACAGAGAGGTGCGATCACGTGTTTATGATCATTTGTCTGTTTTATATTTACATGGTTTTGTCTTAAAGTTTATGTATGAAATGAATATGTTATGTGTGTGTGTTTGTGTGTGTGTGTAAAATGACACAGCGTCACAGTGTTTCTCACCTGATCATGTGAGAGTTTGGGAGGCTGATCAGAGGTGATTGACCTCCTCAGCTTCGTCACCGTCACCACCTATCCACTTTACGATACTGAGGAAGATTCAGGGCAAACGTATGGAGCGATGAGGCGGCCTCGACGCCGCGGTGGCCTCGATGCCGCGGCGGCCTCGACGCCACGGCGCCTCAACTCGGAGCTGCAGTCGGAGGCTAACACTCCACCTGCAGCTTCCTATATGAAACGAGCAAATGCATGAAGGAAGGAAGCAGCATGAAAAATGAAGAGAAATGTCCATTTATTAGAGAGCCTGCTGACCCAGAAAATCACTTAAGAACAGATTTAATCTCACTTCATCTTTCTTTACCTGATTCTATACTTTCTCATTTTTATGATCTATTTTTCTGCCTCTGTGTCCTCTGTTTGAGTTATCTTCTCACCACACAAATCACTCTTGGATCCGTAATATAACTTCTCCTCCTCATTCTCACTCTTTCCTCAGCTTATCTCCTCTGTTTCTGTCTCCAGATTCTCGTGTCTTTATGGTCACAGTCGAAGCTTTCAGTGCAGGTTTTTATGTTTTGTTTTTATCGGCTCTACAGTGTAAAAACTCCACATGTTTCACACATGCAGAGCTCCTGCTCGTGTTCGTCCCCTCGCCGTGCTGACGGATGTGTGCAAAATGCAAATACACTCCGCGAGGTTGACAATTTGAGCTGAATTACGGCGGCTCTTTGAGTGAAGGGTACGAGCTGGCATTTCTGTGGCTTTCAAAGAGCAGGCTGAAGAGCCGCGGCGCTGCCTCCATAAAGACAGCTCTTCATTGTGCGCCGGCGTTTCTGTGCCCAAAGGTGAGGCTGATTAGAGGTTTGTGGCGACCTGCTGTCACCGCCGCCGGCTGACTGCTGTCGCCGCGAACTCGCACCGGTTTATGCCACAGATGTGAGTGTTCTGCATCCGTGTAAATGCTTATCAGGTAACTTTACAGTTCAGAAATGAAAATGAGCCCATTGATGGATGTTAAACTCAACAGATTGAACATCGATGTGAGTTTTGACTGCAGTTTTCATTTCTTACCAGCAACAGTTTGCTTTGTTGTAACCGGCAGATTCTCGAGTTGGTTGGAAAAATCAGGACTTTTTACTGTTTCAAGTTGATTTGATTTAATATAAAATGGGTCTTAAATATGTTCATGGTGGCCACATGTGGGACAAAATGCTAAACACCGTGTTGATGATGCTGAAATAAAGACGGAGCATCGTTTCTTTGCTGCAGTTTAAAGTGAAATAAAAAACTCATGAGCCTGATAAAAAGGAAATAAAGTCAGATCAGTTTGTGTGAACCACATTTCCAACAGTTTATCCTGTAAATGAGCTGATGGACGAGTTTAATCCGTTTCATGTACGATTGTAGTTCAGTTTTATGAGAAACTAAATGTAAATTGCAGTGTTTTGGTAATAAACTTGATTTTTTATCTTCTCACCTCCTGTAGAAACGTTTCCAACAAACACACCAAGAAATAATAAATAAAGTGGTATTTTTTTGTGCTCTCATTAATTCCTGGAGAAAGAAAGTTTCCTCTCCACATCTGAAATGACGGTGGTTTCGTGAAGTCAGTCTGGAGGCAGGAAGTGAAGCCGTCGCAGCTCAGCCCGAGGCGGAGGAGAGAAAGATGTGTCAGATCAATACCTGCCTGATGGAGGGAGCTGAGGAAGCCAAAACCCAAGAAGAAGGAGGTCTCACCCCCGCTGGATGTGGGTGTCAGTCACTATTACATCCATTGTGACGGATGAGGAGGGGGGGGGGGACGGTGCATGGGTCGAGGTGAGGCCAAGAACAGAGAGAGTAGAAGAAGAAGAAGAAGAGGAAGAGATGGAGAGATTTAAAGTGAGAGAAGTTCAGTTTGCTCTTCCTGCCTCCGTCTCCCTCGGAGTGTTTGTGAATTCTGCTCCAGCTCCACATTTGCATGAGTCATGACTATTGTCATCTTCTGCGAATGATGAAAAGGGGGGAGGCGTGCCTGTCAGCCTGTCCACATATTACAAATCTTGTTGGGGAAATCTGATCGCCACTTCTTTATTTTTTTTTCCCAGGCTGCCCTCCTGGAACACATATATTACATCTGCTCCATTTATTCATGACCGCTGTGTGGACGCAGACATATGCCATGTCACCCCGAGAGATGGAGGTAAAAAGTCATTTTGAATCACCACGAGCTGCAGAGGAAAGGCCTTTTGTGCTCTCATGTTCCACTCGCTCTCCCCGAGAAATGAGGAATATGAATGTAAGAACAGAGCTGGGAGAGAAAAAGAAATGTGAAGACCCCTCTCTGCTTTGTTCTCCTTCCACGGAGGTTTGGTCTCGTTCACAAAGACGGAGCTGATCGAGGCGTTCGCGTCGTCCCGTGAATCATTCAGTGACTGAGCCTGCTGCATCCTTTTTATCTGCTTTAATAAAATCCAATTTAAAAAGTGTCAGAACATCTAAAAACGTTGTTTTTTTTTTCAAAAGAAGCCAGTGTGAGAGACCAGATTTCATTCAGTCGTTTGTTATTTTACAACACGAAGCTGCAAGACAAGTTTTAATTCAAACCTCCTTCCTGCCACACACACACGAAGACACACAAACATTTTAATGTAGAACAGGATGAAATAAACAGTATTTAACTTGAATGCATTTGTAAACACACACATAAAGACCCAGAAAATAATAATTCTGCTGTGAAATGGATTTAAATTTGCTTCAGGGAGAAAATAAAAAGCAGCAACGAGACAACGTTGACGATATTGAGGCCACATTAAAATCAGAACACCTGAGAAACATCTTCTACAGTTTAAATGTTGGAGCACCGACCGTCACTGATGTGAACACAGTCGGCTTCCCTTCGTGTTGTTGGAGTCTCGTTTCCACTTGTCAGGTGCAGCAGCTTGCCAACCTTGTGACGATGGACTCTGTGCAATGTGAGCTTTAACGGTCTCTTCCTGCTGCTTAGTTCCAGTTTGCATGTTCCTGGACTTGGCTGACTGGTGGAGCAGCTGGAGCTTCAGGCTGACGTAGCCTGGCTCTCCTCCTGCTCTTCTGCCCGCAGCGAAGCTCATTCCGGCCGGATGGTGTTGGGCAGGGATCCTTCTGAGGCCCGCTGCACTTAATCCGGCCCCTGTGCTTCCTCTCCAATGCAAATGAGATGCTAAAAAAACACAAAACAAGAATGAAAACTGGAAACTTGAAACATGAATGAAACTTTATGAAGCTGCTGCTTGCAGGGCGTCAGAGATGTTAAGGACAGAAGATATTTGTGTGTTTAAGCGACCTGTGCTGTGGTTTTATTTAAAGATCGACTGAATACTAACATTAGCATGCTAACGATCATTAAGTGAGTATCATATCAAATGTGTTAACCTTCTCAGTTTAGCGCGGTTAGCATGCTAACATTTGCTGTTTAGCAGTGAAAGCAAATCACAGCAGAGGCTGATGGGAACAATGTTAGCTTTTTAGAATGAAAAAAAGTAAATGTCGACGGAATAAGGGCTCTAAATTAAAAATCCTGGAGGGAGACACGAGTTTCATGTGAATCCGTCCAACAGCTGATGAGACTAAAGTTAACGAGAATCAACTATCAGGTTCAACTTTCAGCCAACATGAACGAAAAAATCCTACAAGTTTTGGTTGGGAACTGGTTTTGGATCTGATGCTTAATGGTGTCAGATCTTACTGACTGGGACGTCACATCTGGAAACATCTGTATGTGCTTTGGAGGTCAGTTACGAACTTGTTTGTTCCTGCTGAGTGAAGGACGTTTCTCCTCTTGTGCCTTCACTGTTTCTGCAGGTCTGAGTTCAGAGCGTCTCAGAGGCTTGTTGGAGATTTGCTGCCTGACTCGTCCGTCCTCTCTCAGCTCGGAGCACCTGAGCTGTCGGGCTTCACCTCAGGCTCGGTGACTCACGGCGAACAGCCTGTCCGCCGGTCCGAGTGAACCCGGCCGATTTCTGTGAGCTCTGCAGCAAATGTACTAAACGGATCAAGCTGCCCTGAGGGAGGCGGACAAAGTTCATCATTAAATATTTCCCATTAACTCCTCTGCTGGAGAAGTGCGAAACATAAAACCCAGATCACATCTTCGGTCTCAGGGAAGCTCCTGGTGAATCATTAATGCTCAGATGCCGAGAGTTTGAGCCGAGCGTCGGACGGATCCCGGCGGCGTGCAGCAGCCGGTGAACCCTCTGAATACTGCATGTCCATTCTCTCATTTATGCAGCCAGGTTGCCATATTAGGTCTCTATTTATCTCCCTCTCCTCCCTTCACTTGGCCTCTCTCCATTTGCGTCCCACACACACAGCACAAAAGGCAAATTTACAGCCATAAAAGAAGCACTTCTCACAGACAGATGTACAATATTTAGGGTGGCAATTAAAATTTCCACTGCACAGGAAGATTTTATGGAGCACTTTCTGTGTATTAATACTTTAAATCACCATTATCTCCTGCTTTCATTAACCTCGTCACATAAAGAGCTGGAAGAAGATGCAGTATGACAGGGATACAATGAGAGGAGTGTGTGTGTTGATGGAGGGAGGCGGTATCACACTCTGCTCAGCAAACTTAATAAGCCCTGTTTAATATTAATATACATTCTGCAGTTCATTGTCGCCTGCACGGCCACGTTTATGAGGACAGAAAGAGATCTTCATCAAAAAATAAGATTCTTTAATCTGCTTTATCTCTCGTGTCTCTTTTTAAAACACAGTGTTCTTCTTTCTGCAGACAGAACCTGAACTGACAAACCAACAACAACACCTGCATGTCAGCATGAAGCTGGTTTGTGTGTGTGACACATGAAGCGCACACACATCACACACCTGTGTGAAGGAGCTCGGCGTCTGTTGTTATCTCACCGTGTGTCACTGACGTCTCCGTCGCTTTCATGGTGCAGCTGCTGGAGGCAACTTTCATGCTGTTTACACCCGAGTGTCAATAAAGTTTTATCCCAAAAAAAAAAATTGAAGTTTTATGTACTAACTTCATACATCATATTTAATTTGCTGATTACAAACTTGCAACTATTTCCCTCTAAATGTGGTGACGAATCAGTGAAAAAAGGGCCTAAAATCAACATATTTAAGTACAAGTAAATGTACTTAGTTACTTTCCACTGCTGCTCCTGGGATTCAGGTCCCATCATCATCTGGCTGATTTGTCTGAAAGGGTTTGAGACAGACGTCCTTGGTGCGACTCTCGGTAGCCATTGTGGCTAACCAGAATGCCGCTTTAATGCTATAAACGGTAACAGGGAGGAATTCTGGGAATTGACATCCGAGTATTTCCCAGAATTCTCACCAAAATCTGCTCAAGTCTCATTAAAGCCTCCCATCAAGTGTGTCGCCGGCTCATCACTTTGGTCCAGACTGAAGCGACTCGTCGGCTCCTTCACAAACCGAAGCTGATGACAGAGCCTGACGACTCTAACTTTTCCCTCTAGCGCCACCATGAGGGTGGTGCTAGAGGGAAAAGTTAGAGTCGTCAGGTTAGAGGAAAAGTCAGAGTCATCCAGGTTTCTGGTGGATTAAAACTGATAAAAATTGGAGGAAAACTGTGATTTGGGTGAAAATGAGTCCAGTTTTCTTTTGTGTTTTGATGATTTTAGTATTCTTGTGTTCAAATGAGCAAAAAATGCAATGAATGTTGGGTTTTAATGAGTTTGATTTTGGTAACTTTGCTTTAAAAAATCCTGGAAAAGAAGAAAATCAGGTGATTTGATTCTGTGTTTTCTCTGTTTTCTTCTCTTCTTCACGCTGATTGATCCGTCGGTGATTTATGAGTTTCTTTTCAAACGATGACGGTCTGAAGACTGAACCTTCTCTGCTGCATACGCGACACGGTAATAAAAATCATTCCTCCTGATTATGATAATCATCGGCAGCGTCTTAAAATTAAACCTCATCATGCAGAGCTGCTGAACGGCTTCCTGAGCTTTCAGCCGTCACGCAGAACCAGCAGAGCTCCAGCTGTTCGCTGAAAACGAGGCCAGCAGTTCAGCAGCGAGATGATTTCATCTGCTTATTGCTCAGAGGCGACCCGGCCAAGACATCACTCACATTACTCAGCTCCGGCTTTATGGCCTCCATCCGTCTCCTTCATGCTTGGAATGAAGGTGTGGAGGAGAAGATGACAAACGAGCTGCAGGTCCGTCTTCCTTTGTTTGGAGAACGTGGCTCCAGTCTGCATCAACACTCGAGGAGCCGTGAAGGAAGTTTAAAAGGTCACGTGTTTGATGCCGCTGATGAAAACTTCACATGTGCAGAAACTGAGAGAGGAAACAGTTTAGAAGTCTGAGGTTCCTTTAAAAAGTGCAAAGTGATCATTGAAATGAAGATTTATTTTGTGTCTGTTTTCTTTCTGGTGAATATTTTATGATCAAAGTCCAGAATTTTATTGTTTACAACCAAAATAAAATCCATTTGTGTGCAGAAGTATTCAGATACTTCACCTCAGTAAAAGTACAAATACTGTGAAAAAAAACTTCACTTCTACATTCAAACCTTAATAAACTTTTAGTATGTAAGTATTTTTGTGAGAATGTCCTAAAAGTAATGAAGTAAAAGTATTCATGCTGCAGTAAAATGATGCTGTCAGTGTTTTTCTTGAGAATTCTTCTATCAGAAATAGAGAATAAAGTTTCACAAGTCAAGTACAAGTACCTTTAATTTATTCATAAGTGCAGCACTTGAGTAAAAGTGTTTAGTTACACCCCATCACTGAGTACAGCTGATTGATTGAGTGTAGCTGAAAGATGAAAATCTGCCTTTTTTTTAACAACACATAATGAACAAAAATGAAAAAACCTGAAAGGCAGATTGACATTTGATCAAGTCGATCAATTTATTTATTGTTAAAATGTTACATTTGTCATAAAATTATTCGTCGGTTTCGACCTGGTGGGCTGTTTTTACGGCTCTGTCGGCGAAGTCTCCATCACCTCCCCTCCCGCATGTGATGCTCATCTCACTTTAATCTTGTTCATCTCTTCCAAGTGAGATTGATGTCACGGGGAAGGCGGATCGATCGGCGCGTTCCCCTGGGGAGGGAGATTAATGTGGGACGAGGAGCCGCTTGAAAGGCGCTTAAGTAGAACACTTCCCCCCGAGGAGATCGTTCACATCTTAATTAGCTGTTAATGGGACACAAAGTGATATAATGTGTGTGTGCATGAGCGCTCAGATGCATGCGTCTGTGTTTCTGTCATATCAGCATTAAATAAAACTGAGGATCTTCTGGATGAACTTTCAAACAGGCCACAGAGAAGCTACCGTCCCGGAGAACCATGAATTAAAGATGTGACGGTGATATTTGCTCTCTTTGCATGGACGCAGAAACAAAGGGATCGCAGGATGAAATGAGAGCTCAGCTTCTCATGTTTAACTGATCAATAATCAGCCTGATCGTCTGTCAAACTCTGATGTTTCTTTCTGTCGCCTCTTTGAAACAGAAATAAAAAACGTCCTCCTCCTTGTTTGCTTCCTGCTGCTGAGTGGATGAATGAAGACGATGAAGAGCGAATCTGCCCGATGAGGCGAGTTTGAAGCCTCTGATGGGAACTTCGGTCCCTGCCGGCCCCTTTGAGGAGGCACTTTAGTCCAGTTCTGTTATGAAAAGGTGTCACACTGTTGCGTCTCCAGTGGATCCTGATGGATTTAAAAGGGGTCGACACGAGGATGAGAAGATGAGAGGTGAAAGGACGTGCTGATGTTCTGAAAAACAACAGTTTCACCTGCAGATTTCACCTGATAGTCGACACAGTCGGCAGTTTCTGCAGCAGCAGCTGTGATGTTCACTGCAGGAAGGTGATTTAAAGGGAAAGTTCACCCAAAATTTAAATTTCACCCATTTCCTACCCAGCCTTATGCTGACAGAGGCTCGGGTCCATGCTGCCCTTCTGGAGCTTCACTAAGGAAAAGATTTCCACCCCGCACTGATGCAATGGAAGCCTCTGGTGGTTGTGAACTCAAACGGCAAAAAATTACAGAAGAAAACCACAACATGCCTCCATCAAAGTGTCATCAAAGAGTCCGATAGTCTCAGCAGTCCAGTTCGACTCAAAACATGACGTTAACACTGTATTTATCCAAAATATCCACTGATGTCTCCTGTGAGCTGTGTTCATGTTAATGTGCATGTAGTTCAAAAACAAGATCAGGGAGAAATTTTGGTTTCATTCCTTTCAGCCAAATTCAAAGTGTCTCATCACAGTTTTACTGACACTCTTTTCTCTTCACAGCCGAGTCGCACCAGTAAAATGTGACCTGTGTTTGAGAAAACACAACATCAGGAAGTTTTCCTCCTGTTTGTGGAGACAAAAGCAGCTGTTTTAGGTTTTCTTTGTGTCTGAGCTTAACGAGACCTTAAACCACAGAGCTGCAGCCCTGTTTGAATAAAGGTACAAAGGCAACACTCATTCTGGCTGCTGGCTCCTCATTCATTCATTCAACCTGTGGACACAGATGAAAAAAATCAAACAAATATGCACAGATTTTGGTCTGAACTCTGCTGCTGACCCACAGAGGCCATTATGCAGCAGTTTGAACATCAGACTGTATGTAAATGTTCAACATGTTCTATTTTTACACTGAGATTCTAATTCTGCTCTATTTTTCACCTGCAGAGCAAACAGCCGAACGCTGCCCTGCTTCCTGTGCAAACATAAGAGCTGCCACATATATTTCTGAGGCGGCCCACTCACAAACGTACAGTACTCCACCGTATTGTCAGAGGCGTGAGTCATATGCTTACACAACATCCAGTCCTGCAGAGCCATGGATGTGTAAATGTGCATGAAAAGGGACTTTCTTCTTCATGTCTTTGTGAGTGTGTCGGTGCCGCTCTCTCTGCAGGCCTGAAGCTGGAAGCTGCAGACCGGAGCTGCGACCGAGCAGATGGGGCTGAAGGAGTGGGAGGACGCCGCTTTGTTTTCTACAACACGCTCCGTCAGACCGCGTGAGTCAGACGCTCCTGTCATGTAACGGTTAAAAAAAGAGCTTTGTTGGGTTTTTTTTTTCTTGCATCAGACGGCATTTGTGAAGGCGATTAACACCAATTAATGTTCAGGGGGAAGAAGATGAAAGGCGACGGAGGACAGATGTTTGAACAGCTGGACTGTTTCTGCTGAGAAAACACAGCAGAGAGGAAAAAATAGTTCTGTCAATTTTGAAAGAAAGAGCTCTGATTTGTAGTGATGACGAGAGCTTGGCGCCAGGTCCCACACACACACACACACACACACACACTGCCAGTGTGTGTGCAGGAGTGTGTGTTTGTCCATTTAGATGAGTTATTTACCTTAATATGAATCCTCCCAGTTTCCAGCACTTATTATGAGCTCCAGATATCCTGTGAGCACCCAAATCTGATTAAAGCAGATCAAAAGGTTAATTGCGGGGGTGACATCATAGCTCGTTAGAGCGTTTGGGGAGGTGTAACGAGATTGTCTGCTGATATTTTACACCACGACTTAATCCCTGATTGAACCTCCTTATCTGTGTGTCCTCACGCCGAGCAGCTGAGGCTCTGAAAGTCGACGCCGGTCGTTTCCTTCGCCGCTGATCCGTTCGACGAGAAGGTGCAAGAAAAGATAAGATAGTTACTTATTTTTAACTCACAAAAATAAATATGTTTTAAAGAATATGTGATTTCACATGTTTAAAGAAAATATGACACAAACATTCTTGGTCTCCAGATGATTTCTGTCATCCTCTAAAGTTTTTATCTGGCGCCACCCGCAGGTCAGAGTTTTCAGCGATGTTTGAAAAAATCCACCTGATGTTCAGACAAAACTTCGCTCACACAGTTGGGATCCCAGGAGGAAGAATCCCATCGATACTGTTGATTTCCTGATTTGTCCTCCAGCGCCACCAGCAGGACATAACTGTACTTTAGTTAATGACCAAATATCCCAGTTTGAACATCATCTTTACTGATTTTTACTAATATCACCATTTCAGCTCAGTGGTATCACTCTGAAAATGTAACTGTTAGCGAGAAAGCTAATTAG
>JAPZDV010000026.1:12758572-12773356 GCA_029814665.1 Acanthurus lineatus
AACTCCACTGACAGCCTGATGGGAAGTTTTTATAGCTGAGGAACAAGAAGGTCACTGAGTTTGCATAGAAACAAACACATGAAGCGTCACTGTTGGTCTAACTGGAGCCAATGAAAGAGTCTGTTGACTGTTATTATATCTGCTGAGTGAAATACACCAGGACATCACCTCCGCTTCACATGTTATGTTCTAATTTTATCTAACATTTTATTGTGTTTTTAAATTGATCCCTGCATTAACAGAAAAGAAACATTTGACTTTTACCATAAATTTATGCCTTAACCCATGAAAAAAAATCAATTTAAAAATACACTCTATAAAAAATATAGTATACAGATTAACAATGAAAATATTTCAACTATTATAAATTTGAATATCATATATGGATCCTAAATAATAAAAAAAACACTTTATTTAAATCAGCATTGCACTATCAATGATGATGTGCACATATGGAAATAAAAACAGCTAAAGTATCAAGAATATTGTGTTATGGATCTGACTTCGTTTGTTTTTGTTTTGGCACTGACCTCTCTCTCTTTTTCTTTCAGCAGGTCAGCGCAGGGAGGCGGGGGCGAGTGACTTGGGAACGAAGTAATGAGGCACACCTGCTTAGCATTGGCGATTACACGCCTATTTAAACCTACCATGCTCTGGCTTCATCGCGAGACGATTTTGTCCATGTCCGCGTGCCTATCTACTTCGTGCCTGAGAATTCTTCAACGCTCTCTCGAGTTATTTTCTTTACTAGTGATTGCTATTGCTCTTGTCGGTCTGCCAGTGAGTTTTCGTAGTCCTGGTATTTTTTGTTTCTAGCAGCGAGTAAGTCTAGTTTTTCCCTTCGGGTGATTTTCTTTTGTTACTTTTTGCCCTTGTGGCTTTTTGTGTTTTTTATAGTAAGATTGTGTTTTTTCGTTTTTTCCCCGTCTGGGTGTTCTTTGTTGTTTTACTTTGTAAATAAAGATTCCTGATTTTTGTACACCTCTGCATCTGGGTCCTGGTTCCTTGGTCCATTCCGTAACACAAAACAAAGAAAAAAAATGTTCAAACATCGCAACTTACATCGCAATTTTTTGGAAAAGCTGCCGCGAATTCAGGCATTTTTGGCCTTTTTCAGCTTGAAAAAAGCCTGTGAAATCCTGGAGGGACTGGAATGTATGAAATGGGGACTTCCAAATGCGGCAAAATGTCATGGTTTGCCTGTCGAACTTGCTAAAAGCCTGACAATAATGTAAACTAGAGTGGTCACAAACATTACCCTTGTAAAAACACAACAAGCTCTGTTGCTGTTTGCAGTGCAGATTCTGTTCCCCCATTGCACAGAATAACACGTTATATAGTCTTGTTTATTAGCTAGATTTTGTTCATTCAAGTTCCCGCAGTCATCCAACTGGTTGTAAAAGTGTTCAAATAGGAGAAACACTAGACTTCTCTCTATATGTATGCAAACTGCAATTACTATCACTGTCGTCCTATAACTCATTTTATGTAAATTGTGCATAGGATCTTTACATACATTCAAATGTACATTCAAAACAGATAACATTCTCTGCATGTTTGAGAGAGAAAGAGTTTAAAAAATCAGTAATTATACTAATAATAATAATAATAATGATAATACTACTACTACTACTACTACTACTACTACTACTACTACTACTAGTAATAATAATAATAATAATAATAATAATAATCATGGTCATCATCATGCATTTTTTATTTCCTTGTTTAAAGAGTGGGCGAGCAGCATGCAAATCTCATGATGCTACTGGATGTTATTATTTTATTTAATTTTGTTATTTTAATGTTTATGCAAGCAAAAAATGCCTAGAAGTGCTAATTTGTTTTTTTTTTTAAATGATGTAAAATGATTTTAGTGTGTGCATCAGTATTTTTGAAAATTTTCAGAGATTTTAACAATACCATGATAATAGTGATACTCATGATAGTACTGGTTACTACAATTGTGATATGAAATTTTTCATACCATTTCATCTCTATATCAGACAATTAGAAGTACTTCATAGGCTCCACCTGTCAAAAAGGAAGCTTGCTAACCTCTTCCCATTAACAGATTAAAACTGCCCAGGGTGTAAGCATGATCCAGGTACCCTCAACTATATGTTTTTGGGCCTGCCCAAAGTTGGAGGACTTTAAGGAGGGAGTATTTGGCACCCATGCAGGAGTGAGGGATGTATGAATTTCATTAAATCCTTTGTCAGCCTTATTTAGTGTGGCTTCACAGGAATGCACACTGTAAACCACTTATGTCATGACCGTAGCCATTGCCACACTTCTTACATGATAGCTTATTCTGCTCTAATGAAAAAAAACTTTGCCCCCCTCTCTTAAACATTAGGTAGAGGACTTAATGACACATCTTAAGGTAAGACAACTTAGGTACACAATTCAGGGCTCAGTTAAAAGGTTCAGCAAACCTGGTAGCCGTTCCTAGTGTATGCTGATGGGCAATGGCAAGCAAATAGCTGAAAATTATCCTTTTGTAATTGTTATCTTATTTTATTTATTATTTTTTCATTTATTATTATTACTATTAGGGCTAAAACAAATACTCAAGTAAACTGAATAATTTGATTATTAAAAATCATCTAGGAAATATTATTTGCCTCAAGGCTTTCTTTAATGCAGTGAAACTATAAGTTACAGAACTCTAAGTTGAGCTGAATCACACTTAATTTATTACTGAATCATGCATTTGTGTTGTGGCTTTTGCATCTGTGTAGTGACTTTTACATTTGTGTTGTGGCTTTTGCGATTGTGTTATCTGTTAATGTGGTTGTGTTTTCCCTTTTGCAAAATGTTTTGGAAATGCAATTCGTTTGGGTGTCCCAGCCACTGTATATATACACTTTTTTGAGTGCTTCAGAATGTCATGCATAAAAGCTAACACAATGGTTAGCTATCATTTTGACATCTAAGGTGGCTTGATCGGTTCATGACGTCAAATCATGCACTGATTGACAGGGAAGGAAAACATTGTACCTAAAATTTCTGGTAGTTGTGTGATGGCAGCCATAGACAGTATGATAGTAATACAAGGACTTTTCACGTCTTTTTAACTACTGTAGTAAAGATAAAGGCAGCAAAAAATTCCCTTTTTATTTTGGAACAGCTTAAGATTTAAAAGTTTCTTTTGATGTCTTATACAGTTTTACAGTATTACAAGCGCATATAACCGTGCGTGTGTGCACATGCCCCTGCATTGTTGTCAACTCTCTTATCTCACTCTGTTACTAATCATAGCTCCATTCTGGTATTTAAAATAGTGGACTATCTGCTATACAAAGCAAAATTTGTAACTGGTATGTGGATGGGTGCAAATGACAATTGGTGGAACAGTGTGCATGAGTCAAAAAGTTACATCTAAAGCCATAAAATAGCAACATTTTTCAGCTTCTAAAAAAATCAAGCCTTCTTTGATTCATGGCAATGATAAACCTGGGGTCCTATATCCATTTGCAACTCAAAAGCATCTATCATCAGACCTTCCCTGTCTGTTATATTAATTTAGTTCCTTACAGTTTCTCTTATGTGAGTAAATCTTGATGGCCCAAATCCTTTGTTCTAGAAAAAAATCAATATCTCATGCCTTTAAAGACATAAGAAAGCTTGCTCAAAAAATACACTGTATAGTTATTCTTTAGGGAGTAAGTGATACTAACCACAATCATAACTGACCTTAATGAATAACCTGCATGCACTACCCTTAAAATATTTTTTTGCACAACAAATGATGTTAGTCTAAATCCCCCAATTAAAGTAGTATTTTTTTATCAGCGGACCCAAGTAAACAATTAACCAATGGTTCATAACACACTGTCAGATAATCTAGTTTTACGCAGATAAATATACACTCTAAGTTAAAAAAATGTGTCATTACTATCACTCAGTCCATAAATGATCTTTAACTGGTGCACAGTTAATTGATGTCTGATAACATTGAACAAAATATTTGTTGTGTGTTCTTAGTAGTTTCTAACATATTCTCATATGATATAGATATATATCTATAGATATATACATATATATATATATATATAGATAGATATAGATATAGATATATATATAGATATAGATATAGATATATATATATGAATAGATATATATATATATATCCAAATATATGAGCATTCAAAGGAACTGTTATTAATGCACTTAAACTGGAGGTTTCACAATGTTTCTGACTAGTTTAGTGCTTAGGAATAATGCTGTTTGATGTTTAGGTTTTCCTCTTTAGTTTTCTAGATGATGACTGATTTAAAACAAGATGTGTTGTCATTATTATGCCCTCGGGCATGATAATTATGTTGGCCGTTTAGCCTCATTCTGAGTCCTGCTTCTGGTCAGCATATCCGACTGCATAGTGAGCAGCACTGGCCCCAGCAAAAGCAAGACACCAAATTAGCCACGGTCACTAAAAGAGAGAGAGAGAGAGAGAGATAGATAGATAGATAGATAGATAGATAGATAGATAGATAGATAGATAGATAGATAGATAGATATGAGCGAAACACTTAAGACCAGGGTTTAAGCAAAATAGGCCAAAGATTAGATACCTAGATAGCAAATCCCTCTAAAAAGCCTCACACATCATTGATTCATCAGGGTCGAGTGGCCACAGTGCTCTCTCATGGCCCCTCAGGAATAAAAAAGAGAAAGAAAAAAGGAGCCAAGTCAGCCCCCAAAGACTGCCTATCTCGCCTTCTGGGGTGGGCTTATGGCCGTGAGAGGCCGGCTTGTCAGGGCCGACAGAGCACCTGGCACTCATCTCTCCTCCGGAGATAAAATGTATAACGAGGAGAAGTGGAGGCTCTGCTCTGATCAGACACAAACTATGTATGTTAGAGGAAAGATAACTGACACACCGATTTCATGGCACAGATATAATTAGACACAAGTAGCCTATATAGAAATACGCGCTGTTCAGTTGTGTCATAAAACTGAAGCTACTTGTGTTTTTGTTGGCCTGCTGACCGACTTCATTGTTGTCAAATGGGCCTAGAAAAACGATTTTAAGCACATGATAATGTAATGCGACACTATTAGCCTACCTTGATGACGTTAAATAACAATCCTACACTGAAAAAAAAAAATAACGGAAAAAAAACAATTATTGCCGTCCAGTCACTTAATATTACTTATTACTAGTCTACAGTAGGCCTAGATGATATTTTCTAAATATCCCATATAAACAGCACTAAACAGTAAAAAAGAGATAATTTAAGACAGTAAAATATGGTTGTGGTTTACAAAATAAAACAGAAAAAAAACTTCATTCTGATTTACTTAAGATGTGAATATGTATATATTTAAAAATATTACGATTTTTTATCAAATCACAGACCGTCCCTGCTTTCAGCAGGTCGCACATGTCAGCCATTTATCTTTCTAGTAGACAACTGGAATCCTAATTATTTACTCTCAGGAATATTCCCAAGGAGAGAGAGAGAGAGAGAGTGTGTGAGAGAGAGAGAGAGAGAGAGAGAGAGAGAGAGAGAGAGAGAGAGAGATATAGATAGATAGATAGATAGATAGATAGATAGATAGATAGATAGATAGATAGATAGATAGATATATAGATAGAGACAGAGCTTTGTCGAGCAATAGTTGGCAAAGGAGGGGTCTAATAAAAAGGAGGGGGATTGAAGGAGAAAAGAAATTTATGGAGGCAAGATATTTACATCAGTGTTTTTTAATTTCTAATAGACGGGGCAGCAGACCGTAAATATGTGCGTATTGCTCATTGTCACCTCCGTCTTTTCATCAAAACGCAGAGGCAGAAAGATTCAGAGCTGTGATACCAGACTCCACCAGGCAGACTGAGAAATGTCAGTTCGGTCACTGGCACATACACCTCTGGCCACAAGAGGGATTTTGAGGTCACGGTGATTGTTCTGCCTGCAGCTATGTTCCTTCAGGAGAAAGTGTCCTTCCTGTCTTTAATTGGTTCCCTTAATTCACCCGGTGGTGTCCCTCAGCGCGCCCACGTGAGTCGTCGTGAGGTCGTCAGTGACACATTAAATCTCAAAGGCAAATCACAGCGAAACTATTTGAGCATTACACAAAGCAAGTACATAGGCAAGCGTAGAGTGATGGATTGAAGGTGAAAAGAGAGATTAAACACACATTCAAGCGTGTAAGACAGGCAGGACAGGTGCGTGCGCGTGTATGCGTGCTATGCGTGTTGAGCTGTCTTGGGTTGTATACAGCTGCAAGGACCGCAAACTTTTCAAGGCTCTCTGAGACTTTTAATTAAAAACCTTGCTCGAGGAGCATCAGGCAAATATTAATGTAAAAATGATGCATAAAATCCACAAAACAATGACGTGTGTAATTTTCTTAATTTCCTCCCTGGCACGGTTTCCTTTGAAGATTAAAATCATGTTTCGTTTCATCCCGGTGGGGTTCTAATTGGTTTTGTGCGTAGTTGGCAAAGAGTGTATTTTGAATACCGATTCTAATAATACGCTTACGTCGCATTCTCCCTTGTTAACAACTTTAAGTGAATTAATAGAGCGTGGAATCCATACTATGAGACTCAGACCCGGAATAAATATCACTCGACTGCCCCTCTTCACCCCTCCCGTTGCGCCACAGAGGATAAAAGCAAAACTAAGTGACAGGCGAGTCGTTGCTGAAGGCAACAGCACATCTGCTATCAATTTCTGTTCAGCCAAACATCCACAGGGCGGCAGCCACGATCCACGTGAAAAGACTCATGTCTGTCTCCATTTCAGGACGAAAACAAAGATAGACTGCTCCTCATGTCAATTATCCGTGACCTCTGCTGATTCAACAGGATAGAATGAACAGAAGTCGACTGTTATTAGAAACGGGTCCAATCAAACCTGCATTGAAGAGAAACATCTCTAAAAATAGACCTAGACAGTAACATCGCACCACAATATGTGTTTTTAGAAGGGGATTTTGTCATTTTTCATTGAGTTGAAATTAAATTCAGCTTGTTCTGTATTTTTTCCCTGCAGCTGAAGCAGCCAAACACAGACTGGACTCTCACAAAGAATCAGAACTCCATTAAGAGGTAACATTTTTGACCTTTGCCACACTAATATAAAGCAACCTTACATTTTGCTCTGCAACATAATGCTCTTAATAGCTACAAGTCCTCCCATAACCAGCTACAATGTAAAAATCTCAACCAAAAGTCAACCAAAGTCTAAAGTAGGCTGTCATAACAGACTGCTATCTTGTTTGCAGTTATAACTCTATCAACATGGACGGCACCCTCATGCGTAAAGCCATGCATGCAGACCCAGAAAACTATGTCACCTCCATGGCACCTGGACAATACTGGACCTGGGGCACTCACATGCGAGGCATGAAAGGTAAGAGAGGCCAAACACACATTAAATTACACAATTAGGCTTATGTTTGTATTTACAGTACGTACACCCAAATCAAAGTATTGCATACAACACAGAATACCACCAACAAAGGCATTCGTCTTGTGGTCTCTGTAACTGGTCTCCACTACCATATCATATTCATTCATATTCATATTCCATTATCATGGCTCTCTGTATTTTGTTGCTGATGTTTGTTGTAAGTCACTATTGTTCAGATTGCACTCAACCAAAATGTGCTATGCAAACAAAAGGAAAACTGCAGAAATGATTTAATATTATGTAATTCAGTTGTTGCTTCTCCTCTCTTCACTCCTTGCTAATGTCATTCTACAGATTACAAGATGTCTCCTTCGACCAGTGGGGTCCCCTCTCGCCCCTGGACTCCTCGGTGCACACCTCCCCCACAACAGCAGCAGCCATCAATTCCCTCCCATCCCCACCCTCACCCTCACCCACACCCACACCCACCACCTGACTACCACCACAATGTGTACATTCCCGGGACACCATCAGGCTTTTGCACCCTGAGGCCTGCTGCACAGCGGAGTGAGCTGGACGTCCACAACTCCTTCTCCACCTTTGGCAAGAAGCGACGTCTTCAGATGTCCCCCCAGGGAGAGGCGGCGATTATAAATAATGACCTGTACAATGATTGAGTTATCAATGACTGTCTGAATGGATTTTTAAAATTGATGGATATTCTCATATGATAAAGGCAGGAGAGACCTTACAATACACCTATAAATGAACATATGATTTATAAGTGGTATGAGAAACACAGAGGATGTGCAGTGTATGGAGTCAGAGACATAATAAATGATCAATCCATTTGGGCAAAATGCTGAAGAACACTGAGTCTCATGGCTATGTATATGACACGCCTCTTTAACATGGCCAATATATGCGTCTGCCTATTATTATTATTATTATTATTATTATTATTTAGACAATCAAACTGTAGCAGTGATTAGGCTACATCCAAAAGGTTTTTAAAAAGCATTAGTGTACAATAATTTTGCACATCCTTATGAATTTATATTTTTGTTTTTTTATAAAATGTTGTTCTTTTATTATGTTTATTTGCTAACAAAGCTTGTGTCGATATGACTAATAGTATGATAATGTATATGCAAACTGCAACAATATGCAGACAAATGTAAAGACGGGGGTTCAACCCACACATGTACTGTATACATTTATGGAAATAAAGTATTTTTTTCATAGTCTTTCTTATGTCTCTTAAAAACGCATGTGTAGCCTCGTGCACCGATGCACACGAACACCCAGACAGTGTTTGGTCGCTTTATATGCATACATCATTTAGATGGAAGTTAAGAAGTAAGTTTCCCAGATCTTTTTAGCTGGAGTCAATTATTTTGGGGTGAAAAAGTTCCATAGCCTCTCTTATAAGGGTGGAGAGCTTTTCGCCTTGGTAAGCTGTTTTCCATGGTGAGGAATAAACATAGTAAAATGCTAACATATGCTAATTGGAGTGCTTGCATTTCCATTTGCCCGCAGAGAATAGTGGGGTTCATTAACTGAACAAACAGAACCTCCTCTCTCGAAATACCACTTTAATTAAGACCACGAACACGAATACAAGCGTCTGGAGGAGGGGAGGGGGTCTTGGCTCCAAATGCCACACCTGGATGTGAGCTAGAGGCTTTGTGACTTCTCTCTCTGTGCCCTTTTACATCTTACTTCTCAGGGAATTAGTTTCCAACATCAACAGATGAGAGCTGGCCACTGGCCAGAAATGAGCAGGGTAATTAGGTCGTGGTATGGCTCAGATTGAAAATAATTTCATTAATAAGGAAATGGGTGTCCATAGAGAGTGTGGAGGGGAACAGCTAACCTTCTCTGAGTTAAGGTGATCCATGGAGACAGCAGAGGGGGCAGTCGTTTTTAGGACAGTTTCTCTCAGATGAGTGAGGAATTGAGCTCTGTTTCAACAATGGAGGTGCAGAACTGGTCATCTCTGCAGAAGAAAGACTTTAAGGTTAAATACTGTGACAAAAGGCCAAGCTATAAAACAAAACATATTCAAAAACATCTACTTCATGAATATGTCAAGAAATTGAGACCAAACCATACAAACTTACTCAAATTTCAGTGTCTTTTAAGCTCCACAGATGATTAAATTGTCATACAGAGTATGAAATCTTCAAGTCTTTTCCGTCACAGCAGCTTGATATTTAACACAAGGCAGCTCATGTCACTTCGCATTCTGTCCACATGATGGTCATTTGCTCTGTGAGCTGTCCATGGCCATGGTGCTGAAATTGTTTTTGACAACAGTTTTTTTTCCAGCCAACTGTGATATCTCCAGGCGCCCACCAGAGGGCGCGCCTGACACGACTTACTGAAAACTGGTGCAGTATGTTGCATTTAATGTTTTGGAGACAACCCTCTTCCTCTCCATGACACACACATCCACCCAACAACACACACACTCACACACACAACATTCATCTGTACCATTTGGTAATTAAAAGACGTATCAATGTATAGATAATAAAGTTTATTTACTTAGATGTATAAATGTTAAGATAATAAAGTCTATTATAAGGAGGTCAAGTGTTTTCTTTTTCTTTTTTGTTAGTTTTTTAAGGCCAGTGGCTGAGTAAGTATATAGATCCTTTACATATGTATGTATAAGCAGAAAAAATATAAAAATGCAAAAAAGTAATTATGCAGATAAGTGTCATACTATAATACATATTATCAGATAACTGATGCATTGATGCACAAGAAGCATATGAATGTTGCAGCTGTTGCTGATAGACCTCAGTTAAACTACTTTATGCGGACATGCATTATGTCCTATAAACTGGAATTTTGTGTTCAACATTTTGGTCTGCAAGTAAAAAGTAACTCTTTCTATCATAATGCATTAATTCTAGACCTCTTGCATCAAATGGAGCAGAAGAATAAAGTGACACTTAATATAAATACTAAGGTATAGTCCAAATTTGTACTTAAGTAAAGTACTCCAGAAAATGCACTTAGTGACATTCCACTACTGCTTGGTCCCAGAATTATTAAATAATAATTACTCTTTCATGTGGAAAGCCACAAGCAACATGCCTGTGACCCATTTAAATCCCAGCATGAGAAATGATAGACAAATATAGTTAGAATTAATAAGCTCATTCAAACACTCTACTCTGTTTGTATATTGTATAGAAGTCCAATATTGGATAAAATAATATTAATCCCTGACTTGCATCCACTCATAATACATGGGTAAGCATAAGCATTTGCACCATCCTCTAAAACTGGCTTAGTAACAGATTTCTCCAGCAGAGGGCATCATTGAGTAACAATCACAGCACACCAAACAAACACTTTTAGGTTTGCAGAGTGAATTAAGTTTACTTTTCAAACCCAGTAAGTGTAAAGCTGGTAAATCACAAGGACATCATCCCACACAATGTCAGGCATAAAATGGAGCTTGGCTGAATTCATTCAGGGGGAGAATAACGACATAGTGTAAGGAGGAGGGGCAGATATTTTTTTTCTCTCCCTCTCTCTTTTTTTAAAGATAGATAACATGTTAAAATCACACAATAGCAAAGGAACAGACATACTGGCTGATAATGATCAATTTTAAACTCTGTTTATGATTTTACTTTATGTATGAATACAAAAATTCTTAATACACAATGTGTGAATATGACAAACACTTTTATATTCTTGTGTAAATAAATCAGGTATATGGGTCTGTGTTTGCATGCAGGAATGGTCACAGGTATTTTGATGCTTTTTTCTGAATTGTCTCTGAAAAATAGTTTCTCAACAAGCTTCTGATGTTTGACAAAAAAAACCTTATTTAAGGTTTACAAGACTGTTCAGACTTATAACCTTTCAAAGTCAGCACTGCTTTTAAGTATTTTATTGGCTTAAAAACACTATAATTATTTTTCCACGTGCTGTTAGCTAATAGTATAACTAATGATTTTAGTTAAGGCACTACAGGCAAACCTGGTGCTCTGTTGCAAAAATACAATTACATGTGAAGGTAATATGAGTTGAGATGTAATTGAGGAATTTTGTTTAATGATAAATATTTAGATCCTAATGATGTTTTTAATGGTTCTAAATCAATTTACAGTTCTAAATCAATAATATTACACCCAAGAAGTCTCATGCTTCATTCAAAACTTCAAAGTTGTGTTTCATGTTGCCATGTTTGCACTAAACTGAGAATGTTGTGCAAACTGGAAGTTTTCAATGTAATAATTTTAGTTTCTTTAATTATACTAAAACGGGCTAAGGAGTGATTTAAACAGTCATTTAGATTTTTATTTCACAAATAAGAATGAGCAGGTCTAAATTTGTTTGGATCAAGGAATCTGAAATGTGCTAACAGACACAGCTATAGATGATTGGTATCAACATTATTGTGGCTCTGGTTAACCTGGTTAACCAACAATGCTAAAGGGAGAATGAAAAAAACAAAACAAACAACAAAACAAAGCAAAACAAGAAAAATTTAAAGATTCTGTTTAGTCTTATTAGTTGTATTCTATGTGTTTTGTCCTCCATGCTATACATCATTAAAACACATATCAACTCAGTTATTACAGTCTTAAATCTAACCAGCATACTGTAGGTACCACAGATAATTGAAAAAGATTATTCACTTAGTCTCAGAAAACAATGTCAGACATGATTAATTCTTATGATATCTTCTCTTTCAGAAGTTACTCTGCACCTTCACAATTTTCCCCTGACAATGCCAGCTCCACTCACATCTTTTGGAAATATTCAGTTAGAAATTTCACTCATGGGACTGCCATGACACCATCATAACAATGAAATGACACTTTCTATGAATGTTAAGTGCTCTTTATGGGTGGTTATGAAATATTGTCAGTGTTGTTTGGTCAGTTATGTAACTCTCAATGCAAATTTTAAATTTTTTCCCTCTTAATTTGAACGAATGTCAGCAAAAAATGGATTAACAATTACATTTGTCAACATTTGTCATACATATAATCAAATCGCATCAATGCCAAACCAACCCACCTGCCTATCCAGGTATCACTTTCAAGGATGTCAACTTACAACTGGTATACAATCATTTTACAGATGTATGTTTACAAAATAGAAAAGTTTACATTTTTGAGATTTCTTAATTAAGACAACTTGGAAATAACCAAAACAAACAACAAAAAAACATGTCATTGTCTATGTTTCAATAACCAATAACAAAGATACTGAAACCTGTTACAAACATGCCACAGTATGCCTAAGTGACAAACTCAAATGAACTATTTTGCTGTATGTTACCTTCACATTTAACTGTCATTTGAGGTTAGATTTGACAGTATTTTTTTTTAACCTGGAGTTAAATGACTGTTTATAACTACCTGATCGGTACCTTGCTCCTGTTTGGTGCTGGTATGTGCAGCTCTCAACTGAGATATAAGAGCTGTGATGTTGTCATGTTAGTCTTATGCACACCATTATAAAGAAAGTGTTATCAAAGTTTCTTTTCTCAAACCTGAATGTGCTTCTGTCACACTGATCTCCAGATCTCAAGGTGTTAAGGAGATTAAGTGTAAATTGGAGCTCCAAAAAATAACCTGTGTTACAATTGCATGCATGGGGTTTGGTAAATAGGAACATCTTACAATATATGTTTATATACTTGGCTTCTTTTACATCTATAGTACACGACAGTGTTTAACTCTTGAGCAGTCTTTATGCTGTAGAAATATAGCTGCTAATGGCAACATGATATATTACAGTGCACAAGTCCTGCAAATTGACAGCCTTGGAGGAAGTTACACTCATCTAACTAGGACACGCTGCCTATCTCAAATGCCAACAACTCCTCTAAACACAAAGGCAAAATGTTATTCCAGTGAAATTATTCTATACCCATAATACCCATAAAGAACAAGCAACAATTCTACCTTATTGCATAAATATTCCCCTTTGTTAAAAATGGGCTGAGGGAATATGTGAGTCACAAAAGCCATTAATATATTTAAGGATTTGTTCACTTTTTTAAAAAAACTTTATTTATTTTTATATGTATTTACTTATTTTTAGGTTTTCTGGTATTGTAATACTCTGCATACTTTCATCTGATGTCTAGGTTGTTGTCACAAATCAATCCACTGTTCATCAACATAAAAGCAAATATGGTTAACTTATTAAAAATATATTGTTATTATGAGGCACATGGCATTTTCCCTGTTAGAATGTCGTCAGACTGAACCTGCCATCAAGGGAACACTGAAAATGTCTGTCAGAAATACAACCTGACTACATGTCACTTCCTGTGAAATCACATTTTGTACTATGTACTATTATTGTACTATGTACAGTCTCTGTCACATGGTGTCACTGTTGACTACTAAAGCATAATGTATCTCTCTCCTCGAGTCATGACACACCCATTAATGAAGGGTGTAGGACACAGGTTTCTGGAGGATATGCATTTTTATATTTTTAATATAACAAGGCCCTGAGACAGACCCTATGATATTTAGTCAGATCTTACAAATCAAGAGAAACAACACGTTTTTAGAATCTGGAGTAGTGTTTCTTGCAGAAGAAAGAATGGATTTTTGGGCCACTGTCTTTGTCTTGGGTGCAGCATGTCCCAGCGCTTTGTCTGTGACACGATACTCAATAGCCGAAGAGATGGAAAGGGGCTCTGTGGTGGCTAATCTTGCTGCGGATTTAGGACTTGAGCTTGGAGGTTTGGCGCAACGAGAGGTAAAACTTGATATTTTCCATAACAAAAAATATCTAGATGTCAATAAAAAGACGGGAGAGTTGTATATTGTGGAAAAGATGGACAGGGAATATCTTTGCCCAACGAAAACGACCTCCTGTTTTCTAAAACTTGACGTCATAATAGAAAGCCCTTTACGTATCTTCAACATTGAACTTGGAATAACGGATATAAATGATAATGCTCCACATTTTCGAAGAGACAGAGTAGAGCTCGACGTTTCAGAGTCGGCAACACCAGGAGAGAGATTCTCCCTGCCTAATGCAGTGGATCCAGATGTGGGTATTAATACAATTAAAACATACAAACTCAGTGCCAGTGAACATTTCACCATCGAAATTCAGACGGGCAGCGATGGAACTCAATATGTTGATTTGGTGCTGACCAAGTCTTTAGACAGAGAGGAGAATGCTGTTCATAATTTAATACTAACTGCTGTGGATGGCGGGGTCCCTGTACGTTCCGGCACTGCCAATATTATTGTTAGAGTTCAGGATACAAACGATAATCCACCTCGGTTCGATAAGCAGACATATATGATTAATATGACAGAAAATTCCCCGATCGGAACCTTGGTGATGAAGCTAGACGCCTCAGATCTTGATGAGGGCCTGAATTCACAGATAATGTATTCATTCACCC
>JAPZDV010000026.1:12784880-12796027 GCA_029814665.1 Acanthurus lineatus
ACTCTGGTGTCCAACGATGCCTACTGGTACAGTCTGTTTCTGGCAGAGACCAGGAAGGGAAAGCTGGTGGTTAGACAGCCTGTGCCAAAGGGCTCCAGATACATCGTGTCCAGTATACCGAGAGGAACAGGACTGACAGACACTAGTGACTCAGCAGCTTCCACCCTGCAGGTACAAATGACTTCTAATATTACAGTACTTTAAATAACTCCTTACCCCATCTTTTGTTTTGTTTAAAGAATGTCTGCCCTCTATTTTAACATTTTACACAATATTCCATAACTGGTGTACCAGCAGTGTTTCTTTTCTTTTTCTTCTTTTTGTAGTAAAAGTTGGAAAAGCAAAATTGAAATAAACATGATTAATGGTCATAAACTTTGCATTTTAATGTCCAAGAAACCTTGTTATTTCAGTAAAGAAAAACAAGTATTACAAAATCATTATTTCAGGATAAAAGTTGGATCGACTCACAGCATAATACCACATAATTTCCCATCAACTCTGATGTTGTTCATGTTGATGTTTACCCCGGGTCCCAATTTTTGTGTGTACAGCGTCTTAACACACTAGCTCACCGTCAAATACCGTGACTTTAAAGTTTTACGACACTCAGTTACTCAGTATGATCCGTCTTGTTCTGTCCTAACATGTGGCTACAAAAATGCATAATTTAGTGCCAAACACCTAAAAAAATCTATTTTTATTATTGATAAAATTCAACAAGTGCAAAAGCAAAATCTTTGCTGATCATGTTAAAATTATCTATCTATCTATCTATCTATCTATCTATCTATCTATCTATCTATCTATCTGTTTGTCTGTTTGTCTGTCTGTCTGTCTGTCTGTCTGTCTATGGTAAGTATAATGCCGGAAAAACATATATTTGTATAACTAAATGTTTTAACCCTCTTTAATAGATTGTAGCAAATTGCATTATCTGTTATAAAGGATCACACTAACCCTGCCTTTGTGTGTGATATTTTTTAAAGCTAACATTTCATTCATAGTGCCTCAGCAACAACTCTGATCAATGGATACATACACAAATAATCCATTTTTTGTGCTTGCAATGACCTGACCATTGAATTGCTTGTTTTTTTTTTTCTCCCCACTCTAAAGTACCCTAAATGAGGGAAGTCCGCTCTGCAGCTGGAGGTATGCAGGAGTCTCACTCCCCCGCCCCGGATGCCCTTTCAATTTATGATGTTACAGGACTTAGTGTTTGAAATGTTTTTTTTTCTTCTTTTTTTGGTGTTTATTTTGTTCTCAGTGGATTATTTTTTTAAAATTATTTTGTCTTGTTTAATTTCTCTTTGAGAAAAGGATTTTCTTAAACTGCAAAGAGTCACTCAGTTGACATCACATGCAGTCTGCCAAGTATTCTATGTTATCTCTTCATGCCTACATTTTGGATACTTTTACTCATATTACAGTCTCATCCTTAAAACCCACTTAAATGTATCTATGCAGTGTCAAAGCCACAGTAATTAACACTGCTTCTGTTACTATTCCAGGATTATGTCCCTACTACCAAGTTTTTTTTACACATTTAAATAGAGCCTAAAATGCCCCTTCAGTTGACTTTAGGGGACATTGACATGAGACCATAATAACCATAATTGATAATTAACTGAGACTGATTTGATCTGATCTGTGTTCAGTTTTGCAGACAGATAAAAGTGGTGATCCAGCTGTATTAAAACAGTTTTCACATCCTGGTTATTACTTTTGTTGAACAAAGTGAGAATCGTGTATGCCCAGTCCCTAAGCTGCACACTCTTCACCCAGGCTCATAGAGTTATAATTTATAAATACACAATGATTACATCAACATACTGCTCTGTGTGAAGGTAATTGATCACAGTTCCAAAAAACAAAAATCTTTAACTGTAACTCACAACTAACTTGCTTGGCTCATTTCACAATCCGGTTTTAGCTGTCAACACACAAGTTAAGCAAATATTCATGTCCTAAATTGAATCACTATGTTCTCAAAAGGATGATGTGCATGTGAAGATCGATTTGTGTTCATCCCCTACTGATCCATCACTAATAGAGTCCGATTTGTAAATGTTACAAGTGAGAATGGAAAGTGTTGTTTCTGTTTGATTGGGTTGGTTTAAATTTTTAAAATTCTACTGTTACTCCCTCCACACAGACACAGAATAACTCTTTTGAATTTTCTGTTTGCTGTAGTGGGAATTATGACCCAATTCTTTGTGCAGGAGAGGCGCAAAGTGAAACCAGTCACCCAGTAACCTAGCAACCACTCTCCCTAATATAGTCTTGGAGCATGGTATTCATTGATAGACCTGCCACCTCACTATTACATGTACAAGGATCCCCCTCACCCACTCTGTCTTCTGCCTGAAGCCCCTGTCTGAGTGACAGACGTCAGCTGCATGAGATTTGTCAGTTTGGCCAGTCACAAAGCCTCAGAGCTGCAGCTCTCTTTCCTTATTTATCTCATTCTCTTGTCTCTTTGACAGGCATCCACCACCAGCAGCAGCAGTTCTACATAAGACCACACCTTCAGCTGTGTACTGGATTGACGCTGAGAGGAAAAGCTTGATAGAGGAAAGGAGAAACCCCTGCCCATAAACCCCCATGTCCATCCTGCTCAGCCCATCCTTGTTCCCCACAATGTATAGTCATCATGCTATGACACCGAATGGACTACAGTGGCTAATCAATGACATGACACCCCCCCCCTTTCTTTAAGCACATGAAAAGTTAATCAACAAGGCTCTGCTCTGTCCATTCAGTATGCATGAAAAGACTGCACGGCTTCAACACACTCCAACACCTTTATATGAAAAAAAATTAAGAGGATGTACTCACAAAGAAGCCTCAACAAGGACTATTAGTGGACATGGAATGTTGAGATGCCTTTAAGAGACTGTTTTCCCTCTCTAAAAATGAAACACGTTGGATATTAAATGTCTAACCTTGGTGCTTTTGCTTGCTACATAACAGCTTTGATGTATAATAAACAAGTTATCTAAGAAGTGAAACAGCACAAATGAAGTAAATGTCAGAAAAGCAACAACCTGCGATTTTAAAGTATGGAACAAAAGGGAAGCAGTATTTTATAAATATTGTAGCTTTTAATAGGTTTGTGTTTTGTAACTGACTTTGTGCTTTTGATGTGAGCTAGGCCTAAGTATACAAACAGGAGCGAGAGATTCAGTTAAGTTTACCAGTTGATCAAACAAATAAACCTGAGGCCTGTAGCCATTAACGTATATGCCTTTCAGTTTTTTTGTGTTTGTTTGTTTTGTTTTTTGCATGGATCAATTAAAGTACTTTGATAGCTTTAGACATTTAAAATATTGAGCAATCCATTTTCTGTATGTATGCCTCACTGTTTAGCACTGTTAAAAACAAGATGGGAGATGATATTTTTAAAGGGACCACAATGAAGATGTACAACAGCACAAATCTTTTCTCCTAACTCATAAGATCTTCGGCCGAGGTGAACAGATCTGGAATCTCATTTCTTTTCCTAGTTTCTAGGAGAGAGTGGAATGGCTGTGGGACATTTTCATGAATTTTCAAAGTAAAACATTGTGTCAGGTCTGCTTGAATGATTCTTTGAGTTGGATATTACAGGAGAATATGTATCTAGGTGACTGAATTTAATGCAACTGGAGACAGTGAGTCTTTGAGAGTGGATTTATTTACTTTAATCGTATATCTCTTTATGACTGCTGTACATACTTCACAAACATGACCATGTCCTTTCACCGTTTTTGCTCTTTAAAGTCAAGCCTTGGCTGTTTCTTCATTTTCATGTCTTCTGACATGGTATAACAAGTTTAAAACTCAGAACTGAACATGGAAGTTAAATGTTTACTTTATAATACTAAAAACAACATATCTGTGGTTGATGTCACTCAGTGAAAGCTGTGCTCATGTGTATTACTGACTACTACTTGTATCTGCATATGCAATACATACAGATATGGCTGATATATACAGCATATCATATGTATTTATCTTTCAATATTCCTTTTTTTGTCTCAATGCTGAACTTTTTAAGGTGAACAAAACAGTGGAACTCTTGTGCCAACAGATTTAAGGGCCAACTAGAAATATGAAAAAGCAAAAAATAATCAGACATCATGTAGTCAAACTCTTCAGCACAGCCCGCATTGTATTACATGTATGTATTTGTAATGTTTTACAAGAAAACATATACAGTAAGTGCTTTTGTACAGTGGTGCTTTTATGGTGCAATATGTAGTATCTTGTGTAATGTGAGCTCGCTGTATGCTATGGTCTGGTGTGATCTATTAAATGCAAAATAATTAAAATAGAACAAAACACTTAATAACAGGATTCTGGATCTCCTGAGTTTTGCTTTGAAATTCCTTTGGGACAGCTACGTTATTGTAAAATAATTTTTAATTTTGTTCTATTTAAAAATCAAGTCAACTTTCAGTGACTCAACTCTTCACATAAATTTGTGTTTAAATCAGACTGGATATAATCCAGGGATCAAGTCAAGCTACATTTGTGAAGACAATGTTTATAAATTAAAGGCCTGTTTCACTGTATCATAATGCCTTTCACCTTTATAAGCTAGACAACTAAGGTTATAAAGTATCACCTGACTTGGTTTGTGAGCTTTAAAAAACATTTCATTTCTACACAAATCAGTGTATCAGTATGAGTTCCCTTTTCGAGCAACTGTATGGAACAGTAATTTGCTTGTATTAACACATGACATTGCAGTTTATGGAAATTGCAAGGTTATAGATTTATTGCTGACTCGGGGGGTTTCCAGCTCATTGAAAATCCTCTGGCCCGCATAAGGAGACAACTAAAGGACAGCTGAACTGCATGATTGCATGATCAGCTCTTGCAGAAGACTCTATGGTGTCACAGCATACAGAGATTACCCAGATATTAAGTGAATCCAAATTTATTTTAATGGGGACCATTTTTGAAGTCAAAGGATAGCTCACAGTAAAGCTTCACCCACACATGCAGGCTGGTGTCATAAATACAATAGTATTACAATTCCAAAGGATCCTGGGTTTATATGTTGAAGAAATAACTGGCGTGTTTAAATACTTATTTGCTGATTTTAAAATGACAGGAACAGTTTTTATAAGGTGAAAAAAGGATTTACGTGCAAGATTTAAAAGGTAATGTGATATTTATCCTGAATCTGTTTCATATCTTATCATAGAATGTGACATAAAATAGGATTCACTCAATTGGAGAATTAAATCAGACATCTATTTATAACAAGATATGTCGAGGATATGGCAGGACAGATGATTTCTTGCTCTATTTTTTCTCTACCAACATGCTCTTTGGGATAATGATCAACATCAGCTCCACACTTTCTCCAGAGGGGCTTTTTACAGCCGACACAGAAAGACTGGCAACAGACAAAGTGCTCTTTTACATCATCCTATTTATGTCTCATTTAAATTCAAGATCAAAGGCCACTGCATAGATTTTGTCATCCACAAAATGACTATGAAAAGGGTTTTTGGTATTTGGTTAAAGTCCAAAACTATACTACCACTGCAGAAAGTAGACCTTTCTCCATTATACTGGGAAGAGCTGCTTCTATTTTTATCTCATCATTTCTCTCTGATACTTTGATGGTATTATTAGGTTGTAAAAAATAGGAGCGTTGACCAAAAAAGGACATATGTACTGTGTGTGCGTGTGTATTTCCTCCTCGATCTGTCCTCTGTAGCCACAATACTTTAAAACAACGAGTATTTATGAACTTCCCACTTCTGGAATATACAAATGCTGTTTTTTTTTATATCTTAAAATAAAATCAAACATTCAGTGTTTGTAAATTTTAGTTCTTGAACAAACACATAAAGACTAACAGGATTCCATAAAATATTGAGTAGTAAAAATGTTTTGCAGTTGAATGTAAGTTCTGGTTTCAAATATCTGCATGACTGAGCTACATTATTTAACTCTTGCATTCTGCAAAGTTGAATTCAAAGAGCAGTATGATAATAACAACATATCTGCATGATAAGTTCAATAAAGAATTCTGGATGTACACTCAGCCTGTTACTATCTTTACATTATATAATTATTTGAACAAAGTTATCAATTGGCTTTACTTAAAAAGTCTCTTTCTGCTTTCACCTTATGTTCAAAGGCGCATGCTGCACCCTCCACCCAAACCTCACTGGTATTATGGCACTGACACAGGATTGCACCTACTTATTGTGATGGTTACATGTGCACCAGAGTTAAACATCCATGTTTTTCTGCCACAAAGATTTAGTGTGGACTGAGCTTTGGTAAAACGAATAGTTGTAAAAAAACAAACAAACAAACAAACAAAAAAAAAAACAAACCACAAAGTACTAGTCACTCAAATACTGTTTTCAAATTCAAATCAACCTGTTTGCATTAATTTCTCCATTTTAACATTTTATCAGACATTATACAAAATGCAACATTCACATGCAGCCAGAACACATCATTAAAACCTTTTATGGAGCCACTGTATGCTTTAAAAGTCCAGTTTGTTAATTCATAGTATTAATCTAGGAGGGATTTCTCTCTTTTCATATTTTCAATATGAATTTTTTTTCCTAACCTTAATTTTGGAAGTTCAAGGGCATAACGTGAGTCGAAACAGGAGGAACATTCTGAAAGGCAGGCTTTTGAGGAATTCAGTAACAATACCTTTCTATTGTATGATAGCACTGGAAACCAGCTCAAGCAAAGCACCACTTCTGGACTGTCTTCGGTGGTCACAATCAGTACATCCACTATGTGTAAGGACATCATGTTCAGCTTTATCCTGACAAAATAACACAGTTTTAAAATAAGTTTAGGTTGTTAAAATAAGTAATATTTTTTTAAGAAAAGGGTCACCATATTAAGTCTCAAATGAAACTGCATACAGTCTGAACAACTGTGCTAAAGATCCTATGCTGTACAGCTGAATTAGTTATACAGCTTTATCAATGTTTATAAATATATGTGTTATTATAAGGTAGTATAAAATCTGATCATTAGGTATGATTAAGTGTTAACTCTATTTTACAGACAATGCATCTTTGCAGGGTGGAATAATGAACGCATCTGTCACTGCTTTTGTGTGCACAGACACATGATGACCTCATCTCCCCAGAGAGAGGAAGTCATGTGTGAGCAGGAGCATTTGATATTCGTTTCCACTCTTTTAATATCCCCTATACCTAAAAAAAAGGTCTTTTAAGCACTGAAGAAATAAAGTCTTTTATGTGTGGTCTTCTTTAATACTATTGTGATTGTTTGGAGCAATATGAATCACTTCAAGATAAGATTTTTTTCACCACCACTTGACCCTAAGAGGAGACTCTCACACTGTCTGCTGTCTACTCTGATCACTGGCACAACAATGTGAAATAAAACAGTGGAACAACCACAAGCTGGCACTGGTTCACTTACACATGTGCACCATATATCAAGTCGCAATGTATTCTTTGCTTCAATATAGTATATTTGAGGTCTTATTTTCTATGCATGATTTTTGTAATACAGAACAATTCTTGTAAATAAACCACATCAAGGCATATGACTGTAAATATGTATTCTAATGATTGAGAGAGCTAATAGCATCAGGGCATGGGGATACAGCTGACTTTCTTTGTCAGCAGCAGTCGCAGCTTCTGCAGCCCTCCCCCTCTGCTTCCTTCCTTCCACAGCCCTGCTTGCTTTCAGCACTATGGACAGCGACCTGCCCACCGAAGCTGTGTTGCCATGGCGACGTGCTGTTCACTGGCGTTCGCGGTGTGCTATGAAGCTGTCTGCCATTTAACATTCAGACCGCCCCCCACAACACTCTCTCTCTCTCTCACACACACACACACACTGCACAAGGAAACAGCTGCAGATTGCTGACGTCAGGTGCATATAACCTGTATAATATCATCGCCATATCTGCCTAACAAAGGCTGATAATAATAGAAATTATGAGCTCGGAAACAATCTGGTAGCATGCAACATGGGATTAACAATGAGGGTAGAAATAAGGGGGACGTGTGGCTGAATGCGGCAGATCTCGTGCACGTGCACGTATGCGTTTAGCCTAATTCCAGAACCAATACGTAGCCGTGGCGTGTGGGAGGGATGCGAAGATTTAGGGGTGTAGTATGTAGGTCACTTTATTTCCCTCGTGCTGCTGGTGCCATTCCCCCCTTTTCAATTTTTTTTTAGATATATTTCATGGCATACTGAGGCGTGTGGTTAGAATGCAAGGCAGAATTATATACTAAAAGGCAGACATAGGATTCGGCTCCTCAACGCTGCACTTGCAAGTTTAATCCAGGAGATGTCGCTGCTCACCTCTTGACGAGAAAGACTGTGGGAGTGTGCTCAGTGGACCACACAGAGTTTAAGCACACAGAAAGTGAAGTCAGAAGTTGAACCAACATTATCACCGACACAAAAACACTATGAGTGGAGTTCGTATTTTCTGTGTAATACCCTAACAATTTTCAAGAAGTTTCCTGGAATCAAATATGCAATTTTAAAACAACAAGAGCTAAGGTGAAATTGTATACTTTCAATAATTATTTAACGTAGCTGCTAAGATAACAGGGAACGTTTAAAAAAATAAAAATAAAAATAAAAATAAAAGTTATTCAATTGGGTTGAGTTGTTCTTTTCTTTCAGGGATTGTTGATTGTTCATTTAATGTCTATAGAAAAAACAAAATGATTTGAATACAAAAGAAGAGGCTTTGTTTCACAATGTAAAAGCATAAAGTGTGGGTTATTTGCAACAGTGATTTTGTAATGTCAGTGACAAATATTTACTGAAATGAGTGAGCCCTTGTGGGAAACTGATATTATAGCACAAAGGAATACGTAAATAAAAATGCAAAATGACCAACATTTGAAAAATACTGGTTTAGTTTTTTACAGAATCCACATATAAGACTTTTACCACACACAGTCATGCTAAAAAAAAGATTTTTTTTCTCCGGTCTGAGTTGATTAAAACTTCTACTTGAAGCGTCTGCTGCCGGATATTAGGTAATATTTCAACAAAATCACACTATATGCCAAAGTTGGAGAGAGGAATATCCGGCACAGCAGCATCTTTACAGTGACAATGGGTGGTGCTGTTACACTATATATCCCCACTGTGGTTGTGATTTTTTTTTTTTTTTTTTTTTTTTGCATTTGCATTTATAAACAAAAAGACGGATTGGATGAATGTACTAGATAATCTACATTCCTATGTAAGAATGATGGTTCCTGCAGACAATTATTGTCTATTATCCGTGCGATGAAACTGACAATTGCTGAAGACTTTTTTTTCTGACGGAATTCTAACAGTTTATTAAAAGGTTTTTTGCTTAAAAATGGCGATAATGGACAACAAAGGGAGATGGCTAAATGTGTGGATTTTCTTTTGTCTGTCTTTGCTGATTGTGACTCATTTGGAAGAAATCTCTGCGCAAATACGATATTCCATTCAGGAAGAATTAAAATTAGGATCAGTGGTTGGAAACGTTGCCAAAGACCTTGGGTTAGATATTGGATTATTGTCGGACAGGAATCTTCGCGTTGTGTCGGGAACAAAGCAGGATCTGTTTGAGGTAAATCCAAAAGATGGAGTTTTATTAGTGAATCAGAGAGTAGACAGAGAGGAACTCTGTGCAAAAACTGTTCCATGCATCACAAATTTGAAAGCAGTTGTAGAGAATCCTCTAGAGATGCACCAAGCAATAGTTGAAATACTGGATATAAATGACAATTCGCCAAAATTTCTTGAAGATAACTACACATTAGAGGTGCTGGAGTCCGCCATAGTTGGATCTCGATTTCAAATAGAAGGAGCACACGATTTGGACGTTGGATTGAATTCCTTACAATCATATAAGCTTAACCATAATCAATATTTTCGGTTGGAAACCGAGGAATTTGGGGAGGATGGAAAGGTTCCATTTCTAATTTTACAGCGACCTTTGGATAGAGAACAAGTCGCTCAACACTGTTTAACATTAACAGCCACAGATGGAGCTAAACCCTCAAAATCTGGTTCTATTAATATCACTGTAATTGTATCTGACGTTAATGATAACTCGCCCGTCTGTGGTAAACAGAAATATACCATAACAATAAAGGAAAACGCACTCACAGGAACCTTTCTCCTGACAGTAAATGCTTCTGACTCGGATGAGGGGATGAACGGAGAGATAGAATATTCATTGCGGAGCAAACTCAGAGGACTCTCATCTGAGCCTTTCGATTTGAACAGCAGAACTGGCAAACTAACGGTGAAGGGAGGTCTGGATTATGAGGAAAAACAGGTCTATGAGATTAAGGTACTGGCTGCGGACAAAGGTTCCGTGTCGCTTTCCACACACTGCAACATTGTTGTTAGAGTGGAAGACGTGAATGATAACCCACCCGAAATAGACATCACATCTCTTTCAAGTCGTATTCCAGAGAATGCACCTCCTGGCACTGTGGTGGCATTAATGGATGTGACAGACCTTGACTCAGGTGTGAACGGACAGGTAGTTTGCAGTGTCTCCGGTCATTTACCATTTGATTTGAAGCCATCCCCTGACGGACTGTCATACTCTTTGGTTACCAAGGACTATTTAGATAAGGAAACAATATTTATGTATAACATAACAATCACGGCTAAAGATTTAGGGAGCCCATCCCTGTCATCTACGAAGGTGATACAGGTAGATGTGCTAGACGTTAATGACAACTGTCCTCTGTTCACTGAAAGCCCATATACGTTTTATGTGCCTGAAAACAACAAGGCTGGAATGTCGATTTTTTCGGTTAGCGCAACAGATGCTGATGGAGGTGAAAATGCAGCAGTCACGTATTCGTTAAACCGTAAAAATCCGGGACCGACTGTAACATCATTTTTAAATATAAATGAAGCCAATGGAACAATTACTGCACTCAAGAGCTTTGACTTTGAGACACTGAAAACGTTCCACTTCCACGTTGTTGCCACTGATTCTGGAACTCCCTCACTAAGCAGCAACGTCACAGTGAACGTCTTCATTCTGGATCAGAACGACAACGCTCCTGTCATCCTGTATCCACTCAGCTCCAACGGTTCTGCTGAAGGGGTGGAGGAGATTCCCCGAAATGTCAACGCGGGACACTTGGTGACCAAAGTCAGAG
>JAPZDV010000026.1:12913193-12936488 GCA_029814665.1 Acanthurus lineatus
AATTCGGCTATTCGGCTGTTGATTGACAGCCTGTTGACGTATAGCCGGGGGCTGTTAGCTGAGTGGGTGCGCTGTCCGTCCTTCGATCCCGCCTCTTTTCCCATATTTGGTTTTTCGTCGTTTACGCGGGCTCTTGGCGGAGTCACGCGCAGGCTAATGGCGGCGCCCAGGACGAGATTTCCGAGGCTTTACTTTCGCCATGCAGAAACCAATGGGTGACGTCACGGAGGGTTTGTCCAGTGTTTTATACAGTTAATGGTCAGGCTTCTGTCAGTGGTATTAAAAATATACATCTTTGTCTAAGTGAGTCCAAAAGTTTCCCACGGTGTCAACAAACGATTTAAGAATCCAAGATGGCGGATCTTCTTCGCTTACCAATTGCCTGTGTACGGAAACCGCGCCGGTACTGTTCAGTGCTGCCACGAATGGCTTGAAGCCCAAGCTGTGTGATGATAGCTTGAATTAGCTTTCGGCCAGTCAGTTAGTGAATGAGGGCAACTTTGGATTTAACATGAGTTGTGTGCATGTAAATCATCGCAGTTCATCTCAGTAAGTCTTGATTTTGTTACTCTACAAGCGCCTGACGTCTATTCTCGACGTTTTAACCTTGTTTTATGTTAAATAGTGGCATGTCATTGATGTTTGGCTAATAACAAACCTCGCTTCTTTTATGTGAATGAGTGCATGGCTCGATTAGAAAAAGCAGACGTAAACAGACATAGAGAGAGAAGCCTTTGGGTGACCCTGTGGTGACCTAGTTTCTTTCCGCGCTTCCTGAAACGGGTAAATCGAGGAGAGCCTGATGCTGACATGTTTTGTGATGGAGGGCCATTTCTCTTTACGGCATGGCATCTAACAGGAGATTTTTGACCGCCGTCAGGCTATATTTCCTTGGCAGGATGTTGTTTTTATTTGCCCTAATTTAGATATTGACCTTACATATTCAGTCAATTATGTGGTTGGTGGAATTGGGTGTTTTTTATTTATTCCTGTTCAGCATTCAAAATGTTGGTTTAATCGCTCTTACATAGCTAACTTCTCTTATGAATTTCAGGGGAAATAAGTGATCTAACTGCTAGTCCATACTGTGTGTGCATGCAGTCAGCTGATTTAGCTTTTTTTGTATGTTGCTCTTGTTCTTTGCTCTTATTTCTGTGTTTAAGGCTCAATCATCTATATTGCTGTTTTCTTAAATTATGTTGGATTATTATTATTATTAGTTGTGAGTTCAAGTTCAAGTCTCAGAGGGATTGTGCTTGAATTATGTGAGATCATCGAAACAGAGGCATTTATACACCTTTTTCAAAGCCACCCTTTCACACTGAACACGTAATAATTGTCAGCTTAGGAAATTTTCGTCTGCACTGACTGTGTATTCGCTGCTTTAAAATACAACTAGTAAACATGTATTTAGATGTTATTTATTAAAATAAAATGCTCACAACCCAGTAGAGCTATTCGTTTTGCATTAATTTCACCCTTCATATCATTTATCATTCTTATTTATGCCTACTCCATGTCCCGGCTTCTTTTGCAATGCAGTATCAAGGCATCATCATTTTTTATTTCACTCCCTTTCCCTTTTCTCTACCTCTGCTTTCACCACGCTGCCAGACTTCTCTCCCCTCCCCCTCTCCTTCACGAGCCCTCCCTGAGAAAGGAAGCAGCTGAGAGAACTAACAGGGAATTAGCGTTCATCTCTGCGGACATGTGTGCTATCAGCATTACAGCTCTGTAAACACGATCTCATATATTTTCATTAACATCCCTTATGCGTGTACAGTGTAGAGGCAACCCCGATCCGTTAATTTTGAGTAAAGCATGGGCACCTCGTGTTCTCTGTTAAGATTAAATTTGTCAGGTTTAATCTCACTCTTTATGTATATTCTCTGGACATTTGCTTGTATTCGCCGTTTTTTTGTTGCTCCTAACCAGTGGAAGATGTTTGGATAGGCCTATCCCTGGTGAAGCTCACTGTAGCCTACATTGTGATGTGATGGATTTATGATGCTTTAGTCACTCAGACGATGTGACCTCATTTCAGGGAGTGGTACAGCACAAACAAGCATGGCCAGATCTGTCATAACTGCGTTCGTGTGGTCAGTCCAGTGTATGGGAAACTGAACCGGGGCTTTCTGCTCTCTCAAAGAGCCTTTACATATTGCACGCGATGCGCATGAGCTATATGAGGCTTTTAAATGGGTCAGCGTGTGATTTAAAGATGGCAGCGCGCTGCATGCGCAATCTGAATGAACCTGTGTTTGGCAGTTTCCTTTTTTGCCGATACAGTTTCTGCTGTATGCACAAGCTTTCCATACTGAGCTTCCTGAAACAATGCCCGGAGCTGTCGCAGGCGGTTCAGTATGTGTTCTGTATGCTGCAGCTCTCTGTGAATGTGAGTTAGAGAAGGGGGAGGGGCAGGTAATTTTCCGCTACACGCTGCTGCAGCAGCAGCAGGGAGCTTCAGCACCGATCGTGGTGTCAGCTCCGTTCGGTTCAGCTCTCCCTCCTACTCCGCTCTGCGTCTGGGCGGGGCCGACAACACCTAGTGTCAATCGCAATCAAACCGGTTGGCCGTTGCAAAGTGTCAGGGATGATGCAGGAGAGGTTTTAAACCATGCAGCCATCGTGTTTTTGTGTCGTTGTGTTACAGTTATTTTTATGGGACCGTTAGTGTGTGTGTGTGTGTGTGTGTGTGTGTGTGTGTGTGTGTGTGTGTTTTCATACAGCAGAAATTGCCTTTTGTTTGTTTTTTTATAGAACCATGATAATAATACTACACCATATACTTAAACATTCAATGATTACTGGGAGAGTTATAGCATTTACAGGATTTCTATATGTGTATGAGATAAAAGCTTCTAGCTCTGCCTCCCCTAGTGCTGCAAAATGCATTAAATTATTATTTCTAAAGTACATTACCCTGGTCGAGGCACACAGCTAAGTGGTTCATCGGTCATAGATTGCAGTGCTACAGTAGAAGAATTAACCTAAGTCACTGGACAAAGAGCATGATGTGGAAATGTCCTCACCTTACCAGCTTTACACTATTACAAGGTTGCAGCAGAGTAGTAAACAAAGATGTGAGGAAAATGTAATTATTCTTCTTTGGCTCTCTGGCTGTCTGTCACATGCACATCATATATAGCACTTCCTGTTTTTCTCCTTCACAAGGGTGTGTCCTTTGTGTGAGCTAGGTTAGCTCTTCTATCTGTGGTTACCATGGAGACTGTTCTAAGCCTGTAATGAAATGATGAACTAGTCTGTTTCCAGGGAGCTGCCAGATACCCGCCCCCACCCAGACATCATTCCCAGCATGTGTTGTATAGATGCAAGCAGGAAGGAAACAGGGTGGACACAATCGGAGGCAGGAGAGATGGAGAAGAAAGACAAAGAGAAAGAGACCAACCAAAGATGTACAGCATCTCAAGCAGAAATGTCAAGTCAGACTGGGGGTAAAGGAAGTGAGCAAGCACAGGAACAGTCTGTAGATTAGAGGACTGGTTCTAAACAGGGAGAGGGTTTTAAAGAAATTCACAATTACAGCCATACAGACTCCAGCATAAGTTAGTGAAAAAACTGGAGCTTCTGAGGATGAGATGGCTAAAAAAAAACACATTATATACATGCCCTGCAGCTGAGTGAGAAAATCACAGGCTTAACATTGGTCACAGATAAAAGGAAGAACTTATCACCAGCCCTTTCCCTCTACCCCGACTTTTTCATCCGTGCACCCTCTTAGTGGCATCGGGATGTTGTTGCACTCATTAGATTAGCTTTGTCATGCTCAAAACTGTGGGTTCCATCCTTTCCCATCCGGCAAGGATACAAAGCTAGGGCATCCTAAGAGGGAAGTATCCAAAGCCTGCCTGCATTTCCTGATAGCTTTGTTCAGTGCCACAACAAGAATCTGTTTGATTTATGCACAGCCTCAACCAGGACAACCAAGGAACTGTTTAACCCTTGCAGGGCCCCAAAGGGAGGGATTTGTGCTGCTTTTAGTTCTCTCGTGCCCTTTATATTTGAAAGCAAGGTACGCAAGGGATCAGCACAAACAAACAAGCCCAGAGAATGCCTCCTCCACCCGCTTACTGTGTCCACCTGAGTAAAAGGATTGTGTTTAGCATGGGACTTTTGTTTTGGGTATTTAAAAATGGGAAAATTCATGTGCATAGAAAAAAGTATGATGAAATAAGTTATAAGAAACAGCTCCATCATAGGTTTTGTCATAAAAATTTACATAATACCATCCAGTCTGTTCTGTTCATACAACTTACAAGTCTGTACTTTGATTTTTGCTGTTGTTTTTTTCTACATATTTTGAATTTAATTAGAAAAAAAGATGTTCGTGCATGATGCTAGTACCTTGTCCATGACAAAAGATTGTCATTGTTTTTTTTCTTTTTTGGTTAGATTATTCAATAACCTCAGATACATAATTCTAGAGTAAAGCTGGCTTTGTTTAATGAATACTGCATTTAGCTATAGAATCCTCTTTTTAGTTGTACATGTATGATCTATATCCAACAAATTTTTGTCAGATTTATAGTTTCTGATTTGATAAATATGTGTATGACTTTCCTCTATACTGATAATTAGTAGCAGTTCTTCATAATGCAACTATCAGTTTGCTTTAGGCTGCTCTTTCTCGTCTCACCTCTGGAGGGTGCCTTGCTTTATATGTTGCTTTATCCATTGCGGTCAGTGTATTGAAAAGGAGAGAAAAAAATGACTACCTCTGCAGTCTGACGTCTGTGCCCTCCTTCTCTCTCTCTCTCTCTCTCTCTCTCTCTCTCTCTCTCTCTCTCTCTCTTTCTCTCACTCACTCACACACGCAACCTCACAGTGGGGATTATGTCTTAGTGCTTTGGCTTAATGAGAAAGCCTGTGTGGATGGGTAGTGGGGTGATGATCATGTGTCCAACCCTTGTACTACCGATTTAATCCAACAGAGGGACCAATTTCACTGTCTCTCTCACCTCTGTTCCCTCTTGCTCTGCCTGCCTCTCCCACACATATATCGTTGGTTTAAATTTGCAGTACTTCTGGCACTGACAACTAATCATCCTTTTTTACTAAGGCCTAACTAATGTACAGGGATTGTGAGAACCGTGCTGTTTTGCCTCCTCCATGTTGTTCTGGTTTTTTGTCATTCATATTTAATATTTTAGATTCAGCAGAAGATGTAACCAAAGCACATCATAAACAGACCTTAATGATATATCTGATGAATATGATGAATATGTGACTGATTGAAATATTTCCTAAATATTTTGTTTTTTGTACTTCCCATGACCACACCCATCAATGTAAACTTTGTCACTGCCATTTCCAAGATAAAGAACTCAAAAATAACTAAAATATATTAAAGTTGCTAACTACGCTTACCATTCTGATTAGTCTGCTAGTTGATGTTGGTAAACAACAGACTTCTCATCTAATTCCAGGTTTGACTGAGGCATAAACAAGTGAGGCTTAATCTCTCTGAGTTCTCTCTAATGCTGACTGTGAGCTGTTTTTGTAGGCACTGCTCTTTACACTGGTCAACCTAGGCCAAGCAGCATTGGTGGATGGGACACAAGGCCTGTGATTCACAGATCCAGCATTTCTCAGTGAGGGAAAGAGAGTAGAAGGGTTTCCAACCCCTTTAATACCATAAGGTGTTTTTTTTACACAGTGCCGACCTGCTCATCGTGAACTCCAACACATTCACACCGGTGAAACAGCCAGGAGCAATTTTAGGTTCAGTATTTTGCCCAGCGACACTATGACATGCAGACTGGAGGAGTCAGGGATCAGGCCACCAACCCTCTGATAAGCAGAAGACCTGCTCTACTTGTCATGTTAAACAAAAAATAAATTATATGTATAGGGAGGAACTTAGAGTCCTTTTTTCTGCTGTTTAATCAAAAACGTGTTTGTTAGCTTTTTTAAACTACATAATTGTTATTTTTCAGTTTAATGAGGCTGTAAGATCATTTCATGACACCATAGGCCCTGCTGCCCATGACAACATTTCATCTCTTCTCTTTGCAAGAATGAGAATATTTTTGCCTTTGACAATTTACCAGTACCAGTGTAATCCATTATTAAATGTGACTGCTAAATAATGCATGCAAAAAGGGACATTAAAATGATGCTGAATCATATGAAGTTTTGACTTGAAAACTTTGGGCCAGCAGTCTTTGATTATAGACATGAATAATATATATTCTTTTTGCCTCTTTATCTAAATGCTTTAAAGTAAGGTATATAGTGAATATTACCCCGATCCTGTTTAAACTTAAAGAGCTTACACGCTCCTTTTCCCTGCACTCAGTGCATCTGTTTATCAGAGCTCTTAATTGCTGTTCCCTGCTATTTTAGAGGAAGAGGAAACAACAGCAAAATATGTTATGACATTCATTCATTCAGACAAAATACTTGTATAATTGAAAGTATAAAATTTGTTTTTGTAGTTGTGTATTACACTACTGTGCAACATCTGAGAGAGAGTGTACCCACAGGCATATATTTCCCTTTGCATGACCTCCTTTGTTTGTGTATGTGTTGTCTGAGAGGGTGATGTAAGGACTCCTGCTTCATGATAGCCCAGCCATGACCCTGTGGATCTCTGCTGTCAACTGACTCATTAAAAATGGGGGGAATTCCATAAAACAGACTCTTGGGGAAAATAATATGAATGGCTTTTAGAGTGGCCACTTACAGTATTAATGAGTTTGAGTCTTACTGGAGAGAATATTATTAATATGGTGACCACCTTGCAAAATGGATGGAAAGGTGGATGTTAATAGTCTGACAAAAAGAAAGAACAAAGAGAGAGTCTACATTTTTAAAATCTGAATTATCCTCCTCATTTCTATCACAGGTTTATGGCTGTTTAAAGCCACTCTTTTTCCCACCAGGTTCTCACTTTTTTGTTTATCAGTGTACAAAGAGATCATCTCTGGCGAGACCTCCTGCCCCCAAGTGATATCTGTCAGAAGTGCAGCTGGAGACAGTGGAGAGTGAGAGAAGGTTGAGGGAATGTGAGAATATGGAGGGATTTAAAGGGGGTTGAGAACATTAAAAAAACATCAAGGCCAGGTAAATGAAGTAATGAGATTTTTAACCAAGTCATGGCAACCTGTTTTTTTCAAAGTTAGAATACAGTAAAAACTCCAATTAGCCAATTAGCGCTTTGAAATTAGTGTTTGTCGAAGCGTTAACAGGCGTCAGTCTGCAGATGGAATAATGGTGATAACTTCATCTGCATTACCCTTGAGTGAAAAATTAAATAATCCACACCTCAGCGGCATGCAATTAAGGCTGAGACAGATTTGTGTGTTTGAAACGGGTTTAGAGGAGCTTTAACGTATCAAACACATCGGAGGTGTATCAGAGGGGAGAAATATCGGAGGGAGAGAGGAGGATGAGAGACGAGTGCAGAGGTCAGGTATAAATGTCGCTTTGTGTTTGGTGTTGAAGAGATAAACGTCGCCTGTTTTCTTTGTCGCGTCCTTGCCAAACACGGTGGTCCACGGGCCCCACCGGGAAAATCTCCTAAATGTCACGATTTGCGTGGCAGACCTCACATGAAGACCAACAGACAATTAACCCCGGTTGAAAGAAACACTGTTATCGCTGCTGCTCAGCAGGATCATGCAGAGCGAGGAATCTATTAAAAATACTGTAAAATATGTCGTAGCAAAAACTTCTGGATTCTGTACAGAGGCTTTTCTAATGGGGACCTCCAGAAATCCTGACTATTCGTTTTAGTATCTTTGTATCCCCTCGCCCACAACCACCCACAACCCCCAGTCCAGTGCTTCTGATTGTAACAGGCTAGCAGAAACACTACAAATACGCAAAATAAATATTCATATGTCGTAATTTTAAATTTTGTGATCTAAACATGCTCCTGCTACGACCAGCTCATCTCTTTGAACTACACACATACACACATACTCACACACACACACACTGTCTTTTCTAAACACACAAGAGAGGGTTTTTGAAGGCAGCTAAGCTAATCTTCCGTCATTGGACATTTGACTGCTTTTTCTTCCAACTCCTTATTTCACCACCTCCTCCTCGTCGCCTTGGAGTGTGAAGAGTCGCTCTCTATCCACCCATCCACTAGCAGCACCCAAGTGAGTCACTGTCTTCTTCCCGTCTCCCGTGATGCCGAGCGCTGTCATTGCCGTAGGCAGACCGGACGTGGGTGAGAGTGGCAGCGCACCAGGAGAGGGGAAAAAAAACGGTTATGTGGGCAACGGGCGTTCGTCTTGGCCCAGGTTGATCAAGAGGGCTCAGGGTGTCATGGGGCCACTTCTTCACAGCATATAACTTGTGTTAAGAGTGGCGAAGGATCACATCAACACGGTTATTATGCTAGTTCTCTATGCATCGTTGTGATATCTGAGAATTAGTATTTATGTTTTTGGTGGCTGTTCAGAGCATATTTACTGAAAATAATAAAACATAGCCTATTGCTTTATGTGTTTGCAGGTGTCGCCCCAATGCTGCAGATAAAATTGAATATTAATGGAGAGGACTCATCTAATTAACTCGAATCTAATTTAAATCTGGATTTAACAGAGGTACATGAGATCTGAGGCCGGAGCAATTAGAGGACAGCCAGAGCAGATTTGGTTGTTACTGACAGCACCTGCTACACTGCACATGCGCCATACAGAACTGTCTGTTGGTTACAGGATGAAAAAGTTTTGATTGGAGAAGTGGAATCTCATAATTCTTGTCTTGGTAAACAAATTATGTTTTTGGTAACTTTAGGCTAATGTTAAAACGGAGAAACAGTTTTTGTGTGTCCGTAAAAGTCCTTCCTTTGCAACAAATAGTGATGTGGTAATTAGATATTAGTGTCTGTGCTGACTGTCTGAAGAGGCTAGCCTTGAATTTTTGCTAGATGCGGATCGGGGTCACATCTGGAGCATCTTGTCTGTGATCCGGTGAACATAGTCACTTGTGACCTTCTTCAGAATGATGGTGATGATGATGATTCATCATGCGCTTTATGTTTTATTTGAGAATGAACCTGTGCCGCAAAGGGCTCTGCAGCCCACGTCCGATAGGTGCGCAGTGTCAGCTGTCATTTTGGTGAGAACTGATCTGAAGGAAAATGTTTTTGTGCTGACAGAAGTTCCCAGTGTCTCAGCACTTTCCTCGCCAACAGACACAAGGTGAAACAGTCAGATCCTCAGCACTATTGTCTGATGATTGTGTGGTTGAAAACATGGAGGTAAAAACCCCCAAAACACCGCTCACTTTACCTGCCACTTTCTTTTTTTATGATATAAACTATATATAATAATAAAAAACCTCTTTCAGTTCATAACGCTGAAAATTACAGCTGCTGCATTAAAGGCAGTTTGCATAGAGCGTTTCATTTTACGCTTGTTTTTTTTTTTTTTTTTTTTCATATATCACACCCTATTTCCAAAATAGTCTGCGTGTATCAGAAATCTACTCTCCCGTTTGGCCAGTGGGCTCCTGGGTGTGTTTTCATCAGTGAAGAGGTCTTGTCGCCAGGATGGTTCATAAATCAGTTTCCCAGCGCACAATGAAAAGGGCGGTGGCACTGACAAAAAGAGAGAAAACAATTGTGTCGAAATAATTTAACGGAAATCAGTGCGCAGATAACACTGATCGCTCAGTGTTCTACCTCCAGATCTGTAGATAGATACTATTTAGGAGTGTGTTTGTCCGTAGGGGTTTTCATTTTATTGGATGGATCTCGATCATTTTATCGGAGGTGCTGAAATGCAGCCAGCACCATTTGAGCGAGCGGCTCCCCCTCCCCTTTTGCCCACAGACACCATCGCCACATCGCACTCTAAGGGAGAGAGAGGTAGAGAGAGAGGGAAGAAAAGAGACCAATAGGCAGCATCACTGAAAGTCAGCCCTGCAAGAGGGATAGAGAAATTTATTAAACAGCAGCCGTGTAGATAAAGGAAAACATGGATGCACAGGGGAAAATTCGCTTTGAACAGGCATCGGAGAGGATGCGGTGGTCGTCCAGCACATAGTCGGAGTTATGCATTGACTGTTCGCTCGTTTTTCATGAGGCGGGTGGGGACGAACAGCAAGCTGAAAAGGCGGAAAGATTTCTCAAACCCGTCTTCAAATTCTGCCTGCCTGCGATGGCTGTGACGGCGCGATGCTGTTGCAGTGTAAAGGAGAACGTGCCCTTTTCTTTGTATTTGGTTATTTTTGTACTCAGTGGCCTTACAAATGCACAAATTCGATACTCCATTCCGGAGGAGCTGGAAAACGGGGCATTGGTCGGTGACATCGTTCGAGATTTGGGTCTGGACCTGAGAAAACTTTCCACCCGACGAATCAGAATCACATCGGACAGCGGCCGGAGGTATTTTACCATAAATCACAAAACTGGGAAGCTGGTGGTGAGTGACCGCATTGACCGAGAGACAGTTTGTGAATTCAGTGGCACCTGTTCACGCAACCTGGAGGTGGTGTTGGAGAATCCGCTTGAGGTGCACAACGTGGAGGTGGAGATTTTGGACGTGAACGATAACGCGCCACAGTTCCCTCGAGATGAATATCAACTTGAGGTGTCGGAGTCCGCTCTCACAGGCTCGCGGTTCCACATAGAGGGGGCTCAGGATGCAGACGATGGCTCCAATTCTGTGAAACAATATCGCCTCAGCCCAAACGACCACCTCACCCTGGACTCTATTAAACCCTTTTCCAATAACAAGCACATCGAGCTTATTCTCAAAAAGCCCTTTGACCGTGAGCAGATGCCCTCTCATCAGCTAATCCTGACAGCAATGGATGGAGGCACCCCGCAGCGAACCGGCACTGCCATAATCAATGTACGTATCCTTGATGCCAATGACAACGTGCCTGCTTTTGACAGCTCCGTGTACAAAGTAAAACTGTCTGAAAACTCTCCAAAGGGCGCACTTGTGATCAAATTAAATGCAACAGACCCTGATGAGGGCTCAAACGGGGACGTCTTTTACTCTTTCAGCAGTTACACGCCAGAAAGAGTCAGACAGATGTTTACCATGGATACAGACACTGGAGAGATTCGTGTGAAAAACAACATAGACTACGAGGAGACAAACTCCTATGAAATGTACATACAGGCTATGGACAAGGGGCCAGCTCCTGTGGCAGTACATTGTAAAGTAGTTGTAGAAGTTTTGGATGTCAATGATAACATTCCTGAGATTGTGTTGTCTTCACTCTCCAGCCCTGTACGCGAGGACGCCCGCGCTGACACGGTTGTAGCGTTGATCAGTGTGAATGACCGGGACTCTGGGCTTAATAAACAGGTTACCCTGGAGATCATGCCCAATTTGCCTTTCAGGATTAAGTCATTCCGGAACCACTATACCATCGTCACATCCGCTTTCCTGGACCGGGAAACCATCTCATCTTACAATGTCACCGTCAACGCTGTGGATGGAGGCACCCCACCCCTGTCATCTCAAATGACATTTAAGGTGGATGTTGCAGACGTGAATGATAACCCACCTCGTTTCGAACAGACATCTTATACTGTTTATATTACAGAGAACAACGCTCCCAGCGCACCTCTGTGCACTGTTAAGGCTACAGACGCTGATGCTGCAGAAAATGCTCGCATCACCTACACTGTCCTCAATGACAACAACCACGGTATTCCTGTAGCCAGCTACGTCAGCATCAAACCCAATACAGGTGAAGCCTATGCCCTGCGAGCCTTTGACTTTGAAAAGCTGAGAGAGTTCCACTTTCAGGTTAAAGCCCAGGACAATGGTGTGCCACCCCTCAGCCGTGTAGCCACAGTGTATGTTTACATTATGGATCAGAATGACCACATGCCCAAGATAGTCTACCCCCCTGCCAATGGGAGCCGCACAATAGAGACGCTGATGAAAAATGCTGAAGCAGGAGTGCTGGTTAGCAAGGTGACAGCGTGGGACGGTGATGCAGGGCAAAATGCTTGGCTGCTATACACCCTGGAACAGACCAACACAGACCTTGACCTGTTTAAGGTGCATGAGTACACAGGTGAGATCCGCACCACAAGGCGTGTCATTGAGGACAATTCCACCTCCTTTGTTTTGACAGTGCTGGTGCACGACAATGGCTTACCACCACTCTCCGCCACAGCCACCATCCATGTGCATGTGCTGGAGCTGCCACCAAAGTTGACCCCTGACCCCAAGCGCATCATCAGGCCCAACAGTCCCCTAATGTTTTCCAAAGTCACAATCTACCTCATCATTGCCCTGAGTGCCACAACCTTCGTGTTCCTGGTCACTGTCTTCGTGCTCGCCATTGTGCGCTGCCATGCCTACTGCACTCAGCCCGGCTCCTGCTCCCCATGTTGTGTATCCAAGAAGAATGTTCCAGAGGGGGGCACCCAAGCAGGTGGTGGTGGTGGAGCAAGAGCAGCAGGTGGAGGTGGAGGTGGAGGTGGGGGTGGAGGTGGAGCTGCAGGGCAAGCAGGGAACAATGTGGCCCTGCGCCGGGACCTCAAAGTGGAACCGCATTATATTGAAGTGCGGGGAAATGGGTCTTTGACCAAAACTTATTGTTACAAGACATGCCTGACCGCCACGTCAGGAAGTGACACTTTTATGTTCTACAACACAGGACGGCCACACAGTGGCACCTGGGGCTCGGGCTACGTCACCAGCCACAGCGGACAAAGCCAGATATTTGTACGGCGTCTCAGTATGCCAGACGCAACTGCCATTCAGGTGTGTCTGGTGTGATCTCTGTGTTTGTTATTTCAGACTGCCTAAAAAAGTAAATGACAGACAAAACGTAAGCCATAAAGGAAACATTATCAAAGAGTTATGGTTCAGGTTGTGCTTTAGGGCGGTGTTCTTGCAGTGCAATTGCAGTTGACATTTATGGCTCTGTAGCTGTTTAAGCCTTCCATCTGTTCTCACATGTGAGGTTTTACAGTTTGGAACAAATCACTATTTTCTTTCTGCTATTTCAGATTCAGATCATTTTCTCATGCTAAATGGCATATAAGCATTTATAGGTAGAAAGATAACAGTGTACCACTACCAGGATTTGCTTAGTGCTTAGAGCTCTCTGAAAATACACGGTGATCTGTGTTTATCTGGATGAAGGAAAAGATAACACCATTTTGATATGTATATGCTTCTGTTAATACATTTAGTGATTGTTACATTATGTGCTGTTTATTTTAAGGTCTGAATCTTAAGCCAACATCCCCTAGTGTGGGTAGCTTCTTTGGGTTGTGAGTTTATTCGAGTGGGCAGGTGGGAACACTCTGGTGTGGTGGATGTGGTAGATAGTGTCTTTGTGTGTGTTCCGGTCTTACTAAATACCAGTTGTTTAGTGTTTGAGGTTATAAGATGTTAGATGTGCCTGACCTCCACAGTTCTGCAAAGAACTGCAATCAAAATATATCTCAAGAACCTTCTCTCACTCTCTTCCTCTATTCCTATACACATTCTCTCTTCAAACGAACCACTAGATTTTACCACCATTTCACCTATGACCCCACACAGCCAGTGTCATTTGTCTACAAAGGGATATGAACCACAATATTCAAGTCCAGTAGGTCCAGAGGGCATTCAGTGGTCATCTCTATAGAGACAGTGAGTCTGGGAAATAGTGCAGCCTTCACCACCTACGAGGACCACCATTCCCACTGCACCAAAATATTCTCTCCTGGTCACGTACATCTTTGGTACTTAGCATTAAGCCAGAGTCGGGGATTCAGTGAAAAAGGAAGAAATGAGGCAGTTTCATTCAGATTGGAGCTTAATATCATGGTTTCATCATATTTGTTTCCCATGTAAAAGGGTGATAATAGTATGCACAGAGTTGTTTGCATCATTTCTGGTTGTAGCAAAGACAAACAGGAGTATTAGGATAAAACAAACAGCATTTGTTTTCTACATAATAGTGTTTGCCTCAGAGCCTTTGTGGATCTGTATTTGCAGTACAGAAAAGGGTATTAGAGAAAATAAATGCTAAAAAGAGATGAAAAGAAATGTTTAAGATGATTGTGTTGTTAACACTTGTGTTCCTCATTAAATGCCAGTCATGTTTGTTCTTGCTGTATAATTAACTGGCAGTAATGTGTTTCTCTGTACTGCGTGCGGATTGGCTGGTGCTGTGCCGATGAGGCGGGGGATGAAAGGTGATTGGACACAGTGTTGATGGCGGAGGTGTGAGCTCTGTATCCATGCTAGGATTGTTAACTCAGAGAGAGAGAGGGAAGAATGGAGAAAAAGGCGAGAAAAGGGTTGAGTGGCCAAACCAAAAGCTTTTTTTATTCCCTGATTTACAACATACAGCCAGGCAAGAAAATGAATACACTTAAAACCCTTGCAATTCTTTTTGTTCTATTTCTATATAATTTTGGTTTCTACCTTTCCAATTAGGAATCACGGTCTTTTGATTTCTCCTCATCAGTACAAATCAGATTTTTGTTCTTTTTGAATGTTTTTGTTTAGATTTACTATGTGGTGACCAGTAACATTCTAGTTTTGTATGCATGCCTTCCCTTGAGGGGTATGTCAGACTGCGGACATGTTTAGGTTCCAGATGCTTGTACTTAATGTGTGTATGTGCTAGTGTGTGTGTTTTCATTTATCCCTATAAACACCATACGGCCAAGCAGACCTCTCCCTTCGGCCACTGGCGTGCTGCAACAAGGCAAACATTTAGAAAAGCCATTTAGTCTCATTTGTGGGCAATCTGGTCTTGTTTTTAATTTTTTTTCTTTCAATCTCTTTTTGTGTTCAATGGTGATTTTATTACCAAATCCAAGCTCTGACAAATTTTTTTAAAGGTGGATGTCTCTTAAAAGACCCTCAGTTTTCATTATGGATAAATGTCTCTGATGCTGCAGTGTTGTGTGTCCCTGTATACATTCTGCTTTGTTTGATTGACTCCAGGAGGAATACCAGGCGTCTCTCATTAAGACCAAATATTGGATTTCAAGGGTGATGAATGTCCACTGCAGACTCATAGAGGTCAATGCAGCTTCAGCAGAGAGAACATCTGTCATATTTGAAAGGAAATGGGATTGCGAATCGGTCTCTTATGAATTGCATGGCCAAGCAGGGAGAATTTTGTGTCCTCAGTCAGATTGGTTTAGCTCTGTCAATGCTTTAGGTTGAGATTAGAGAAAATGCAATCTCATTTGAGTTTAATGTTCAGGTTAACAGCCCATTTTGCTGCACCAGGAGTTTGCTTTTTTACAGAGGAATCTCAAACACTAATGAATGCTTGACATTTGTTTACATTTGGTCAGGTTTTATTAGGTTTTATTTTGTATCATTATGTATTTGTGATTTTTTAATTTACTCTAAACAGACTCTAAAGTGTCATGTTAGGGTGCCAGTTGTAGTGGAATTTTCTCCCTTTATGTCCCTCTGTTGTGATGTGCCTGAGTCCAAATGCAGGGCTGAGGGGCTTAATCTGATATCTGCCTCCCCCCTCATCCCCTCCTTCCTCCACCTGTGACCTTCACAGGACTGAAATGATGGAGGGTGGTGGGTGCAGGGTAAAATGTAGACTGGGCTCTGCACAGTTACCATGGTGAGACGTCTCAGACTGACTTAGGCAGACTGTGCGCCAGTGAAACTCGAGGTTTTGATCAGTGTAAAGAGGATGTAACAGGGAGAAAGAACTCAACAGCACAGTGCAGGGACCTGGTGAGTATACAAAGGGAGAGTAGAGGAAGGGAGGGGGGCACAGGGAAGAGGAAAAATACAGCAGAGCCTGTTTGGAAGTCATGATCTAGCATCTGTAAAACATCTAGATATTTCTGTCTTTTTTGAAGACTGCTTTTTTATATATTTGGAATTATTTTGATAGAGAATAGAGAGGAAGCGATGGAAACATTAGAATTGAGTCTTTCATCATCACATACAGCAATGTATGTGAGAGTTTGTGTAGCATGAGGATCTATATTTTACAATGCCAGGGTCAAAGGACCTGGTCAAAGGACCTGGATGCATGTAGGTGGGGAGAGGATGGGAGAAGATGGGTGCACTAGCAAGCTTCAATTCACCACTCAGTTCTCTCCAAAAGCCCCCTGCATTTGGAGAGCCAAGACGTCAATGCTGTGGTTGTGTGTGTGACTGGGTTTTGTGTGTCTGTGTGTGTGCATGACACGCATGCCATAGCAGTTCTCGCCATGACTTATTAATGAGATGGTATTGGCTTTCGCCTGTACTTAAGACTCAGTTCCTCTCACTCTCTCTTGCAGCCCAAAGCGCCGGGTGCAGACTGGAGATACTCAGCCTCCCTGAGAGCAGGAGGAGTGATGCAGAGGTAAGCATTACATTTTTTTCTGTCACTTTCATGTAAGTATCTCATCATAACCATGTTAAGATTTTTTTATGATGAAGACCAAAAGGTGTGTACATTATTTTCCCGCCTCATGAGATTAAAACAAATAACCAATTCCTGCACCATTGCCTAACTGGCTGATCAGAAACACACCCACCCTTTGTTAAGACTGATTGCTATCTCAGACAACCTTGAACAAAGTTGAATTCAGTCACATAACACAAAGTGATTCTTGGGGTCAGTAGAAAAGGCTAAAGTTTGCCATTGAGGCATACTGCACAAGATGCATTATAATATTAACATAAAATTAATGCAAGGTCATTCTCCCATAAGTTCAAAGTGAGAAGCCCTGTCACCCTACAGTGGACACCATAGATTAAAAAAAAACTTGTTTTAACATTCCTTAGCAGTTAAGATAGAATAATAGGGAAAATTTGGGGATTAAAATAAACCAAAAAATCATTACCTTTAAAATAATGAATCTTGCATAACTGACAACAGTCCTTTAATTAATATGAAGTTGTTTAATATTGGGCAACCAGTTAATGCATAGTTTTTGAGGAAATTAGTCTAATTTGCAACCCAGATGAAGGCTGTAACCTAAATATAATTTTAATGACTTAGTTAAGAAAAATGTCAGGTGATGATGTTACCCTTGTGCATGATATGTATGGTGCTAATGAATTATCAGCTAGTAATGGAAATTCATACTATTATGTATCATTTCCATATCAGATTATAGCTTATAAACTGTAGGTAATAGTTGTATCTACAGTGTATGTATTACTAGATCACCAAAGCAAAATTATTAATGCCTTCAAAACCCTACTCATCTTTGCATTACAGAGCCAGGTGAGACATTTAGGATCAGCAACTGCCTTCTTCCAGTAAAGATGTCTGAGATCATCTTTATTGCCAGCTGTTGCTCAGCTGTGATTAGTGCTGAAGGGGGAAGAGAGAGACTGAGCATCAGTCATTGCCAAAACATAATAAGTCTCTTTTTTTGCCCTTTTATGTTTCTCAATGTTCATTTTTTTGTCTTAAATATACAGTTATTGTAAACTGAGAAAATCCCAAATGACTGAAATTTGATTTAGAAAATCTCATTATAATCAGCAGAAATAATTACTATTATTATGAGATTTGAATACAATTTATTGTGAAATATCAGAGACATGGCATGTTGAGGAGAAATGCAGTTAGGAATGGATCTCTCAATATCACCATAGACAGATGGAGAACTGACAGGAGGGAGGGGTAAGCAGAGAGGGGGTCATTGGTGGATGAAGGGCAGGTAGTCAGGTGGAAAGATGGCCTATCAGGGACACCGTGATTGCTGCATGACCACACCAGTGATCACATTACCCATAAGACACTGGGTTATTACCTGCTGTGGGATCAGATGGACCTGAAAAAATCAAGGGTCACACTAATGAGATACACCATAATTACAAAAAGTGACAGGCTTATTGAGTTGGGTACAAAAAACAACAAGCTTTCCCATCCCTGATTGGAGAAAACACAAGTGGTATTTCTTTATAACATCCAAACTTATAATGAAATAGATTGTGCATACACATAGAAGTTTGTGTCTTCTATATCAGTGTTGTAGTGGAGAAAACCTTATTTAAAGATGGAGTGGTCTTTTACAACTTCACAATAAACAGCACTCATCTGTTTCTGTACTTAGACATGGGTCTCCTGAAGTCTGGATATATGTGTTGTGCATGTTGTAGCATATAATTCAATCTTGATTTATACTGTGGTGCTTCTGTCTAGTCTGCAACCGTAACACAGTGTCTGATGTCTTTGTCTCAGCTTGCATGCAACCTGAGTCATTATACTATTTCTCTGTGGTGTAGATACACATATTTGGTATATGCATTTATGCGTGTACACTGATGCCATATGTCAGATTAATGAAACACAGATTCCCTCATAATTACAGCAGGGATTATGAGAGTTAATGTACTTGTGTGAACCAGGCTAACATATTAAATCTGTCTTTGGACTCACAACCTCTGCTGTGTTTTAAGTTGACTGACCCCATGTCCCATTACCAGCCTCACTGAATGTTTATCTGTAATCAGAGCTTGTGTAAAAGATTAAGTATACCACACCCAAACACCATGTAATGCACTGACCTATTTAATATTGTTAAATTACTGTGTAGAATGCATATTTCCTCTCAACTGTGTTACAGAAGTGTGTGTCTGACTTCGTTTTGAGATTTTCCTGCTGTAACTTTGAAGAAAACATGTACAGCGGAAAACGATGAGGATGCTTTTTCAGAAAGAAAGAGATGATAAGATGATGAGGAATGAGAGAGAAGGGCTGGCATTAGCTGAGCGGCATGTTATCAGCTTGCCATCAGTTTGCCATTATACTTTATCAGTGCATCTTGATGATGTTGTTGCTTAGCAGCACTTAAAATGGCCTCCATCTCCAGATCACTTTGGGGCTCTTCCCAGAACCACTGTGCATATATATCTAGGTTTAGGCATATTTTACCTGTCTTAAGCATTATTAAACTACAGATTTGTTCTTTTTTTAACCAATAAAATTAATAAATAATTCCTTTTTTTTAAGATGTAAAGCAATTGTTGATTTCTCAGAGTACACACATTGACAGGACAAAAGACAAGCTCACACAGGTAAAGGCTTTGACTTCTAGAAGCCTAATTTTACACTGGGGAACAGTCAGGAGAGAAGATGAAAATTGGATTAAAATGAAACAGTAGCAGGTAAAGATTTAGAGCAAGAGGGATGGTTTTATATAATTTTGAATAGATTTACAAGTTTCTGTATCTGAAATCTCTCTTTTTGCTTAAACAAAATTAAGTCTAGGTTAAGAGAGTCTTCTCTGCTACCAGGGCCCTGCAGCTGGCAGGTAGCTATTAAAGGGTGGGTGTTGGGTCAAATCACAAAAAATAATTCTGTATTACTATCTGCATGGTGAGATATCTTATTCATGGCAAGGGCAGTGTCCCCTGCCTTGGCTGCTACAGAATATTTGTATGATTTGTGTCAAAAGAAGAGGATTTGCCTTCCTTGCTTGGATCATATCGGAAAGTAGTGGCCCTTTTACAAAGATTTAAATGTGTCATCTGTATCTTCATGATTAAAATTTAAATGTCAGGGTTATTAAATATAATTTTTATTATTTGAAAGGACAGGATAGAGACAGGGAAAGAAAACTATGTTCTGTAGTAGCATTTCTCTTGCTGCTCAGCACCACAGATACTGTGGTATTTTTCAGTAGAGGGGAGGTTGCTGAGATCCTACAGAGTGAGTGTGAAAATGTGAAAACCACCATCTGTAATCCATAATCCAGAGAATGGCAGGAAAATGTAGGGTGGATACTTTAATCCTAATCTGATCATTACATTTCCGGTATTGGGTTTTTTACACCCCCAACTAATATCCACACACAGAGTGCCACAGTTTAAATGTGCAATATTTTTTCAGAATAGGAAACACATGGAGATGAGGAATTAGATTTGTGGAGCCTTATGTTTTAGTCATTTGTAACAATCATAACATGGAGATTTACAAACTATTAAATTATGCATATGGATCCTTCTTGTGGTTTAATTTACACTGGCTTTGTATAATATAAACTGTGTGAGTGAAATCTTTCCAGTGTAAAAAATGTCCATTTTTGTGTTTTGTGTTCCAGCTCAGTGCACATGGAAGAGTCCTCGGTAATGCAGGGAGCCCAAGGGGTCCTGGTCCAAAACTGGCCCACCGCATCCAGTGCAGCTGGTAAGAATCTGTGATGCTACTCTCATCTGAGCCAATCACGAACAACTTGAACACTGACTTAGATAAATTAAAAGTAGGAACTTAAATGAAGTAGAGATCTGCTTGGCACACATAGGCTCAGTCTCATCATCAAGGTCTAAAATGGTGTCAACCGTATCCAATTTTATTGAAAGGTTTGCTGTGCAACACATTCCATGACACATACTCAGGCAATATCTGATAAGTTTAACCTATAACAATAACTGTACTGTATCAAAACATTCCTAAAGAGCTTATCAAACCACAAGAGGGTAATAAAATGAGAACAAGAGATATCAGCTACGAGATCGCCCCTACCCACTCCTTTCCTTTCTCTCTGCTGCAGCGAGAGGAAATGACACGTGCTACGTAGGTGTAGATGGATATCTCTGCACCCTGCATCATAAACGGAGACAATACAGACAAAAGAGATGGAGAGAGAGAGCCAATAGTTGTTAGGATTACCAGCAAGACGTTTACAGAGGCATAAGCCACAGAGCCACAAAGGACGAACATCCGAGGACACATTAGAGAAGAATAACAAAACACAATTAAATTCCCTCCCCACTCAATGTGGATCTCTCTCTTTCATTCTCTGGGTCTGGCATACACACACAAACAAAGACCAAGATTTGGGATCAGTGATGTGGGTAACATTCAAAAGGTTCAGTATTTTATTGTATTTAAATTTTAAGCAATTTTATATGACATATAAGCATTTAAAATGATGTACCACTGTTTTACACAGTTGTGCTTTACACTTTTTCTAATGGTAGATTACCATGTTGCTCCCATGTAGGAAACAAATATTTTGATCAATTTAACCAATCAGGAATTTCAGTTTTGAAACTGTCTTGGAAGCAATTTTCCTGTGAAGCAGCTGAAATATTTCTGGACATCTGGCCTTTTATTAGGGTGGACAAGACATCACCAAGGCTCAAACAAACTACTGCAAAGGAGCTTATTAGACATCAGTACTAGATGATTTGGAAGAACAGGAACATTGGAGCATAAAAAAACTCTAAATGACAGCATACTCAATGTTGGATGACATTTCATGAACATTGTAATGTGAATGTCATTGCATATGATGCCATACTCCCTGCCCCTAACCACGATATAGGACCACACATGCACTGCATACACAGTGTCAGCGGCCTCCTTGCTTTGAGGAAAAATCAGTTGTCAAGCCTTGACTCTTCTCATGATGACAGGGAAGTGGGATCAAAAAGTATTAGGACTGAAACAGAGAAAAGAGTGTCCTGGTAGAGAAAAAAATGAAGGAGAGGACAGGTGAGACAACCAGAAAGAAGAATGTACAATGAGAGGAGTGGAGCGAGAATGACAGTGCAATTATGTTTAGAGAAAGAGGGGATTTGTTGTGACGCCTTAGTAGCTGAATTGTTAATGCCTGTGTTGCATGACCACAATGTTGCAGGTCCAATCACAGCCAGGGACCTTTGTTGTGTGTCATTCCTCATTCTCTCTTCCCGTGTTTGCTGCCTGCCTCTTCACCCCATGTCTGTCTAATAAAATGAAAATGCTGGAGAAACAAAAATTAACAAAAAGGATGTATAAATGGCCTGGCCTGGTGTCTTTTGTAGACAGGAGGCGTTGGACTGGGCAGGCAGACAAACTACCCACACACTAACTACTGTCCCTTCCTATCCACACGCACAGCCGCCTCCACTCTGCCATCGATTTCTTGCCTTGGCTGAGGACTTACAGCCTGCAGGCCCTTCAAAACATGAAAGATGGAGAGATAAAAAGAGAGAAATAGAGAGGGAGAGAAGAACATGCAGTAGTGACGTCTGCAGGGTGGGTCACTGGTAACAAGATCAGCTGGTGAGGATTTAAGATGGTCTAATTAAGCTGTGGCAGTTGGAGAACAACACATTGTGTACACACTGACCTTGCTGTGCCTGAGGGCTTACCGTCCTTTCTTAAGCTCATTGTTAGTCAGGTTAGGAATGGAAGTATTAGCTGAAGGCTACATTACCTTCAGATCACATTTTAGCATTAGATTAAGTGTAATTCTAATATAAGAGTGTCAGATAATATGAAAAGCATTTATTTCGAGAGCTTCCCTGACTGGAGGACAATTTTGAGAAAGATTATTGTTCAGACTTTCAAGTTCTGTTTATCATGTCTCAGAAATGAGAGAAATGGAGATATTGATTCAGTATGGCCTGTCACATTGCTATGAGTCATAGTCTGTGCTATTTATAACTAAAACAGCTTTTTTGTTCAGCAGGCCGGGGTCTTTAGGTGGGGAACAGGAGCATATGGGAGTTGGGTTTGTTGAGGGGATTGTTTCAGTCTGGGTACAGTACCGACAAGGTGCTGTTTTGCCTCACAGTCTATTTTTTGCTTCAATGTGAGACACATGAGTACAGCCGACAACGCCCCTGTTTCTCCCCCTCTGATTTTGAGACTGTGGGTTTGTGTCGTTGCTACCAATTTGTGTGTCTGTGCTCCTTGTTTTGCGATTTTGTGTGTATGTGCTTATGTGCGTGAGCCTCACTGTGTGTTTAGGCACCCTGCTTTGTGTGCTGCTCCTGCTGTGACAGATGGAGCGCAGCCCACGCCCAGATTAACAGACCCACATTAATGAAATCAGGGTTCTGCTTGCTGTCTAACTCTCCCTCCCTATCAGTTCCTCCCTCCCTCTATTTCTTCCTTCTCTGTCACTGCCTCTATTTCACAGCCCTTTCTCTAAACCGAGCTCAGAGGGATTCAGAGAGAACTTTGCAGAATTGCAACCATCCCCTGGAGAGAGAGGCTGAGAGAGACAGGATAGATATGGGCAGGTTGCAAAGCAAGGGATTTAAAAAGAAGGAAGAGAATGAGCCATAAGGGATCAGGTAGATGGGCAGGTAGGGAAGCGGTGGACATAAACAATTTGGGAGGGAGTGACATTGAGTAAATCAGAGTGATTGACTGTAGCTAAGGAGAGAGAGGATGCTGTATGAGACTGCTGTTGCTAGGGGAGAGTGGATAGACTTGACAGAGAGAGAGAGAGAGAGAGAGAAAGAGGGGATAGAGAGCTTGTAGCATTATTCTCCATCAGCACAAGCACCGTCACCATGACTCCTACCAATGTCCTACTGCCTCACTGGAGGATGTAGTTTCCACAGCAACCATTCATGGCCTGTGATATTGGCGGGAGGGAGGGGGGGGGGGGGGGGGGGAGGTGGCGGGTAG
>JAPZDV010000026.1:12940952-12957228 GCA_029814665.1 Acanthurus lineatus
AAGTAGGTCATTGCTGTGAAAAAAATAACCAAAGTGATGTGTTCTCTTACTGGTAGACTATGTTAGTCTTGCTACACACTGAACACAAACATTAAAGGTCCCCTCCACTCAAAATTGTGTTTTTCTAACGTTTATGTCACTTAAAATGTCAGACCTTGGCTATACTTTTTTTCATTCAATCAAAGTTTGTCACTAGAAAGTTGTTTTCAATTTTCTTCTCTGAAGAAAATGTCTGCATATAGCCTGGAGTCTAAGATTTAAGCATGCCAGGCAAGTGAGGTACGACAAAAATTCAAAAGCCAATCGCAGGCAAGGAAAAGTGGAAATAGATTTAATCTTGGACTGCTAAACACAAAAAATTAACATATGCAAAATCTGATACAGTACATAATTTGAAAAAAGCAAAATATTTCCTTTCTCAACAGTCCCAGTAATTTCCACCGAAATATCACTGCTTTACTTTATTACCTTTCTGAGCCTTTCTCATAATGATGAAGATTTAATGTCTTATCAAACAGTGCCATGGATGTTAGCTTTGGCCAGGAGGGAGCCTGTGATTTATCACCCACTCAGTAGTCTCGTCTTCAAAACTTCTCATTAAATTCCACCACCTCCCACCTTTTATAGCATGTCATGGCTGTTTCTCGTGATATGCCACTTTATTGACCGATTAGATTTTTGCACAGAGGCAGCTCAGGATATCGATGTACTCTCCTTGTAGTCAAAGTTTTAGCAGTAGGCCTGATTTATGAGTACAAATGCACATGAGATTTGCCTTTTATATACTTTGCAGCAGCTAATCTAAATGCACTGATGCGAAAGGGAGATAATCATTAATTACAACAATATGCTGCAGTTAATCTTAAACAAATATATGAACATCCAGTACTGTTAAACAACATCTGGAAATCACTGTCCATCAACTTTGATTGCATTTGAGCACCAGGCATCACTGATATAGAACCCAAAATCTTTCCCCTCTGTCATTGCTGGAGACCTTTCACTCTGTTGGCTCAGAACACCGCCAGCCCTTAAAGTGACAACAGCTTTTTCTGGGATGTTGGGTCTGAGACAGGTCTCCAAAGCTGTAAATACAATAGTCTCTGATTTTGCATTGCTTGGCCAGCATGAGTACCACTTGTCCGTTTCATTTTCCTGCAACCAAACATTAGTCAGGAGCAGTCTTAGGTCCAAGCTGGGCTAATGGCACTTATTCTGGCCCTGTTCCCTCTCCTCCTGGGACAGTCTGGCTGGTCTGGCTGGGTGGTCAGAAGGTGCCCTCAGGCAGTGATTCTTTTCAGAAGTCCACTGCTCTTAATCTAAACCTTGCGTTTCCTCTTTCAGTGCTTACGGGTGTATTTCTCTTACAAGTAATACATGTTTCAGCAATAAATAAAGCTGAAAAAATAACAGATAAAACAAAAACTGTAGCAGTTTTGAAGGAACTACCTGTTGTTGCATCTACGCGCACTGTCATTGCCTGTGCAACATAGCTAATGCAGCGGGAGTCATTAAATGTGCAAATCAAAAAGAGATGGAAGCTAATAAACTGATGCACAGAAGGAAAGGTTGCATACATAAATACAAGCCACCACAGTGCACCTGTTATCCTAAGTAGTAGCTTGCTCAAGTGGCGCAGCTTAGCAAACTTCAAGTAACACTTTATATCTAGCCACCCTATATTTTATAGAAGCCTGTGCTGAATTTGTTTTTTTAAAGAGAATAACAGGATTTCAAAAATAACATGAAATTACTACAGCCAAGAATAAATAAATACAGTATCTTATTGTATGAAACAGAGGGTGTGAACTCAATGGGCATTACATCTGCCACTTTACATCTGCTCCTCAGATGCTAAAGCATTTCTGCATAAAAATGACCCTGTAAATTGGAAGAACATTTGTAAATCCAGCAGAATTCATTCTATCAACATCACTTCTCATTTTGCTTTTCAATCCTGCCTTAAATTTGCATGCATAAAGGACAGATAACCTGTGCCTCTGAAGCAGGCAAATTTTGCTTTAAAGCTGGTGTGTTTCATAAATGGTTTTCAAAACATTAATTTCGTTGCAAAATGCATCAATGATGGAATGCAAAGAGTCTCAGTAATTCTCACTAAATTGTTTGCTATTACAATCAGAGTGTGTAGGATATTTTAGTGTTTTCTTTGACTTTTTATCAGTTACATTTGGTCATTTTTATAACTACATGTGTTTGGAGCAAATTGATGGAAACCTAGATAGGTAACCAATTATCCATCTCTGTGTTTCTCATAGATGCTGAAGGGGGAGAGGTGTCCCCCCCAATGGGTGCCGGCGTAGACAGCAACAGTTGGCACTTTCGCTATGGCCCCGGCGGTCCGGGTGCCCCCCCACAGCACCTGAAACCTGGCGAGGTTACCCCAGAAGCTTTCATCATCCCTGGCTCCCCAGCCATAATATCCATCAGACAGAACCAGGGGGGAGAAGATGACAAGAGTGATTTCATTACATTTGGAAAGAAAGAGGAGGCCAAGAAGAAAAAGAAGAAGAAGAAGGAAAAGAAAGACAAGAAGGATAAGGGGAAGGATGATGGAGATGAGTAAAGGAGCAGAAGAAGACAAAAGCAAAGTAGAAAAGGGCGTTGTTAAAACAGAGGTACCACAAGTCCAATGGGCAAAAAGAAAATGTGAAAGCTATTATACATTTTCAATTTATTACCTAGTTTCACTGATTACATTTAAAAGTTCTTTCTGTTATGAACCTGGCCTTACCAAGATTCATTTTACCTTAAGTCCCTTACTGAGGTAAATTATTGACCTTGCCTTGACAAACAATAAAAACTTATTGAGTTTGCTCCACGCCCCTATGTGCCTATACACCCCAAATCAACTCATGTCAGTCATCAGTCATTTTCCCAAAAAAACAAAGGATCCCTGTTTGCCCTAGTCTTGAATTTTTTTCTGTGTTAACCCACTGGGCACGTTGGCACCTCTGTCTTACCCCCTCCTCAACTATAATATGTAAACCATTCTCTCTGAGAGAAGACAAACACTTTGTACAAGAACAACAAAAAGCTCTGTGCCAGCCAAGGAAAAGAAGAAAGACAACAGAGATTGAGACAGATGTATACCATCTGTGGCTGGACACACATTACTTGTAAATAGCACAGGAGAGAGTCACTGAAACTAAGGCTAACGTGACACTGCTGCAGATTTCGCTGGTAACTACCAACAGTGTTTCCTGAGATCTCAATGAAATCACATGCATACGCGCGCATGCTCACACTTTGAAACATGCAAACACGTACATACACATACCGTGACAAAGTAGACAGGGGAAGCACTTGCAACCCGAGAGAGAGGGAGAGAAATAGCAGAAGACAAAAAATCAGCTGACATCAACAAAAATGTGCTTAAAACTAGACACTGCAAGCTTTTTGTCCTGCACAGTCACCTACACGGTGGGTGTGTGTACATCAGCTCTCTCAGGATGGAAGCAGCATCCTTTGCAATCACTCTGTATTTGCCCACTGCATTTGATGGACACAGAGAGCTTCATCTCCAACCAGAACCCCAACTGAGGAATGCAGAGAGCACCAGAAAGATGAAGAGATGGGAAGATATCCTGCATTCTCCTGAGGATCATAGAAAGGAGAGTCTAGCTGAGTTGGCTTGTGACTCCTCTTTCAGTCACTGGACTCTGATGAAACTTTACTGAATATTAGGAGAGTATTGAGATTTTGATTACACCTTCTCCTCTTCCCCTGCTGTAGCAAAAGCCTAATGCTTTCTGCTTTGAATGTTTGGTAACAACCAGTCCTTATCTGATACCTTGAGTTTACAACTGCTCACCTGCTTGTACTTGCCCCAAGCTGCCACGAGTCCTCTCCTCCCTAACTGCCTTTTTCCCCACGATCATTCATCCCACTGACTGCCTCTTCATGTGATGATGAAGTCTGTGAACTTGTTCTGTTTTACTTTATTCTCTAGAGAGATTCACTATGACATACTCTGGCTTTTTTTTTACTTTCTTCCTCATAGCTTTAACTGCTTTTTGCGTGTCATGCCCACCTGTATTTACCCTCAGACGTTGCACCTAGGCCCCGCTCTGACCCCCTGCTTAGGATCGATCCTGGTAATGGCCTGCTCTGAACATTGTGGTGTGCTGAGAACAGCATGGAGTAATGTGGATGAGGCCTGGGGAAGCCCAGTCAGGGGTCTATGTCCTGAACTCTTGTCGGATGTCTCTCTAAGTGCACAAAGGTTTAGCACTTTCAACTTGCAAGTACAAAAGTAAGCCGTTCATTTTCCTGTTTGTAGCCACTAATGAGAGGGGACCAGGTGGGATGAGGCAGGTTACAGAGATGGAGGGGTGGAATAAAGTGAGGAGACAGGTGCTGTTGGTGGACCCTCCCCCTCCATGTACAAAATAAAAGCATTGTACTTCAAATTGATTGTTTAGGATCGTTGAGTCACATATTAGCTTATCTGTATGCTGTAAATGTGGCGTAGACTTTTTCATAGATTGTCTCTACATTAGTAATGAAAACCTGCTAAAATAGCAGGCGTCTAGGAATCCCCTGCCTGCAGCTGCATCCCACAGATCCCCTCTCAGTAGGTTTGAAAAAGTGGCGCCCTCATGCCTGAAAACCTGCTTCCGTTGGTTCCCCTCCCCTGCCTGTAACTTGTTGCCATGTCCCCAAAGTTTTGCGGCTCAGTATGACGTCACTCCATTAAGTGGCTGCTGCATGTACTGCTCTAAGGAAACACATACTATATAGAGAAATATATATATAAATAGATAGATGGCTATGATTTTATTCTTTTGTATTATCATTTTTCTTCATTACTCGCACAGGAGATATTTGTATGTACTTCTGTCTGCCAAACATCTATGTACTACAATCTTCACGCTCCACAGATGTTGTATGGCATCCACTAAACCTCTTTAGATATTTGTAAATGCTATAGTGTGATACCTTTCAAAGCAAGTTTGTTATTTTTCTTTTACCAACTATGATTTTTGCTTTTGAGAACTAGCAAAGCAAAGAAAAAGAAAAGAAAAAAAAACACTCTGTGTCCAGCTTTGACATGACGATCTAACTAACACTGTAATATTGTAACTGAAATATGTATGATCCTATGATGAGCTATCACTTCCCTTTCACTCTAAAAAAAGAAAATGACTGAAAAAAAAATCCAATGTAAAAAACGTAAATGTAGTGTATGCTTGTGTTTAGTGAGCATTCATGCTGTCATTCTTTCCCAATGTATGGTGGTGAACTATGGTGGCAATGTGCTGTCCTAATTGGACCAGCCCAGATCTGTTGTAAAACCTTCTTTTGTACACCCATTCATCAACTGTGACAGTGAAGTAGTGAATTTCATTTATTTCATTTATTTTCTGACTTTTTTTATTTCATCTAAATGGATACAGTGGTAATGTGTTTTGTTTATAAATCACTAATAAAGTTTTCTTTCTTAAAAATGAATGTGAATTTCTTGTCTTGGGGGAGGGCTCCGTTTGTGTGTTGTTTGTATTGTTTGAACAGATGACATTTGTAGAGATGCATATCAATATAACTAGATATTTATTACACAGAATAGAATATGGTTGAATTTCTATTTTGGTTTTATTACACATGGTGAATTTGATCAAATACAGTCCATTTGTATTTTTTTCAAATATTGTATAATAAATAAGACCATTTATGATTAAAGATAGCCTTAAGTAATGAAAAACTTAATTATAAATCAGTATCAGAATTGTCCTTTTTTTTACAAGGCTCAGGAGATTGAAAAGGGCCAATGCAACGCTCCAGAAATCAGGAAATGAATAAATCAGGCAGAGGGAGAAAGGGTACGTCTTTTCACATCAATGAGGACGTGTATGATAGTGATAAATCTACAGACTACTCTCCTCTATCATATATGCTCATGTCACACTTCTTTCTCTGTGCGGACAAACGCTCAATTGAGAAACACAGGCAAAATGACCCGCCTAATGTTGATGCCTCATTTATCCTTGTTGGTCACAGCTGGTCCAAACAGTCCCCTGTGAAAGGAAGCCTCCAGAAACAACATAATTTAATAGAGTGGCTAAGTAGATTTATTGTATCCCAGTGGGTGGGTTTGTGGAAAAAAAAATATCACAATAGAAAGACATCAGTCATACTGGCCTAGAAAATGTGGCATTGATAATCAATACTTTTATCCAGTCATCTGGCAACTAGTTTGATTGTGTCCTGAGGATCAACAGCAGATTTCCCATTTTGTTGTTTTGTTTGTCTGGAATAATCAAAACTTCAGATTTAGTCATGGCTAAGTGTTAAATAAATGTAGCTGAGAAGTCTTGTGTTCTCATGCTATTGTTGCTTGTACAGTCACCCTTGTACAGCTTGACCATTCATCATTTATTGCTCATTTATTGCTTTATTGCTTTTATATATGAACACATACTTAGATAATAAAGCCGATTCTGATTCCGTTTCTGATATTAATACTAATTCTGCTCTTTAATATGTAAATTTGTAAAGCCTACCTCTCTCCACTTTGGCTTTCATCTTACAGTCATAGAAGGAAGATGGCAGTGTGAGAGGTTCAAGAGTTCACGTTTTAAAAATCGCTTGCAAAAATGCTGCATCCCATTCCTTATTTTATTCTTTCAAGGAGAAAGACAAAATGGTTTCTATGGTTACATCTATTTTGGGAATAGTCTCTATGGCAACAGCCTTATATACCTACCAAGGGGTTACCTACCAGGGTTGAAACTGTAGGGTGCCCAGGATGGGGTCAAGGCATGTGTGTGGGGGTGTGTCCTTTCATGTGCCACAGGCAGCACAGATGACTATGACTGCTGATTTGATGATGCGATAACACACAGAGTGTCTCTGACTCCTCACTGACATTTTACCATTAAGAACAGCAGATCTGTGGACAAACAACACTTTAACAAAAGCCACTAACACCCACGTATTTGAAAATGCCCAAAGTTTACATATTCCCATGAGCATTCACAAAATGTTTTCTGGTCTTTCTAAATTTTGGCTCACTGGAGTTATACAAACAAATTAACAAACAAATGAGCAAACCAGCTCAGTGTGCAGAAGAGTAGCTTGCAGTGTTTGGTCTTCAGAATAGTGAATACTGGCTTATGAATATGGATATTTAATATTACAGAGTGAACAGCGCCTTGCATGCTGAGCAGTGGCCACGGTGCTCACTCACTGACTGTTCAGTCTACAAAGGTAAATGTGAACCAGTTTGTACACAACATAAACATAGATTGTGTTGTGCAAAGCATAAGTCTACTTTTATTTAATCCTAAATGGACTGAGATAACTGAGGGAAAAGGGTCAAAAAGATAAATATAAACAGTAAAATGATTTAAAGAGGCTAGTAAGACAGACTGAGTACATTCTAAATCATGGTACACTGAAACTGAAGTGTGCATGTGTTGTCTTAGTGGGTGTGTTGGCTGGTGATGTTGCCAGCTGCAGTGACTCAGCAAAAGCATCCTCCTGCTGAAGAAGGCAAATGGAGTGACTTGGAAGCAGTCAGATGAAGATGGAGCGATTAATGTGCACAATAATTTTGGCCCCTGGCAATAACAGCACTATGCTGTAGAGACACAGTGTACGAGAGAGTGCAATAGAGTTACTGGAACAGAGACAGACAGTAGGTTTAAAATTTTAAGCAGCCTGTGTTTGTTTTAGCCTGTCAAAAATGCAATTGATCTTAAAAGGCCTACAGGTAGTGTAAGTGAATAAGCACAGCTGTAGATATTTTATGCAGTTTGCATTAAATTACTTTAACTTGTTTTTTTTATTATTAAAAATTGGCTGCAGCCTTTATTTGAATAGTTTTACTTTAAAAAGGTGGCAAAATATTGCAGGAAAAAAAAGAAATTTGACAAAAATAAAAATACTTTTTTGTCAATTACAATAAATCAATGAGATTATTCATTTTGAGTTAGTGATGTTCAATCCGTGAGTGGAATTACCATCTATCTATCTATCTATCTATCTATCTATCTATCTATCTATCTATCTATCTATCTATCTATCTATCTATCTATCTATCTGTTGATGCATTTCCACTTATGTTCTAAAATGTAGTTTTTTTTTTTGTTTGTTTTATTTGTTTTTAGAAATGCTTGTTCTTTTGTCTGTGCTTGTGTAAGTGTTAACGTCAGTCCTTATAGTTTAGGTCTATTATCTAATTTTCGATGTCAAACTTGTCCCTCACAACATCTTTTAAACGGATGGCAATAAGCTGAAGAATAAAAACAACGGGCCTACGCAAACATGCCTTGAAGGTTTAATATGAAAGCCCTCTCAACAATAACGGGTCTCTATTGTGATAATCTCTGCCTCTGCATTTTGATAGTGTAACAGATTGGAGTGCTGGACTTAATGTACCATGATGCAGCGCGAGCATGACGTATGATTTAATGGTCACTGCCTGAGACGCTACATGATTTTCTGTAAGGCTCATTAAATCTAACAAAGAACTGGACGTAGAGTCATTTTGGTTTACAATGTCAGAAAATTTTCAAAACCGAGGCTCATATAAAACCTCACTGTTTGATACACACATGGCAGGGCATTGCCTTTTCCATTCACTCCTCTTTGCTGCACTCGCACTATCTGCAGGAGTACAATGCAAAAGGCGCCATCTCTTGGTCGAAACACCTCAACACATTTTGCTACAGTGCAACAGATCAGCTGGAGGACGTGTTAAAGACAGTATGTCGTACTAACCCTGTTTGGACTTTGACTTAATGAATAATTAGACTCACAAACCAAAAAACAGTGGTAAAGAAAAAAGTAAGGGTAATAAAACGTAATAATTAGACTTTCAGTTTAGTTAATTTAATTAATTAGACTTTAGTTTAATGTTTCCCCAAAGTGTCATTTGACTAAATGTGAAATTATAGTTTTGAGTATCAGTATTTCTTGTGACTCAAGCATTGATTAAAATCCATTCGATTCTGATTTCAAATTAACTATACAAGAGATTATTTTCATTGATGGTCGAATTCAAAGAGGATTCTCATAATTGTGTTTCTTTGAAATTCTCAATTCTAAAAAATGTTTGGGGTTCCTCCAATAAATTAAAGATATTTTGATGTTTAAAAAAAATGTCCCCATTGTTTATGTATATTGTTAAACATATGTATCCACATAATAACTTTTGAAATATATACGATGTAACAAAATGTAAAATATTTTTTTAAAGAAATTTACTCTGTCAATCACTGTAAGGGCGCCATGTTTTTTTTCCTTTTGTTTTTCCAGTTATTTCCCATGTGGTTGTGTCTGTTTTCCCCTTCTCTGTGTTGTTGTTCAGTTTGTGAGTCTGGAGCTGGGTGGAGCTGAGGATGTCTTCTCACACTGATTAGTCTGCCACCTGCTGTCATCACACACCTGTTCCTGATCATGCAATCAAGCCACCTACACTGCTGCAGGATGAAAGACCAGCTCAGTCATCCACTCCTCACCAGATTGCCCATTACTATCTCATGGTATACTGTTAGACTCTTATTGTTTCTTGTGCTTATGATCTTTTGCTCTAGTACTTACCTTATTTTTCTCATGTTTAGGTATCCCGGGACAAGTAACCTGCTTCACCTGTCTTACTTTCACTCCCTCATCTCTCTCCCAAGAATCCCGTGCCCTTCTGGAAAATCCTGCAACTATAACACTCCTGAGCAGTCCTTTCCCTCCTGGCTCCACCTTCAAACGCTCTGTCTCCCTGTCCTTTCACCTGCTATGCTTTTAGGCTCCTTATCATCTCTCTGCTTTCCCTGACAGAAGAAGAAGAAGAACTCTGTCACTGGTTTGAGTTTTATTACACTAAAAATCCCTCCTTGCAGTTCACTTGCAGCCTCTTTTTTGTCTGTGTCTGCACCCTGAGGTCCAGCCACTCAGTGTTCTTGACAATCACATTAATACATGATACATAGAGATACTGGGTTTTTACACATGAATGAAATAAAGGGCCATAGTGCAGTACAGGTTAGTTTACCTGCGACAAGTTGGCAGCTTGAAGAAGGTTGACTGTGCATACTTACTCTTGTTCCATTTAAGTAAGTAAAAGTTGGCGTTTGAGAGCAGATATTGCATTTTTTCAACAAGAGCTATAAAGATTTAAAAAAACAATGAGCGCCAGTTCCATAAACTTAACTGACAGTCTCATAAAAACCCCATTCATGGCTGTTATAAATATTTTCACTAATCATTGATGGATTATGTCTCAGAGTGTAAACATCAGCATGTTGATAAGGCTTCACAATCAAGAAATAAAACTTCAAGAATCCTTTTTTCTACATCCAAAACAAACATCAATGTTTCCATCAAAGTATTGTCCAGACATTTTGATTCTGCCACCCTAATTCAAGAGATAGATAATCTACTGTTTTTCTGAAACCTAAACAGTATTAAATGTGTGATATGTGTATTAATCTAATCGAATATAATAGTGTCTCACATTGGATTTAAGGGCTTATTGAATAGCATCAGAAACTGTCAGTATTTTAGAGTTTAATTTGGTCATTTCCTGTTTTATGTTAAAAAGGTTCAAGTGTCTTGGCTGACTTTTATTTCTTGCATTTGCCTTGTTTACTGTGCCACTGGTATTAATTATTTAACAAAGGTTAATTATTTAACGTGTATGTAGGCCCTGTGTTTTCCCCCCTTTCAGCCACTAAGTCATCGGCATCTGTCTTCTAGTCTTGCCTGTGTTTCCTGTGCCATACTGGCTTGTTCTTTATTTAGTTTTGGTATTTATATTTTATTCTTGGACTTGCCTCAGGCTGCCCGTCAGGTTTTATTGCTTGCCTGTTTTGTTGACTTGAATCATCTTAATGTTATTTAAGTTCACTTTTTTTTTTTTTTTTTAGTCTGCATGCCTGGGGTTTTTCATTTGAAAAACAGCAACAACACAACTTGATTAGATAAAGACCCAGCGGACACCAGTTTTTCTGTAGGATCTTGAGATGGTGAGATCTGCCAAGAATGATATCTTCTTTGCATGAACAAATCTATAGACTATACGGTTAAGCTAAAGGTATTTGGTTTTTGTAAGTCCCAGGTATGGTTGTGCTAAACTTAAGTAAGGGATGGATAAGATCATGCTGACCATTCTGAATATGTCCCCCTTGTGGATCTTTGATTGGAGCCTGCCAGTTATCAGCCTGTTTGCTCCCAGTCACTCCTGCCTAACAGCCACCCAAACAGCTTTCAGCTCACTATCATTAGTCTACTTCCAAGTTAACTACCATCCAATGTGCTATCTTACAACCTGCCTCCAAGCTAGCTTGCAAGCAGCATGCCTGCAACCAGCCTGTTAGCAACCAACCTGCACTCAATTCGATTTGACTGGGATTTGTGAGGCTGAGGCCTTCCTTTTCTAAGTCAGCTACTCTGTGACTTGCCTGTCCTGTTGACACTGCCATGCAACATGTGTGGTGCCCTTGAATCACGGTGAGAGGGTGTCTTTCTCTTAGCTTGGGAGGCACACTCACAGGCAAAAAGAAAAAAGATGTGTGGACCAGGAGGATAAATAAGGGCCTCAGTGAGCACAGTAAGATATAGAAAGAGCTCTTTTTAAAGTGGCAATGCTGCACCTCATTTTTTTCCTTGAAAGAGACAAGTGGCAGATGACAACCAAGCTGTGTTTTTCTTTTCTTTGAGCCATTTAAAGTGCTGGAGAGAGAGATGGATCCGAAAAGTCCATCAGGTTGTCTGCCGTGTTTCTGGAGAATGGTGAGTCACACATTGCATGAACCTACTGTGAACCTACTGCCAGCAACTGTTTGGGTCTTAGAAAGTCAGTTTTATCCATTGTAAGGAGGGCTGCATATTGCTGAAAGACATTGCCAGCACATTCAGATTATTGGCTACTGAAGTCAGCTATATGTCCAGCTTGAGTATTGTATTAAAGTATTCCAGCATGTATGTCCTTATTCTGCATTATGGCAGGTAGAGGATTTGCTGCCTTTTATGCTACGTGGGACACATATTTAAGTCCTAATAAGCCAGCTACACATATTCAAACTTCAGTGCTATTGCATGCAAAATATAATATTATTAACCATAGAGTCCAAGAGAAGGCGGAGCCTCTATGAGAGAGCTATAGTTTTATCTGTAAAATGTATTTATCACACTTGAAAAGAACCAGGTGGTGCATAATCTTTAAAATGACTCCCATGAATGATATAAAATCATTTTAAACACTTCAGACCCAAGATAAGAACTGCAATGGCAAGTGAAAAGCTGCATTTTATTGGTTGTGATGTCCCTTTACAGGTACTTCAACTGCTAAAAAAAGACTGGTTAGCCATTCTTTGAAATATGACCCGAATGAATAAAATAAAACTAATAGAGGCATAGATAACCTCTGACTAACGAGGCAGGTGCTACAATAAGTTTTAGGCAAGTAGAAAATTCTCTTTTATGGGTTGTTTTGCCTCTTTAAATATATTTAAGATAATGATGATGAGATTTATATTTAATTTCATAGAGTTCCCATCCTTAAATTGTTCAAATAACAGTATAATTTCCAAACAAAGGCTTACACAAGAATAAGAACCCAACAAATCTGAACACTTCCTGCCTATAATTATGTAAATATCATAATTACACCACAAACTGCAAACACTTCCTTGAGCATAATTCTGATAATACGGTTACAAAAGACGTTTCAGTTCATGAGGCAACACTTTTTAAATAATTTACTGAGGCATACATTTATGCGCATTTGCACTTTTGAACATTTTTCCCTGAGGCAGCAGTAGACGTAAAAAAAACTGGGTGATACAGCTTTAAGAGGCCGTGCGCGCTCACGCGGACGGGCGTTTGGCGGCCGTTCACTCAACGCACGACACCGGCTGAAAGTATTGATACAGTGCGCCTATAAGAATTTTTTAAAAAAAGATAAAAAACTCGATATCATATTTAATCGTGAGTTAACGTTTTGGCCTTTGTTACCGTCACCGCAACACAAGTATGCAGTAGCGGGACTTGATGTTAGCTTAATCAGGGTAAAGTTGGTTGTTATTAGCATGAGTTCTAAGCCGGCTGGATAAACAAACGTTAGCGGCGAAAGACTGAAGAGTCGTTTCACAAATGCTAACAGTTGGACAAAATATCCGACTCAACCATGCAGCCTGGTTAGTACTGTTACCTTACACTACAACACTTTTTTAAATGATATCCTGAAAATGTTTACTGAAGTTGTGTGCGCGTTCAAAGTTTGTAAGGTTATGGTTGCCCCTGAAATGTCACTTAAAATAGGTAAGGTTAAGGTTATGCTGAGGCCAGTAACGTTACAACAAGAAACGGAACACTAAATGTTAGCTAGTTAACACAGTGAGGATAGCAGATCAAACAAATAGCACATCTACAGGAAACAAAATCCGCGTTAGTCATCAGCTAGTTTAGACCACAACAGCCTTAAGTGCCATTTAAAGGGTTTCAACAGGGGTATCACATTAAAAATAGCTTTGGTTTTAATCCAATTATGCTCATATCATACTTGCAACTTGTAACTGTTAGCAATGAACACACTGTTAAACGTTTGTTTGGGATGGACGCGTTTGCGGTTTGTTACTGTTTTTTATTGTTGTTGGTTTGTAAAACAGACACCGATGTTGCAGCGGATTGTGAGCTGTAGTTTCCTTGGTAAATACACAGACCTTTTTGGCCTTTAATACAAAGGATCGGAGTTTTTTCATACCAAGCTGCATATACTGTCAGTAAAATGCACAGTAGACTAGACAACTTTTGATTGCAATTTGTTCTCTTCTAGGTTTTTTTCTACCCTCTGAGAGAAAACCTTTCCTTGTAGATAGCGCTGGGAATATCTTAAGAGGTTTTTTTGCTCATCTTTTACAGCTACTTCACTGGTGAGAAAATGGGGTCATGGATGCAAAGAATTTTTTTCATAGGATAATTACATGCTTTTCCTGGGCGATACTGATAAGATATATGATAATTATGCACACCTGAAGGTAGGAAAGGCAAGAAGACACTACTAGATGTAACTGAAATCACTACTTTTTCCTTGTCTCAGAACCTTGTGTGAATATTGTGTTGTCTTCACCTAAAACCATCAAAAATGGCCTAATTGGCGACTACGTGTTTGTTCTCATGATACTTTTCCAATTTATGTTCAATAGTAGATTGTTAACAAATTGCAAAGGTGAATATTGGCACCTACAGTTTTGTAGTTTTTAGATGCTGTGCTTTTGAAGTCACTAAATGCAATTTTGCTTCATATAATCATCTCTACTTTTAAACTTGAACTGGTTTTTAAATGTTAGCATCCGAATTGTATGCATTGAAGCTTATTATTTCATTTATAGATGCTGGCATGGTTTTGTGGCAAATCAGTGAGATCAAACTCTTGTTCTTTTGGGATGCTGGGAAATTTGCATCAGGACGGAGTCATGAGAAAAAGTCCAAAGAATGGTCTACTTCATAAATAAGGATGATGACAGCGCTAGTTGTAATGTCTGTAAAATATCATTTAAGTAAGTGCGTAAGAACAAAAACAGAAACATCTTTGTATTTTGCAGTTGGTAGGTTCTTCTACACTACATGGGCTTACATTCTAGGACTGTTGTGTATTTGACATTTTCAGTGCACACCGACCGAGCAGTGCATTTGTTAAAGAACAAGGTTAATTTCACATGTTGAAATTTAATAAGAAGATACTAGCATAACTCTGACATCTACTGTGAGTAATGTAGATGCCAAGTTTGAACAAAAAGTATGCATTGAATAATGACAATTATATCTCTGCTCCTCCATTTTTTTTTAATTGTCAGTTGAAAAACCTTTAATGTTTAAGGGGTGTAATGCTAGACTGTGCTCATAATGCAGACTGTTACCATGGTGAAGAGGGGTGTATACAGATGTGTTGGCCATTGGCTCCCTCAAACTTCCTTACTTTTTATTGAATAATTTTTTTTAATCTTTATTGCTAAATCTTAATTACTTCTGGCAGAAATACATCAATCAGTGTTGGAAAAGGGATCGAAGGGGTGAAGACCATGTGACCTTGAGATTATTACTGCAAATGGTATTTTTTGACCATACAGTCAGACAGGCTGGACCAGACTTCACTGAAAGGGAAAGAAAGAGAGTCGTGATTTAGAGTTAGCAAACCTTGCATGGATCTAAGGCTATTCCACCACCAAGTCTTCCTTTGGAACCAAGAAGAATTCTTCATTGTATTTGTTGCTGATGTTTACATTATTCTCGGGGTCTGTATTGTTAAGCAAGTTTGACGAAGCCTTTCTTTGTGTGAGCTGGTGTGACAAAACCTAAAACTCCAATCAGTACCAGCATTCATACTGGAAGAAAACCAAAAACCTCACAAAGTGGTACAAAGAGAACAACATATTAGTCAGCATCAACATCCTCAAGGAGCTGGAAGCTGATTGTTAGACAAGGAGGCAGAAAAACAGGTATTTTTGTTTACATCACTGGAGCCTAGATGGGATAAGTGGACAGTTTTAGGTTATTGGGAATCAGCATCACAGAGAGACTATCATGGACATCACACGTCTCAATCATAGTAAAGAAAGCTCAGAATTAACTCCTTAAGACAACATTATTGTGACAAATTTGTGTTAACTTTAACAAAGGAGCAAAAAAGTGTCTCAATATGAAGCACCACAAAGTGACATGGAACATGCAAGAGGGCTATGAAGCGGGTGATTGAAACCACCCTAAATGTCACTGGACATCATTTTCTGAATGTCACTGACATTGGTGATGTGTGGTAACGGTGCAAACCTAGAGTATCCAAAAAAAAAAAAAAAAAAAAATCCTCAGCCGAGCCAAACCGTGTGCTGCCATCTAGCGACTGGAGAGTATATGCTGCGGTACCACCTCTGTCTCTGTCCATGGTCCTGAAAGAACTAGCGCAACTCTTTTTCTCTTTGAGCCGTATTTTATGAAGTTGTGACAAGTCCAGTGCTTTAATGAATGCACAATTCATTGAACCACAATTACATCTACAACGACTACCACTAATAAGGAGAATACTAGGAATGTTATGAAATTGTTCCCTCAGTGATGTAATTGCAGTGAATATTTTTACCAAAAACTTCAAATAAGATATAACTATAGCATATATGAGGAGCATTTTAATGTGAATATGTTAATCATATAAGATTTTTTGCAACTTCAGTGAACATGATCTTGTTTCAATTTGATTTTATGTATCGATTATCATTGGTCATCATAGTGTGGATTTCCAGATTTTTGCCATGATATTTATGAG
>JAPZDV010000026.1:13073593-13085255 GCA_029814665.1 Acanthurus lineatus
ATTACCCGCCCCTCTACGCAGACGTAGGAGGCACCGGTACCTTGAAACACGCCTTTAGCTATGAGGTGTACGGAACAACTGACTCCAGGAAGAGTGATGCAAAGTGCTCTGGACCTTTCAGTCAGAACACTTTAAGTGTTGACTATAGTTCCACCAGGACAGTGCCAAAAGCTGAAACAGTGTCAGAGAATCTGCTCACAGAGGTGAGATCAGCCTCTTCCTTGGCCCTTTAAAACACTTTATCCCACACTAATGCTTCACTGTTCAGTGTCTTGTTTTTTTCTTTTATTTGTACCTCAGTTCGGTTTGGCCACTTCTCACTCACTATTTGAATAGTTTTGGGCTTTTCCCCACCATAAGTCACCAGAAGGTCTACATATTCACTCACTATTCTTTTTACAGTAGTTGACATTTCCACCTCTCACTTTTTCTTATGATTAGTTATCTTCACTATTTATACAACAGTCATATTTGAATATGAGAATTACTTTTTTTGACAGCGCATTTACTGTATAAGAACATCTGTTTTTCTCTCAGTGATAAAGAATCAACAATTGACTTTATATCATGCTCCCTTTAACTCCCTTTACTGTTCCACTAGCCCACCTTTGTCAAAAGGACAGATTTAGATGCTGTATGTTCTTAATAAAATAGGTACTATCTCTAGATGATCATTTTTCTCGTTGCTCTGTGTTTATATTTTAGTCAGTATAAAAAATGCATCCAATAGTATTGCATTCTTTCCACACACTCAACACTGCTGTCAACTGTCTAGCGTGCTTTGTGACTAGTTTATGACTGTATCTGTGTGTGTGTGTTTTTTTTGTTTTTTTTTGTTTATGCAAGGTAATGTGTATTCTATACTTGTTAGTTTTGCTTTATGCCACTACATCCTCCTTGATGTATGGGCATATTTTTTGCTGCATTTTTTACCTTGATTCCATTGATTCATACTGATATATTAATGATGTGGCGCTGGCAGTTACAGTATATGAAAAATCCTGTACTGAAACTTACCCTTACCCTAAACAGCAAAAAAACCATGTGAAAATATGTTCTATTACGTCTGTCTAGATCTCTGTCCATTTTAATAGATTGACTTCTAACTCTGCCTTAGTGACAGATCAGTGCTGCAGCTAGAATAAAAAAAAAAAATCTGGGCTTCATCCCTGCTGAAACATTGCTACAGATTGCTTCTGCATAGAGACTTACAACCACACAGTGCACTACTTTTGCAGTGACCTAGTTCCCCTCATAACATGGTGCTGCTATGGGCACAGGGCTGCACACACAGAAAAAAGAAGCAGGGATGGATGCAAGCAAAACATAACAAAGAGAAGTGATGCATGGCAATAAAGAATGCGAAGACTGCCAAATAATATTGATTCGAGGTATAAAATGTGGCAGAGGAAATGAGAGGTAACAGCTATCACTTGTGATGGGGAGATAGAGAACGAGGGACAAAATCAGTGTGATAGAGAAGGAGAGAGGCAGCGGGGGAGGGGAAGAGGCACGTGGTAAACCAGCACAGTCTCCACTATCCCTGCACAGCATTTGTGCTAGTGATGCACGGCAGCCATTTTGATGTGAAGCCCTCTTTGTCTGCTTAGATAAGGGGGTCAGAGATGTACCTGAAATGTTGTTTCAGGTAAAGGACAAAAACATAATGAGATATTTGAAAAAATGGAGTAAAACAGGAATGACAGACAGAATAATGAGAGAAAGAGAGTGAGAGAGAGAGAGAGAGAGAGCTCCATTATTTCTATAAAAAATGACAAGAGAATGTCAGAATACTGACTTAGAATATTTGAAAATCTAACTGTCAGCAAAGACTGTTAAACAATACTTTTAATCTGCATCATGTAAGTTGTCACAGAGTAGCAGACTAGTTTCCCTGGCCCCTGCATGAGTGTCCGCATTTAAGGTGTTGACATTATTTGCTTAATATGAAAGTGTTGTGTTTTAAAAGTGATAGTGTGGTCTACGAGGTAAAAATAACTGTGATATTATGATGGCTGCAGTGAGGAAAACAATGGCACATGTTTAATATTTATTCTCCTTTGAACTTCTTTACATTGTTGTGTCATCAGATAAAATGGAACATATGGTTTTATTCAAAGACTCAGCTTAATGCATGAGGGATGATGCTCATATGATGGGGTTTAGGATAGTCTGTCTGCAGTTATATTGGCTCAGTTTTGTCCTTCATCAAAGATGGCATGAGATCAACTCTTGTGCCTGGTGTGGTCGCTCTGTGTGGTGCATGTGTTTTGGCAGTAAAATCTGCATGATGTTCATGGCGTGCGTCTGTGAAAACAGAAACTGTAATGCAGAAACCAAGGTTTACTGTGTTAACCTCCATATCCGCAGGAAGCAATCAGTCATCATTATTAGTCCACATCTGTGTCTGCTTTATGCGTTTGAACTGTGTTTAAACCATGGTGTCTAAATTTTTCAGGTTTGCTAGTGGTGTGGGTTTTTACTGAGAACTATAAATTCTTTTGGGCGGTGTCTACAAAGGGGGTCAAAGCTCACAGAAATGTCTTAATGACTTAGCCTGTTTTCTACCTTTTGCCCCTTTAATGTGCTTTTATTTATCTTTCTCTTGATTGAGAAACCTAATATGGAGCTGTCGTCATTCATTTACTTATTGACCACAAAAATATAATCACATGCAGAAGCTCTTAGTTCTCATAGGCCCAAATTCCTGTTCAAGTGTCCCACCTTCCTAGCCAAGCTGTCTGGTGAGCAGCTGTGTGCCCATGTGTGTGCTGGTGTGGTTCATCGACACACTGTGCACTGCATGTGTTTGAGGATGTGGTCGGTGTTTGTATTGTAACCCCTCATTGCAGTTTTGTTTACAAGATACCTCAGACACAGGGACTTTTGTGTTTGACTTCCCAGACAGCAGACATAATACATTTTATGTTAATAAAATGTACCAAGAAAAAAAACAATGAACTGAGATCCAGTGAAGAATACTTTCTCCACCTAATGATTGCTGTTGCCTTTCCCTCTGGTGCTGTTTTCTCTATGTTGCTTTATGCAAAATTGAGTCTTAAAACTTACAGAATATGTCCAGGCAGTTAGAGAGCATCATTAAGCTTGGAAGATCCTCTCCAGCCAGCATCCACATTGCTTAAGTGTCAAGGACACACCCTTTTTGTATATGATCCTGGCATTGTATTTCATTGTGGAAGGACAACAGAATATGATTTTGATTTTGATTTTTTTTTTTGTTTTGTTTTGTTTTGTTAGAAGGCCATTAAAAAACCCTGTACAGTCAAATACTGATGAGGTACATAATAAGCATGTAACAATTGTTGATACATTGCTTGGTCAAACATGTATTGATTACTACGGTGTATATCTTTTACTGTGTTCTTCAGGTGCATATGATTGATAGGAGGAGAAAAACTGATATGTTTATTTGTAAGGAATTGAAAAGGAATATAAGCTAGTGCATGCATACTCCTTATTTTGCATGAAGTCAGCTAGACCAGACGTGTGTTTGCCTATTAACATACTAAAGATGTATATGCGTTGGTGTCACAGAGGTGGAAGTGTGGAGTTCCTACACTGACTTATCTCTGACGAAGATTAAACCAGGGATTACTCAGAGGGCTGCAATATGGGGCCAATTGCAAACCCAAAAACAGACCCAGAAACATATCCACATTGGCTTCAATACATACTTTCTCAAAGGTCAAATACGTCAGATTTTGACCCCATTGTAGTTTATGATATCTGTGTTTGATTCTGCTGAGCCAACAAAAACAACTTTAATGAAACCATATCAAGTTCCCACTTTTAATTCTTTGAATGTGATTTTGAAGGACAGAATCTTGCCTTTGACTAAAGATACAGTGCATCATATTTTTAATATTGTATGTAGTTACCTCAAATGCTGTCCATGTTGTCAGGGTTATGTAAACTTTTTTAAAAATTCTGCTTCGCCCTGATAGAGCAATAAGAATAATTTTTTAAAAAAGTAACTGTTGTTTTTATGCAATTTATGTAATCAAAAAAAGTTAACATTGTTGTAAATTGCGACTAAAATGAGATTGCCACTGTTCAGCAGTCAGTCTAGGTTTCCAGCAGTCTTCCTTTTTGCTCTTGATCTCATTTTCTGCATCCCTCCCCTCCCCCTCTCCAGCTGCACCACTTTGCTGCAGAAAGAAAAGGAGACAGAGAGAAAGGGAGAGGGAGATTGCTCAGTGTGGGACATTTTGTTCGGTCTATAAAAAGCTATTTGACGCCATACAGTGTCATTTCATCCTTATGGGGGTCGCCATTTCCATGACTAGAAGAAATATTGGCTTTGTATCACTTCTCAGCCATTTATCAAGAGATGCTTTATTACCCAGCAATCTATAAACACATGCTTTGTTTGAATAACATCATTAATAAGCATCTTTCTGAATCTTGTTCCTCTTCGTTTCCTCTGTCCTCTCATGTATCCTCCTTTTTTTGTCTTTTTTTTCACCATTGCCAGCTCTCATGAAGCAGGGTGGGATGCGAGCAAGAGAAGTGGGATGTGTTGCCATAGCAACAAGCTGACTCACTGGCAGGACTGTACCATTTTTCATTGAGCCATAGGGGGTCAGCAGAGGATGCAGCCTCTAGGTTGTGATAGCTTCATACATTTGTTAATGCTGGCAGGACAGGAGACACCCCTGTTTTGGGCAAATCGTTGCAGCATCCTCAGACCTGGGGTAGCTGATGATGAAGAAGAAAGGGGAGGGGTGGAGGATGATCATGGCTGTTCTTTATATTTGCCTTAATCGATGCTGCTCTGTTTGTTTTGCCTTCCCCTGCTCCTTGTGGTATATTAGCTAATATACAGGCTTAGATTAACCAGTGCATTATAAAATTCTTTGTGTTTGTTACAATCATGTGGAAAGAACAGCAGTGTGTTGACATCTTTCTCTTTGTTTTCCTGGTGGCTTGTTTTTCTGATCAACCTGGTTATTTTGATTGTATGTGGGGGTTTTTTAGACCAGCTCTAATCTTAATGTTATCACTTATAATTTTGTTCATGTGCACAAACAAAAGGATACCTACACTGAGTTATTTAACCTATAATAGTCTGGTGTTTGCTTTGTTTTGTCAAAGAAGCTTAAATTTGCTCTCAGTCAGACTCATAGACACATCAGCTGTGACAAACACAGGGTCACAGAGCAAAGCATCTCATTAATAAGGCATGGATTTGTCTCAGGGCATCGCCTTGAGGCCCCCTGCTGTTGCTATGAGGGTAGTGGCTTAGTATAGCAGTGCAGTGCAGTATTTTTGATGTGATTCATACATAAGTGGTATTAGCAGGATGTGATGTTCCAGGCCCAAGTGGCTGACCACACCAAAACATATAAATGCTTCTATTTGAATCCGGACTTTATGGTTGAATTGTACTGCTATAGGTAATGTATTCTAAACTAGTAAAATCTGATGAAAATGTTACATAAACACAGTGGATGAGGTTGAGCTACTGCCTCTGTCTCAACAGGAATATTTCTCTTTGTTTTATCGTTACTATCATCTCACTTACAAGGTCAGTAATGCTTAAACAAATTTATCCTCTCTGTAAATCTCTCTGCTCACTTACTCATATACACACAAACATACTCATATGGCAATATCTTACCTTTTTTTAGTGAGTTAAATACTTAATGCTTGATGAGCTGGACAGACATCCAGCCTCCTCTATTCTTTAATTATTTAAAGTAACTTAATCATACTTTTGCATTTGTTTGCTGTATGATGAGCTTTAAGCTGCAAAAGTTTTCCTCATCTTCATACTTTGTTACAGTATGTGCTGAGAGGGACTCAGTCTAGAGGCCTGACAAACATACAGATTTAACAACACATAATAGTTTCCACATGTTTACTCTCCAATGGTTCATGTGCAGACACAGCAGACTTTTGTTTTCATCTATTCACCAGAGACAATTTGTTATTAATAAACAGAAATTCCATACCCCACAAGTCACCACACTAATTCATAACCTCATTTTCTGTGAGCTTCAGGGTAAGTATGGTGGTTGGTGTACTTCCCAAAGCCAGAATCTGCACGCTGACCACCAATCTAACCGACATCCTTTCTCTCTTGTTTTTCTCTTTCATGTGTCCCCCTTGTTGCCTGTCTCTGGTCCTGTTTTCTCCCTGACTCCCGTTAAATCCCATCTCTCCAAATAAGGTAAGAAACAGTTTTCCATCTATTTTGCTCACAACAATGTCATTGAACACATAAAATAGTACAAACTTTCATGATCCTGTAAGAAGTACAAAATAACTGATGCACTGACTACTGAACAACATACTTTAAATCGACATGCAATAACAGCATTCAAGCATAAACATAGCAGTGATATGTTTTACATTGTTCTAACATTACACTGTAGCACTGACACAGGCAGTTAATCAGAATTTAAATTAGCAACATATTTGTTCACATTCCTTGCAAAACATCTACCACCACTAAAGAGTGCTTCAATCAGATGGTGATGGACAGAATTATGTATGGCAGTGTGAATGCTTGATGTTCAAAATATGTGTTGTTTTGTTTTTTTTAAATTATTATTGGGCCGTTACATATAGAAATGCACACATTATCACATAATTAACAACCTATGCTGTAAACAGGTCGACCATTACATTTAAATAACAGTTTCTGGGTTTTAAATGTTTAATTACACTTGTAGACTATAATCCTTAATCTGGGAATATTCAGAATCAATGTTTTGCTCCTTTGCACATACCTTTTTTTCATTGTGCAAAAGTAGATTTGAACAAAGTGGAGAGCTCTTCTTACTAACAGGCTTACATGGTTTAAGGAAAGTATTAGAAGGGAAGACCAGCTGTTAAAATAGCTCATGTCTGAGTGAAATCATGGTGATCATACTGTCCAACACTGTATTGTGGATATTAGCTTTTGTTTTGGTGCTGTGGACCACCATCCAATACATAGCCCATCACAAAGCGTGATCTTACTGTCATCAAATTAAATACTGCAATGAAGTGTGTGTAGAAAGTACAACACAGGAACAGTAAAGAAAAAAAAAAACAAATAAGACTTCAATATAGAATTTATTGGTTGGATTTGAACTTATCTGGGGAAAGTGACAAAAAGTTAGTTTAGTGGTGTGAGCGGTTTAATGAAAGTCCATCAAAGTGCTGATTTAACTCAATCTATTGTTTATTATGCTGTGAGGTGAGGTGAAAGAACAGTCCTACAATAAATTCTGCTTTTATCAAGGTTACAATGTTCACTTTGTGTTCATATAATCTTACAAATGTGTTATTTAATTATATTGTCATTTTAAGGGATGTTATTTGTGCTGTTGAGCTGTACTGTGTTATAAAAAATGTGTTTCAGATGCTATCATTGAAACTCAGTGTAGGACAATACATTTCAACAGCATCACGCTGTAGCCTTAAAAATGTCAATCAGCACCTCTCTGAAACTGTTTCTACAAAAACAAAAAGTCCTGTTTAACAGGATTCATTGCAGGTCTTTTGCGCTGAATTGTTATTAAAATACAACCACTACCATTACTACTTCTTCTTCTTCTTTTTCTTCTTCTTCTTCTTCTTCTTCTTCTTCTAATACTACTATTACTACTACCACCACTACTACTACTACTGCCATAAATAGCAACAATAACAATTATAGTGTCACTATTCATTGTTGATGTTATTAATGGTATTGCTAACAGTTACGTTTGACAACTAAACCAATTTTACTACAGGGATAAATTGGAGTATCTATGAAAAAAGTAATTTCAGGTGTGCAGACATTTTAAAGTCTTGTTAATTAATCTATATATTCTGCTTTTGGGCATTATTCTTCTGCATTTTAGTGTCTTGTTATGCTTGTGTGAATAAAGCCTATATTAAAAAGACCTAATGCATCTGTAGGACAGTTTGTTTAAGTACCTCATATAATTTTGCAAAGCAATTAGTAAATGCTCAATAAATGTAATTTTTAAGCTGCAATTCACCACTGTAATAGCAGTAGTCTTTACAAAACCTAAACATACTGCTTAAGGGGTATTGTTTATACATCATCTTTGAAATCTTTCATCATTGCATTACAGCCTATGTGTGTTGCTGTTTCTCTAATCATTTATTGTCAGTACATCTGATGTAAGTGTAGGTACAAACTAAAAGTATGCATTAACTGCATAGTTACTTTTATGTTGAGCAATAACTGTATGAAAATGGGCTGTGCCACAAGCTCAAATTCCCTGACTCACTCTTTTTTGAGTTAACATGTCTGCATGGTGGTAAATGTACTTGTTTGTTGGTAGTAGCTCTTTCTCTTGCCCTGCGTGTGATGGAATGCTCAGGATACATGGGTATGTTGGGTTTATGCAGCTTCAGCACTTTGCTCTGTCAAAATATGACTAAGAATGTATGAATTGTGATGCTAAACATAAATTGTAAAGTGTGAATGGGATGCATGTGTCATTATGACATCAGAATTACACCTTGTGTGTGTTTCTTGATGCTTACAAATATTATTCATGGAAATAAAATCCCTGGACAGGTTGCAAAAAGCATCAAATATTGGTTGAGGTTTGGTTTTCATCATTACCTGCAGTGAGAGCCGTGAGGCTGGCTGCCTCTGCAGCAGCTTGCAGCAGCAGCAGTTGGCCGCCTGTGTGGCGCTGTCCACACCCGTGGTGCTGAAATCAGCTCTCCCCCCTCCCTCTCCCTGTTTCTCACTCTGGCTCTCCACGTCTCCCTCTGCCGCCTGCCTCCGTTTAGAAAATAAATAATTGCATACTTCATACTTTCTGTTTTTATTGTTTTTATCGTACTTAATATACGTTAAAAACAACATAATGTTGCTATTTACTACACCGTTTTGAGCTTTATTATAACTCTTATAATGCCGCTCGATGCCTATTTTCATTGGAGACATATTGCCTAATTAAGATGAATATTTTTGGGGTGATGTAACAGTTCGTGATTATTGGATATCAAATTTTGAAAAAAAAAATCGTAGGCTTAACACCGTCTATGTCTTTTTCTGTCCTTAGTATGTGTAATTGGTCGGATAAATTTCGTCAATTAAAGCTCTCTGACTAAATAAATAGTATATGTTAATGTAAGTGTAGGCGTATCCCAGCGTGTGTGTGCGGCGTCAGAGAGACAAGCATGGGAGGATGAGGGAGGGGAAGAGAGAGAGAGAGAGAGAGAGAGAGAGAGAGAGAGAGAGAGAGAGAGAGAGAGAGAGAGAGCGAAAGAGGAGCAAACGCCTTCCCACACCATCTGCGCTCCCCCTCCCTTTTCATTTGCTCTACAGACCCTCATACGGGTATTTTACGTTGGCTGCTGACAGAATTATCTCTCTGAGACTGGTTAGGAGTTGTGTAGACGTAATGACGATTGCAAGCTGCATTTCCTTTCTCTGGCCACGGGAAGGCAACGAAGAGCCTTGTCAACCACAAAGGCATGAGTCTGCATGCAGGTACACACAGGCAGGAGAACAGATGAATTTACACAAAGGCATCATTGGAGCGACCATAAAATAATCAGTACCTTAGTTTTATAAAAGGATTTTTTAAACGACTTCACAAGTTATATTATGCAATAGTGATTGTAAAGTTGTGTTGTGTTAAAGTGATGTATTACATAGTTTTTGTAATATAAATATTGTTTTCAAATACACAATTAAAAATCTTTGTGGTTGAGTGGGAGACTGTTTAATGAGTAGAGGTTCTTTATAAGAAAGAGTCATAATAACTGGGATGATTTTTCTGTGGATCATACTTTGACGTCACTCGACTGTAGACGTTTGCTGATGCCACGATTGGCGGAGGCAGTTGTACTCTGTCCACCAATGAAATCCAGAGCTGTACAAAGAGATCTTCTCCCTCTCTCCGAGAAGCTTCAGCATCGTAACCATTACAATGTATTCTGCACAAGAGGAGAGGGATGCACGTGCAGACACAAAGCATGAATGTCACTGTAACGTATGAGGACGCATTTACATTGGATTACAGTCCATCTAATCAGCTAAGAATTTGGAACTGGAGATTAAAGATATTGGATTTATGAAACGAGGAATAATGTGGAACAAATTGCCTGCGTGGCAGGTTTTTTTGTGGTGGCATCATTTCTTTCTCTTGTGGAGTACAATAGACGGGCAGACTCGTTACAGCATCCCGGAGGAATTGAAACAGGGCTCTGTGGTAGGGAATTTAGCCAAAGATCTGGGTTTGGTTGTATCCGAACTGTATCGACGTAAATTGCGGATAACCTCTGAGGCTGGTAAGCAGTATTTTAACATTGACCTGGGGAAGGGAGAGCTGGTGGTGATTGACAGGATAGATAGAGAGGAACTGTGTGGACAAAGACCATCATGTTTGTTGCCGTTGGAACTGGTAATAGATAATCCCCTACAGTTACATAGGGTCGAAATTGAAATACAGGATACAAACGATAATTCTCCTACTTTTCATACAAAAGAAAAAGTGGTGAAAATTGCAGAGCTGGTTAACTCAGGCGCCAGATTTCCCTTAGAAAGTGCTCAGGATCCTGATGTTGGTACGAATTCTGTACGGTCCTATCTCATAAACAAAAATGACAATTTTAAATTGACTGTTAAAACCCACAAGGACGGAAGGAAAATACCTGAACTAGTCCTCGAAAAACCCCTTGACAGAGAAAGGCTGCCTGTGCACAATCTGATCCTAACTGCTGTAGATGGTGGAGATCCGGTGCGTTCAGGGACTTCTGAAATTACAGTTATAGTACTTGATATCAATGATAATGCGCCACAATTTGAGAGACAAGTATATGAGGCTAATGTCAGTGAAAATGCAACACCTGGAACTGCAATATTGCAGGTTAAAGCTGTGGATGCAGACGAAGGATTAAATGGAGAAATTGAATTTTTTTTTGCAGAACAAACCACAGATCTGATTTTATCATTATTTGACATTGAACCATCTACTGGAGCTGTTGTTGTCAAAGGACATTTGGACCATGAAACGAACCCCTTACATAGATTTGACATCAATGCTAAAGATAAAGGTAATCCTGAGATGGAAGGGCATTGTAGCGTCGAAATTAAAGTAATTGACGTAAACGACAATATTCCTGAAATAATCGTGACGTCCTTAACAACACCTGTTCCAGAAGATTCTACAATCGGAACAGTTATTGCATTGATAAGCGCAAAAGACCCAGATTCGGGTGATAATGGCAAGGTTACGTTGAGAGTGTCTTCTCAATCCCCCTTCAAATTGAACCCCTCAGTGTCTAACCATTTCTCTTTAGTGACGAATGGGCCACTTGACCGTGAAAAAAACGGGAAGTATAGCGTCAAGATAAGTGCGACTGATTCTGGAAAGCCCCAATTATCCACCGAAAAAGTAATTCTTGTTGAACTGTTAGATGTAAATGACAACCCACCAGTTTTCTCCCAACCTTCTTATGTCATTTATGTGAAAGAGAACCATCCTCCTGGAAAAATTTTGTGCTCAGTATCAGCAACCGATCCTGATTCGGGGGACAACGCTAAGATCTCTTACTCTATACTGGACTCTAAAGTGCTGGACGTTTCTGTGTCGTCTTATGTTTACATTAACTCAGATAACGGCAGCATCTACAGCATGCACTCGTTTGACTATGAGAAACTGAAGGTGTTTCAGAT
>JAPZDV010000026.1:13099069-13148237 GCA_029814665.1 Acanthurus lineatus
CTCCCATGTCAGAATACAGTGATTTCACTTTGATTAAACCGAGCAGCACCACTGACTTTAAAGAGGTGATCAGTGTCCTGGATGCGTCTCTACCTGACAGCACGTGGACCTTTGAGAGTCAGCAGGTGAGCAGAAAACCACATTAGACAACCACATTACAATACCACACAGGCATTGTGTCGTTTGTATTTAGAATCACTGCCGCTTTTACTGTGCTGTATCTGACCATGGCAGACGTGTTAAAACGAATACTTAAATTGCACACACTTGGTATCAACAAAAGTTTTTAATAACAAGAAATGGCCAACATAATAGTTGATCGTAATTTCTGTCCAAAGATTGGTGATCCAGCAGTTTTTCATGACACCCCATATTTTAAGTTAGTTATCGACTTAAAATAAAATGTATATTCTTTTGCTGCATTAAAATTTTTTTTTTCCTTTCATGCCTTAAGTTAATTTTTTTTTTAGTGAATGATCAAAATGTATTGTTTGGCTTAAACATAAAGTTAAGATGCGTTTTTTTATGTTGGCAAAATAATTATAATAATAACTTTATGGATATTATATTGTTTACAACAATGAAATCTTATTGTTGTTGTTTCTTATAAAACCGCGTCTTTGGCTTTTTTTTATAGGTTTTCATGTCTTTTATCTTTAAATTTTGCTGCGTGACATTTCTTTACATTTAAAGAAGTTTAATATATTTTGCTGAGCGTCTAAACTTTACTACGAAGCACTATTCAAACTTTCCTTTGATCAAGACTTGGGGAAGTGGGGGAATCCAGTTTGAAAACCATGCCCCCCTGCGTATACAAACAGCATTGCTATAAATAACAGCTACTTGATGCACCGTTGAGTTCAGCACGGGGTTGAATTTTTCATAATCTTCATCAGTGAGTTTAAATCTGTCCTCGTTATATATCTTGATGCTATCATGTAAAATTGCACTTTCCATCATTCTTTCTTCCGTCTATCAACGTTCGATGCCCTCTCAAACTATTAAAATAAGAATTAAATGGATGCCCAACTTGTCTGTCAGTGGAAGTGAAGTCACTGAAAAGTTTTCATGTGTGTGAGCTGAGCACAGAGCTGGTCCAGCCCTGTCTTCCAATGAGAGGGAAGGCCTCCGTGGCCTCTCCCCGCCCACGAGGGGAGTGAGGCGGGGGAGACAGAGCAGAGAGTTTCACTGGAGGCAGAAACACTTTGATTTTCGTCCTCGTTTTCTCTTGAAAAAACGGCCGTCATGATCACATCAAAACTTCCTATCGATCTTTTTTTAAAACGGAAATGCTTACCACCAAGCCTGACAGCCTCGTTTTAGCATTACTATGGATACGTTACGGTGAAAAAAGAAGTTAAAAACTTTCCCATTCTCCGATCCTCGGAGCGCAGCACAATGGACTCCAGGCAGAGGAAGCGCTCCGGAGGAGGGAGGCTGTGGAGGCTCTGCTTTTATCTGGCTTACCTCTCATGTGCCTCCGCTCAGCTCAGCTACTCTGTATCGGAGGAACTAAGTCCAGGCTCTGTCGTTGGGAATATTGCTAGAGATTTGAGTCTTTCTTCTGAAGGGATTGTTCAGAGGAGGTTGCGGGTGGTCTCAGAATCAACAACGCAGTACTTCGAGGTAAAGCAGACGACCGGGAATTTGGTTATTAAACAAAAAATTGACAGGGAACAAATGTGCGAATTAAATTCAGCATGTTCACTACACCTTCAAATAATTTTGGAGAATCCTTTGGACATTCATCGCGTGGTCGTGGACATTCTGGATGTGAATGATAATGCACCACAGTTTTCAACCAGCAACATTTCTTTGGAGATCTCAGAGGCGGCCGCGCCGGGCACAAGGTTCCGATTGGAGAGCGCACACGATCCAGATGTGGGGACTAACTCGTTACGCACTTACCATCTCGCAACAAATGACTTTTTTACTTTAAAAGTGGAAACTAAAAGTGACGGCAGCAAGTTTCCAGAGCTAGTGGTGGATAAAGCTTTGGACAGGGAGATGCAGGCCTCGTTTCGCCTGTTGCTCACTGCTGTAGATGGAGGTCAGCCGGAGAAATCTGGCTCAACGCTTCTGCTTATTAAAATTCTCGATGTAAATGACAATGCGCCAGTCTTTGACGAGCCAGTTAAGAAAGTTAGGCTATTAGAAAATGTTGCACGGGGCACTTTAGTTACGAAATTGAATGCAACCGACGCAGATTCGGGAAACAACGGAGATATATCTTTCCTGTTTAGTAAATACACACCGGAACGTGTTCTCAGTCTTTTCAGTGTGGATTCTAAAAGCGGGGAGATCCGTGTGAAGGGTGATGTGGATTATGAAAAGGCCGCTGTGTACCATATCACAGTGCAGGCCAGAGATGGTGGCTCTCCTGCCATGGAGGGCTCCTGTAACGTCATCGTGGACATCATTGATGTGAATGACAACGCACCAGAGGTAACACTGACGTCACTGACCAGTCCTATCAGGGAGGACTCAGCACCAGAGACTGTGATAGCACTTATTAGTGCACGTGATGTAGACTCTGGTGTAAATGGAAAGGTTACATTAACTGTCCAACCAGGTTTGCCATTTAAACTGAATTCAGCTTTTGGCATGCATTACAGTCTCATCACTGCTGGAAACCTGGACCGTGAGACTGTCTCAGAGTACACAGTGGTAATCAAGGCCACTGATGCTGGTTCTCCTCCTCTTTCATCCCAAACCACTTTTGTGGTGAAGCTCTCTGATGTAAACGACAATGCCCCAACTTTCTCTCAGCCTTCATACTCAGTGGACATCCCAGAGAACAACGCTCTCAGTGCCCCCATTGCTGTTGTTTCAGCCACTGATCCAGACCTTGGCAACAATGCTCGCATATCCTACTCCATCCTTCCCAGTATGGTACAGGGCTCACCAATTTCATCTTATGTCTACATTAACCCAGAGAGCGGTCACATCTACAGTATGCGCTCCCTGGATCATGAACAGCTCAATGCTTTCCGTATCGAGGTGCAGGCTCGGGATGCAGGGATGCCACCACGAACAGCAAATGTCACTGTGCATGTGTTTGTGGTGGATGTAAATGACAATGCACCAGTGATTGTACACCCTTCCTTTCCAAAAGACAAAAGACTACAGCTCACTGTCCCCCCATCTGCTGGTCCAGGGCACCTCATAAATAAACTTGTAGGAGTGGATGCAGACAGTGGGCACAATGCATGGTTGTTTTACTCCATTGCCCCTGGACCAAATGCTGGCATGTTCCGTATCGGGGCACACACCGGCGAGCTCCGCACAGCCCGCAAGTGGGCTGAGGAGGAATCAGGCTCTACCTATGACATCGTGATCATCATTCAGGACAATGGTGACCCTCCAAAGTCCAGTTTTGTGAACATCACAGTAACTGTTGATGAGAAGGGCACTGTTAATGATGTTCCAGCAAGCCCTCGCCATACACCCTTCTACCACCGCACAGGGATGTCGGACATCACCCTGTACCTCATCATCTCTCTAGCTTGTGTATCAGCTGTGTCCTTCATAACCTTTGTCATCCTGATGGTACGCTGCCTGAGACACCGTGGCCCAGGGCTGGGAAGCTCTGACTGCTGCTGCTACGGTCGTCACAGGTCAAGTCGTTACCATCAGAGGCCAAGCAAGGACTTGCACCTGCAGCTCAACACTGATGGACCAATACGTTACATGGAGGTGGTGGGAGGCCCCCAGGAGCCGCACACACGCACATACAGGCCCTGCTACTCCACCATATCCAGCCGAAGTGACTTTGTGTTTATGAAGACACCCATGCTGAGTCACAACAACACACTCAACATGACACTCAGCAGGAAGCACCTTATGAACTCAGCCAGTGAGGTGAGGGATTAGTGAGAGAGCAAGCTTGGCATTGGTGAGATATGCCATCATAGGATAAGACCAATACAGATTTTTTCTGTATTTTTAGACAGGTTTGTTAAGTATTTAGTATCATAAAAATGTTCTTTACATGCAGTTTTGATATTCTGATTGTACATCTATAATGAATGGGTGAAAACCTTATTTTTGTTGCCCTGAATCCTGGCAGTAAAGTGCTAACCTAGATTCTCTCAGTCACGTAGCTCTGCAGCATTTTATCTGAAACTCCTCTTGTTTTTAGCAGGAGGATCCTTCTCTCTACATGGTGGAAAAGCTCTTAGAGCTATGTTGTCCTGATATACAGGTTTAGGCTTAATATTTAATCTGACCTCAGGCTAAGAAATGTTGTTACTATCTCTAGCTTCCAGTAAATATACTGACAGAGCATGTTTTTTAATGGATCAGAAAGATACAGATAAAGAGACAGTCAGGCAGAGAAAATGTAGTTGAAAACAGCCAAAAAAAAGAGGAAGAGGAAAGGGGTTAACATAAGTGCTCTTAACAGATGGAGAGGAGGAGACAAACAGATGAAAATAAGTTCTGCAGTGTTGGCTCGATGAAATGGCTGGGAGACAGAGGAGAACAGGATGACAGAGGGAGAAAAGGGGGGTGAAGGAGAGGAAAAGGGCCAAGGAAAAAATGGTAAGAGGGGTGGAAAGGAAAGAGTCAAAGAATAAAGCAGAAGCTGGAAAAACAGGAATTCAGAGGGTCAGTGGCCTGACCCCTGGCTTCCTGTTGTCCCCTGAACTTTTGGTGATTGGTTCCAGGACACAGCATCACGAGTGAGGCTGTTCCTGCTGTGTTCTTTACAGACATTTTTAAATTTTCACTCTTAGATCGTTGGTCCAAAATGCCACTTCGTATTTTCAGAGTGTGCTGTGAGGGAAGGCTACCCATAGAATGATCACTACATGAGACACAGACAATCCAGTTTGTGTTTTAGATGCTTTTACAGACACTTTCAGGGGTTGAAAATGGCCGACTGTGTGCTCTACCTCACATCCATTCATCCTCATGGTTCATCCTCAGTTAGATCATGTTTTCTATACAGTCTGTGACTGAAAATTACTTAAGATAACTGTTTCTTGTCCATGCAACAGCATATATACCCTTCTGTCTATTGAATATCCATAAGACTCTCTGGTTTCTAATGAGTCTGTATTACATAGACACTCTCTGTGCTGAATTAAATTGTCCCTGAGGTCATCAGGGTACCATCTGTCTCCCTGCTCTAGTGACACGTGTGCAATGAGGACAACAGAGAATAAGAGAGAGAGGGATGGACAAAGGGAAAGGAAGGATGGCTTTACGCACGTGTGCCGCATTGACAGATAGTGCAGGCTATGTCTTTAGAGCAGCAGCCATTATTGTGGGTGTTTATATGCTTGCGTGTCAGATATTGTGTACAAAGCAATCAGGCACAAGGAGCCTGCAGCACTGTGTAATTTTAGCAGGACCCAGGAGGCCTAGTGCCCAAGTGTCTGTCAATTCTTTGTGCCCCCCATTCATTTACAGTGTACTATTCTGTCGCACTTTATTTTATCATGTGCATTCCCAAGTTTAGGAAATATTGCTTTTTTAATTTTTTTTTCCCTTAAAACATTGGCAGATAAATTAAAATGTGAATTGCCATGCAACATGTTAATGTTTGCATTAAAGAGAAATATTGCCTTGGTGAAAAGGATTTTCTAGCTCAGTGGATAACAGAAAATTCCATGTAATCCTAATGTCATGAGTTTACCCAGATACTGAGCTCCCTGTTATCACTCGTCTCTTCCATTTTTGCAGCCATTCCCTTCTTTTCACTTGTGAAAACATATATTTCAGACAGTATATAAAAATTTCTATGATTATGTGATATATTTTAGTCTTTAAATCTGTGAGTTCTTAAGAGCTGGCCGGTGCACTGCATTTGACCTAATGTTTTGCAAAAATACTTTTTTAAGGGTGACGAAGATGCACATGTGACTAACTGGCTCTTGTAGTTCAGCACAGTTGTCCTCCCAGGTTTTGTTTGTTGGGTCATAATGTTTGTTTAAGGGAAAGGAATATTAAAAGCAAGTAAGACACATTGGGCTTTGTTTCAGTGCTCAGCTTGTAGTAACTTATAAATTAGGTGTATAAGTGTAATGGATGCAGCATTGTAGTGGTCATACATCTTATTTTTCTTTATACATAGGTGTAATGATTACTTAGCGATGAAGAACATCGGGGGAATGAGGGACTGAATGCATGGCTGTGTGCTGAGGGTTTTACAGTGTTTTGTGTTTGCTTGCGTGCTGAGAGTTATCAGAGCAACAGAACAGATATGACTTCCTCTTTTCAGACAGAGCACAAACTGGAGCACAGCCCAGTTCTTATAACACAAATACAATTTGTGTGACATTAGGAAGCTAAATTTTCTACAGAGATCACCAGAAGGGTCTGTATGTGTGGAGGAAGAAGCCTATTTGTTTTTTCCCAGCCCTGTCAGAGAGACAGAGAAAGGGATGAGTTCTAATTTATTTTCTTTTGAACACCTGAGCAAACCTAGTGCATCATAAAACAGAGATGCTTAAGCTGTAAATCAGATATTTGAGCTAAGTTCACTTAAAAATTCCTTCACAAATACTGGATGGAGTCCATAGTACATGTGCAGATCATTCCAGATTTTACCGCCTTATGAATCCAGTGCTCACATGCTGAATATCCATTTCATCTCTTCAGATTATTGTACTGCAGATGACAGACATTGTGTTTTGGTAGCAAAGGAATTCACTAAAGTTGTAACTCACCTTGGGAGCCCTCAAAGCTCTTTGCTTCAGCTTACAGATGTAAGGGAAGCAGACTGACAGTGTTTAAAGCTTCCTGCTGGCATGAAAGTCTTTCTATTGAACGAGAATTCAGGCCCACAGAACTGTAATCCCTTCATGTCGATCTGCTGGCCAAGTCTCTCTGAGCAGCCGGTTTGACCTTCTCTCTCTAACTTGTGCCATTTAAATTTAACTTTCACTCTAAAAAAAAAAGTCCTGTGCATTGTGAATATCTTCACCTCATCTATCTGATGGGATTGACTCACTTTAGAGACTAACAAGCACATCTGAGGATGCTTGCATTGTCGGAGTTAAAGTCAATTAGATTTGATCCCTTCCTGCATGCCATTAAACCTGGCTTGGTGTTTGTTTTCCCTGGCAACTGTTTTCTGAACCATTTTAACTGAGGAACTTAGCAACTCTTAACAGATTGTGGTTCAATTGAATAAAAGAATTAAGTTGATCAATTTGTCTCTCTTCTTAAACAGAGAAGAGATGCATTCTTATGGATATTAAATGTCTGCCCGTCATGTGTATTGAAGCATACAGGAATACAGAACATGAGGTGTTTACCTTAAGCTAGCAGTGCAGCCCAGGCTGTTACCCTTTATTCGACATGCCTGCAGTGGGATCTGACCTCGGAAATGACAAGCGTGTGTCTGTGAGTGTTTGTATGGTCAGAACGAGTCACACTGCAGGAATGCTGGGCCTCTCACTGGCTGTTTGCCTCCACTCAGTGCTGATCTTCTTCTCTCCCCACCAAAGCTCAGACAGACTTATGTGCCCACGCACATATCAGCATCTCTGAGTCCATTTTTAGATTAAAAAAAAAAAAAACGGCCAGACTCTGTTTTTAATGGGATCATATACAGTATGCTCTCCTCTTCTCATCCTCATCCAGTATGATTTTGTGTTATAATATTGACAAGTTGTGAGTTTAGGCTACCCAGTTTGTAATGAAAACATGACAAAGCCGAGTTTTCTTCTCTTTGTCTGACTGTTTTCATTTGCCCAAGTGCCGAAAACTCAACTGATTGTGTTGAGTGACCACCAAGGTGAAAGAAATCCTTTAGTTGATGGCACTGACAAATCATTTCTCTTGGCACTATGTGCAGTATGGTGTAGTTTAATAACTATGAAATTATTGAGCAAATCTGATTTCTCTGCAACTCTATTATTTAGTTAACATTCACACTTACTCTCACTCTTTGCAGTGTCCTTCATCGGCTCTGATAGAGCAAACAGCCCAGTGCCTTTCTCTACTCCCAGATTTAAGTTGTTGTTGATTTCTCTGTAATACTCTAATCATTAAGTGGCATGATTAGAGTATTACAGCATGGGTACAGAACACCATCACCTGTTCTCTTGCTCTTCTGTGTATCAAAAAGTCACATGTACATCTGTTACTTTTTGACCTGCATTCTTACAGATTATAGATAATAGTCAGCAGTTTATGATGCCACAGTTGATCTTTATTGAGCTGAAATGTTTTCAGGACTTTCTCTATCTGTTTTCTCTCCCATTCCCTCGGGTAGAACAGCTCTTTCAATAATGCAGCACATCGTCCTGCTGGCCTCTCTCTCCGGGGAGCTCTTGTGTCGATTAGGCGGCAGAATCTGGAGCCAAGCCAAGAGCTCTATTCACCGCATCACTGCACAACAAGAGAGCCTGAGAGAGAGGGAAAGAGCTAGAGAGATGGAAAAGACATGGTGGCATGGTCAGTGAGGTAGAGATGGACAAGACTGCAATGGGCTTGAAGCATTAATAGAGAGTAGCAGGGACACAGAGATGCCATCATCATAGGTCTATCTCAATGACCTTTGGTTTCTAACGAAGAAACAGTGTTATCCTCAAATCTTACCTTTATCACAAAACGTCTGTAAATCAAAAAGTCTTGTCAGTGTAAGTTACAGACATGGGTGAGTGGCTGCTAAAATCTGTAGTTTACACTGATCTTTGTGTGGTCGCTCAGAGAAAAACTCCCTCTCAGCAACAAATCCTTTGGTCGTCTGATTCATCTTCTGGCTTCATGGGTGCATTTTTAGGTCTTATTACCCTGTTTTATTGCTGATTTTTCATTTGTGATATTTTGTACTTCTGTTTTTGATATTTTCTGCCTTTAGGTTGTAGTTTTCAGTCCTGTTTTGTAAGCACAGCCCCAGTTTGTTTGTTTGTGTGTGCGTGTGTGCTTTTCTGCAACATTTTATGCTTCATAGCTTTTGGAACAATATGGATGCCTGAGCATACAGACATTTTTTGCCATCTGTAACCCTCTGAAAAGGTTTCCTTAGTCCCAGACATACACCATCACACTCTTGTCATCCACAACCAACATGTTTTAACCCAAGGTTACACTTCAGAAACGTTGTGTTGTTGTTGCAACACAGCAAACATTTCATGTTGCATCTTCTGTTCTCTTCACAGCAAAAGCCCCCCAACAATGACTGGCGCTTCACACAGGGACAGAGACCCGGACCTAGTGGGTAAGTAAACTGAAACACACACACAAACACACTGATAACATGCCGAGTAATGTGAAGGACATGTTGTACTCAAAAAGGGCCAGCTCATTGCAAAGACAGAGGGAGTGATGAAGGATGAGGAAAAAAAAGAGGGGGATGGTGGATAGTGAATGCTGTAACCATGAAAACTGCCTGCCCTAAATGTGCTGATTGCCACAGTACAGCCACCTGAATCTGACTTTGAATTAGACTGTAGGGATGGTGTAATTCACGGTTGCATACTGCATGATTATTCCCAGTGAATGTAGATTCTTCATTTCCACTCCTGACTGAGCATCTCTGCCTTGTTCCAGGCTGCTTTATAAAATGGCTGCCGCAGCTTCCACTCCCCCTCCCCCTCATGTTCCTCCCCTCTCTGCACTCTCAGAGCCTGTGCGCCATCACTCAGTGCTCCTGATGAGGGTGGGTGACCAGAGCTAGTGGGGGGATGGGACAGCGTATTTATCCTTCTTGCTCTGTCTTCATATACTGCAGAGAGGTCGTACTGACTGGCTACTTGAAGTTTAATTTTTGACACCAGTGACTTGCCTGTTAAATGACAATAGATAAACCGTGTTTGTCTCCTTCAGTTGTGTGTTTTAGCAAGTTTTTGTGTTGATGTTTGATGATTTGCTATTTGCCTCCATGCGGGCTATAATCAAGTGCATGCAGTAACAGTTTTCACAACAATGATTGCACAACACATTCTAGGAGTCATTGCTTCTCCCTGAAAAATACCAGCTGGGGCAGAAGGCTCTTTTAAGCCAAGTCAGGAAAATGTTAGACACACATACACACTCACGCCTCACTGTCGTTATAGATATCCACTGGGATTTTGGATACATTGGACTTAATTCATGTTAGCGGTGGAGAAAAAGAAAACAAACTCTCTCCACCTCTGGTATTTTAAATGGATATGACATACTCAACATATTTTCCACTGAGATCTGGAGCAAAATATGGCAGCATTTTCCTTTTTCTTACACTACCTCAAATTTTCAGCAAAATACAAAATGGTTCTTTCAGACTGTATAACTTGTTGTGCTTTTAGTCCCCACATGCCATACGGTACACACATACGATGGACGCCGAAGAGTGGGACAAGGTACCAATTTAGATATAGACACTGTGATCACTTTCTGTCCTTAGCAGCTGATCAGTGTTTTTCTGTTTTGTCCACTCACAGTTCGGTGAAAGAGGGACCTGATCACAGATCAGCTGATAAGGGCAGAGAGTGGTTAAAACCTTGTAGGTAGTGCACTGCAGTGGAGTGCTGTGCTGTGTGTAGATGTACCTAACCCATAGCTTCTGTTAGTCTCCCTCAAAGTTTGATGGGGTTTGTTGATCGATGTGCATAGGCCACAATGCCTGCTGTGGCGTAGAAAGGATTGTTAGCACTTTTGAGTTTGCAGTGTTTGCAGTGTTTTGTAGATTTGCTATGCCTTGTTTTGTGTGCTGTACATATAGTCATTATAGTGTGAGAACTCTTGTTTTCTCTCCTCCTAGAAGACTGGCTTACCGTACAGTGCTGCCTTTGGTGTATGTCTGTGATGGTTGTAGCTCAACATCACCACATGTGGCTTTTCCATGTGATTTATCCACTGAATGACTCCAAGAAAAAGACAATGCAGACAGCTGTCTACTGACTGAGTTCTGTGAAACGCCTTTTGAGTGGTAAAAAGTTCCCGATGATGTAAACAGCTCTTCGCATTCAAGTCTTGTGGTCAACATGCAGTTGGCGGCAGATGTCGGCATGTACACCATGTGACTCACTGAATGGGATTTAGTTAAAGTTTTAAGTTAATGTTTAGAAGGTTCCCTGCAAAACAGCAAAGAGAGACATCCTCAGAGATAGAGCATGTCACTGATAGCACTGGCCAACCAAGGACACCCTCTGGACCACAGTTCACAATCTTGCCCACAGGAAGTGATAATCCTGACCACAGGAAGCGCTTAACACAACCACAGGATGTGATAAGTACAGGGGATGCTAATTAGGGCAAATGATGCATTCCATTTTATCTTAAGTGGTGTGAAAAAGCACAAAATGGCTGCCCCAGCTTCACTGGCCTAGCTTTTAGCTAGCCTGTCTCTCATTGGTTGCCTGGCTCAGGACCTACATGTTTCTCTCCCTCAGCCTCTCTTTGGCACTGAACAGAAAACCACTTTAAAGTTTTGGCAGTGAGATTTGGCAGCATACTCCTAAACAAATTCCTTGTTTTCATAAGAATCCTTTTCACTTTTTCCCTTGTTTTGTCCTTTACTTTTTCTTAAATCCCAGGAGCAGAGTTTTTGTTAGCCTTCAATAGAAAAGAAAGCTCTTCTTTTTGTACTCAATGTATTTAAAACATTATATATATGTGTGTGTGTGTGTGTGTGTGTGTGTGTGTCACAATCTCCTAATTTTTTACTACTGTAATACTTGTATATTTGTCAAACAGTAATCCTGAAACCTCAGTGTCCTTTTAATCACTGATGGGTCAATTTCTGTCCTCTTTTGAGCTGTACCCTCCATCAGAACCTTTTACCCATGCCCCTTTAGGCTAATGAATTTCTACCTAATGTCCTCCATTTTGTTATTCCCTAAAAAAGTTTTTTTTAAAGAAAAGCATGTAATGCACATAGGCATAATTCAGAAGGTTGAGAAAGAAGTTTAAAAATATATATATGGTGTTTTTGCTTTGAAACAACTTCAGGAGCAGCACCAATAATGGTTTTATAGGATTTTTTGTTATCTCTGTTCAGCATTAGTAGCTTTTTCTGAAACAGTGCATCAGTAGCATGAAAATGACATATGGCAGTAGTGTTAATAATCCAAAGATGAAGGTTTATCAGCAGTTTGGGAACAGAAGCAGGGCTGGGATTAAAGCAGCATCAGATGTAGAGCTTGTGTTGGTGTGTCGCAAGTGTGGGAATGGAAATAAGTAGGTGAGCCTAATAGATCACAGGTCTGCTTTCTCCTCTGTTGCCCCCACAAGCAAACTGCAGACTTTAAGTAAACAAGTCTTTGAAGGTGAAGTTTGCCCAGATGGAAATATTCAGTGCTCACTGAGCGTTGCAAGTGTGACTATGCAGACAGCTATTTCCCTTAAAGGTGGGATCATTAAATATTTAATCAGAATTACTAGACGGTGCTCATGGCCATACCTGAGAGAGAAAGTTACTGTTGTACAATGCTTACTGTGTGCGCGTGTGTGTGTTTGTGAATGTGCAAACACGCTTGCTACTGTGTGTCTGTGTGCAGACACAATCTGTACATGCCTTAACCAGAGTGTGTTTAAGAGTGTGCATTTGTTTGCGACACACCCTGTGTTTTTGTAAAGTATACATCCTCCTTGTTATCCTCGCTGAGGTCTCCTCAGGCTGTGTACTTCGCCGTCAGCTGCTTTGCCTTTACATCATAACCACCAACTGTTAAACCAGAGAGCTAAAAACACACAGTGAACAGGATGAACTACTAGTTATTTACAGTTGCTCTTCTCTCCACGTTTTTGCCACAGGGCAACTGGAGGACCTGAGGTTGCCATGGGAACCGGCCCCTGGCCCCAGCCCCCAACCGAGGCTGAGCAGCTCCAGGCCCTGATGGCTGCAGCTAACGGTGAGTCCTATACCTCCTCATCTTCTGTCTCCCATCTATCACTTCATTTCTTCCTTTCCAAACCAGTGTCTTCTTTCTTAGTGAGGGTCTGCGTGGCCAGGAGTGGTTTATTAGGGTTTCTGTTCGGTTGGAGGGCATTGAGCCAGACTGGATCATTGATAAAGCTCTCTTTGTTGACATTGATGTTTCCATGTTGCGGCTGTGGGCTAATTAGCATCCAGAAAAAGCTTTAGATTTTTTTCCAGACAGTGGACGTAACTACCTGCAGCTCCTCAGATAAACAAAAAGGTTGATGTGTTGAACTGAATAACATGACAGAAATACATGTTTTCACTCTACACAGTGATCACATGCACATTGTTTAATCATAAGCAGAAGGCTATAGAGCTAGATGAACAGTTACATAATATACAACCTGCGGGCTCATGCATAACCAAAGATTCCCATATTCCACAATGTATCTACTGCCCCACTTCTCTGTTCCTGCGGCACTGAGGGGACACAAACAGTGATTCATCCTTGGGCTGTCACAGTGGGGGCTCTACTAATAACCTGGAAAAATTTGCTTAAAATTGTCCTTAAAAGCAGACTGAGTAACACAAAATTCAGTGACAGTCAAACACAAAATTCAAAGAAATGATAGAGGGTGAACTCAACAGAATTTATTGCCTCATGAACTGAAGTCATGGTTTCCACTGTTATTTTAACTATTGACACATCACATCTCCCTCCCTCTAAACACACACACACGCACAAACACACACAAACGTGCATGCACTTCCCCCGCCTTGGACACTTCACTAGACATGGTGTGATATTTTTTCCATCAGAGTGAACAGAGAGGTGGAGAGAGGAAAGGCTCCGTCTTTGGCTCTGTTGTCTGTGTAGATTCTTTGGCTCTGTTGTTACCTGAATGTCAGCACAGAGTAAGTTGGCATTAACAGTTAGAAAAATCAGGACGGAGAGAACAAACAGTGCATGTGATAAACACTGAAGGTCATCTGTCCACTCTGCTTAATGTCACTGCATTGCTGGAGTAATCAATTTTTAAAACACCGTAAAAGCTGAAAGAGAATTAAAAAAATATGTTTTCAATCACAGATTTGGCTCTTTGTAAGCCAGTGCAGTTAGTTTTCATGTGCGTATGTGTGTGTGTTTATATGGGCTGAGAGGAATTACAGGATGGGGGAGGGAGCGTTTGTGTCTCTGGCTCTGCAATGCAGGGGCTGTGGGAGAATTATGAGCTGAGCAGCTACGTCATGCGCACACACACTTACTCAGGGCAGGCGTGATAGAAAACCAGAAAGAGAGGAGTGTGCTGGGGAGACGGTTTGATCATCATGTTAAATAAAAACATCTGCACACAATCAACCAGCTCCTTTGCCTCTTCATGTTTCACCCACTCATGGCCTCAGTTTTTAGTTTAGCTCACTGCAGCCGTTTAAATGAAATCTTACCTAATACCTTATCTCTTTGAGAAACTTTAAAAGTTATGGTTTAATCCTCTTTTATGACCTGTTTTCATTGCACTACTTAAACATGAACACTGTCATACTAAAACTTTCAAATTCTTGTTTTCTAACAAGTTTCATCCACCTCTCCACTCCCTCCTCACCCCTTATTCCCCCACTCTGTCTCTCTTCTCCCCAGAAGTGAGCGAGGCTACGGCCACTCTGGGACCCGGCACCATGGGTCTGAGTACCCGCTACAGCCCCCAGTTCACCCTGCAGCACGTGCCCGACTATCGCCAGAACGTCTACATACCCGGCAGCACTGCCACCCTTACCTCCAACCCCCAGCAGCAGCAGGCCACGGCCCAGCAGGCCACCCAGCAGGCTCTGCCCCCTCCCCAGGCCTCGGCCCAGTCTGAGCCCCCCAAGGCCGCCCAGACCCCCGCCTCCAAGAAGAAGTCCACCAAGAAGGAGAAGAAGTAGAGTTGGACAGAAGGAGCTGGAGGAAAGATAAACCTGGCCTGATCTGATAAATTCAACCCCCCATACCCTTCTCATCGTATCTTACTGCTCTGCTGTCACTCATGCTAGCCACGGTCTAAATAAATGACAGCAAATCACCTCGGATCACACGGACGTTGTTGATGGTTCTTTGAAAGAGTGTCTTGAAGAATCTGAATGTGCTGAAGGCTGTTTACTGGTGTTCATTAACTCGTGTTGTGCTAAAGATGGAGTTGCTCACATAATCTTTGTCGGTGGATAATTTTGGCAGGGTATGGGGGGTTATAGTGATATTTTTGTTTGTTTGTTTTATTTTGGCAAAATGTAATGAACTTGGACAAAGAGATTCAGTGTAAGGAACCTTGCTGGGATGACAAGGCTATACCAGTGATGTATTCAGAGATGAAATGTTAGTGTCTTTCATGTTGGATTTATTGTGCTCTTTCCCAGAGGTGGAAAGTCAGCTATTGTAAAGTACGCTAGTTGCCATCCATTAGATTCCTATATAGGGTCAGCCTTACAGGGTCTCCAAGCATAAATCCTGTGGATACAAGGCTGTTGTTTGACAGGTATTACAAACTGTTCTGCATGCTCTTTAAGGTTCAAACCACATATACTAGTTTAGAGTTGCAAACTATGCATTGCAAAAGCAAAGAGGAGAACGTCCTGAATCTGTTATCCTCCCTCCAATCGCAGGTCAATATAATGCACATGTAGCATTTACTTGACACAAAAAGAAAAGTAATTTTTGTAATCATAGTTTGAAAAAAAAAAAAAGTAAAGTTTTACTCTCCTGATATTTTTATGACCTGAGCATGCACCCAGAGGAAGGGCTGGCAGAGGGTGGGGTGGCGCTGCATGTCACAAGCCATGCTGTCCATGCAGGTGGTATAGCAGCAGGCACTGGCTTCTGTATAACACGTCCAGATGGGCACGAACATGTTACGCTGCCCTGCACCCTCTTCCCTCCCCTCCTCACACCCAGCTCGTGTCCTCCCCTCACTCACAACCCCGTGTTAAGAGCCAAACGAAGAGAAATGCACTGTTTGTATTCTGATGAGATTTTGTAGGGGTAGTAATCGCTTAAGTCTTTAGGGAAACGCATAGATGTGGTAAATTTAAGTGCTTAGGAGTTTCTAGACACTTTGCAAGCCGCTAGATTTTCTCCCTACATTATCTACGAAGTGTTGAAGAAACTTCTTGATGTGACACGGTAACTTTTTTGTTCTTTGGGAGATAATGATTCGATAGCATAGAGGAATTGTTTGCGTAAGAAATTAGGTCTTTACTTTGCCATTTATCTGTCTGACAGGCTTCTTGTCTTGGCCAGACGCAACTGCATGAGAAAAACAGCTTGCAGGCTGCATCAGGGGGAGTGAAGGGGTGTGGTGAGGGGTACACAGACTGAGGTGGCACCGTTACATCAACCAGGGGTGGGGTAAACAACCTTGGCTCTACCCACTGAATGTACAGAGGAACCACTGTTGACCCGCCCACCCCTTAAACTTTCTCTAATGCACTGACCCAGGTAGGGGTCAACAGAGCCAAGCACAGCTGTCCCTGTTGATGAGGAGAAACCACTCGAGAGCCCTTTGAAATATCCCATCTTTTATTGAAATCTAAGGGAAACCTTAGCCTCACCACCCCTCATCCCTCCCCTCCACTCCCTGGTCCTGTGAGGCTCTTCTCCCACTGTAAATAAACACAAGTCCTGTCGATGGTATGAGCCAGTTGTTTGTATAGAAGGGACCATGTCCAACATTTTCAAAATAAAAGTCCCTCTCCACAAGGCGTGGCTTACTACTGGAATGTGTTGCATTTTGTTTTTCAAGAAAAATAAGAAAACCACAGTTAAAAAAAAAAAAGATTATGAATAAAAATCTGAGATGTTCAACAGTTTGTGTTGCAATGTAGTAACTAAGCACCATGGAAGCCAACTAACTCTTCAGTGTAAATAAATGAATTAAAGATAACTTTAGATAAGTAAACAAAGTGACACACGTAGACTAGTTAACTTGTGATTATGTGTTGCGCATATTTTTGTGTTCATTTTCTCTCTCTCTTTTATCACCCTGTAAAGAAACTAAACAAAAAAAATATGGAAATGTTTCTATCCTTCTGTAACCTCTTAATGTTCTTTTGCGGTGATTTTATCTTGTGCATTTGTGAAAGAATGCCTCTCATTCTCTTTCTGTCCATATGAACAAATGATTATAAATATTATATATGTGTAAGTCCGTCCGCTGCTGAATTAATACTACTATCCTGCTGTATTATCTTTCTTATCAAATGCTTAGCCCCCACGCTACACCCCTGTGTTACTCTTATTTTTATGCTAATATTTATATTGCTGTTTTATTTTCTCTTGAACACTGACATTTCAAATAAAAAGATTCAGAAATGGTTTAAAAAATTCTTGTATGTGTGGTTTGTTTTATGCTAATATGTTTTCTTTGTCCAATGCTAAAAGTACATGAGACTCATTCATCTAACACTGTAAGATGCATTGTTTTTCATTTAAAAAATGAAATATTCTTGGGACTTTTTTTGTCTCACTGACTCACCTTCAGCAGGAATGCAGCACTCCTAAATGTTGAAGCCTCATTGGTTCATATCAGGTCTTCTCTGTGGCAAATAAAAAAAGAATTATAAAGCAAAATTATGAGGCTGTAAAACATTAGTTCCAGTAATGAGTTGGTTCAAAACTCCCATTAGCTTAGCAACCTTCTTCACTACTGTTCCCTCATCACACAATAATGGCAGTAATGAAATGGGGAGGTTTATTGTAATGCTGCTTCTGTTGATAAACTGATCACAACAAGATCCATCAAATGTGCTAAATTATGAGTCTAATTGGTTTGTACAACATTGCTGTTCTGACTTTAAATGCTATTTCAAAAGTAACTGCAGCCATAAAATTATGTAAGGATTATTGTTGTTGTTTTTATTGGCTGTATAATGTGAAATTTTAAATTCTGGTGTTGAAAGACAGAAAAGACTAGAAAGACTCTTCCCTCGCTCCCAGGCGTGTCAGCCTGTTTGTTCTCATAGAGTGACGAATAATCCAACTGATGTATCATCACAAGGTTAAACAGCAAACAATGGCTGTAAAATGACCTTATATAAACACCACACCACATGTCCTGCATGATGTCTGCTTTGTTTCAAGACAGAAAATGGATTATTTGTCACAAGACATTGACTCTATAAGTAAAAACATGCGGCTCATTTCCACCTGAACTCGCTCCCTCCTCCCATAACTCTTTACACTTGGGCCACATTTTCTTTAACTTTCCTCTCAGAGATCCTGGGGCCACTACAGGGACCATGGTAGCCTGCTCAGGCTCTTTGTGCCTTTCACAAGGTCTTACACAATAACATACGTACCTATAAATAGCCCATGGGACGTCACCAAGCAAAACAAAAGGCCCTGCTGCAGATGTTGGGGGATGGAAAGAGGGAGCTGGGGGAGATGAAGAAGATGTGAGTGTTGCTCATGAATCAGGCATGACATCCATTCTAATGCCAGCTAATGCAATTTTTCACAGCTAATGCAAGTTAAAGTTACTGCCAAAGAATTACGTAAGAACAAAAGCTAAAAGATATTAGAGAGAGTGCCGGATAAAACATGTTTTCATTCAGTGAAATTATATTTTATGAAACATTTCCTTGTACAGATGAAATAAAATTGTTTTAACTTGACAATTCACTCATTCACACTGCAGCATTCCCACATGAGGCAAGTCACATACCCAAAATGGCCGACTCCTCTCACCCTTTTCTCATTGTGTTATGTTGTTGCCATGGCAACTGTCAGCCCCACTGTCTGGATGCTTTTCTCTGTTCTTCACATCTTCATTACAGATCTATGAGGTGGCCATTGTTGGCTTTGCTCTGGGCCTGTCTGGGCTGAATGACCTGGAAGAAGACAAACATATTCAAATATTAGTCAAACCATGACAACACTGGCGTGGACATATGCAGGAAACATGGCAAGTGGAGCGACGCACGTCCCACACACAGGCTTGAGCCGATGAGTCAGAGGTAATAACACACTGGGTTTGTCCCAGTTTGATTCACCGGAGATCTACATCATAATTTCCATCTGAGAGCTTTTCTAATTTTGGATAACAATTGAAGGAAATTTAAGTATTATCCATAAGGTTACAATATGCAAATACTAATAGACTTTAAAGGGGCTTTAGAGGAAATCTGTCAGCTGATATTTGTCATCCTGTGACTCACAGAGACTTCTGCTGTTCTCACTGTCCCCATGTGTCATCTATTTCCCGGAAGGGAGACCCAGCAGAATAGGGAGATTGTTCTTTTATTGCCCCCTTCAGGTCCCCAACTCTATCTCGCTTAATTAAGCACATTCCTACTGATTATACACACACAGACAAATACACAATGGAGTGACACACACACACATAGTGGCACACAGGCAGAAGACTTCAAATCAGTGATCTATCGTAGGGTTGTCCAAGAGGGGAAGCAATAGCAGACTGAAACTTGACAATGGACTGCCTGTGCTCAGTAATAACATTAGTCAGACAGCCAGGACACAAGAGAGATCAGCATCACATCCTGAACGTGACACATGTAAGCAGGCATGTGGCAGCCCGCAGAGACACTTCCACACACCCAGTAAGTCAGTGAGAAAGTCAGACATTTAAACACACTCACAAAAAATGTTTTGGAAAAACAGATTCCTTAAATAACCTTGCAATCAAATTTATTCTAACTTCTGTGTGAGCATTAGGCAGAGCAGAGCTGTGTTTCTTCTCTGAAAGCTGCCAGACGACAGGAAACAAGGATCTCATTTCAAGGCAGGAAGTGACGTAGCAGCTGCATGTGGCGGGACAGGAAGTGAGTTTTACGCGCCTCTTTTACTCCCCCCCTCCATAATAGTTGAGTAAAAGGAAGGAACCCTCCCCCTCATCCTCATCCTCCCTTTCTGACTTCCTCTTATCTTCCTTCCCTGCCCCCCACCTCCCCTTCATCCCGTCCTGCAGCTGTCTCTGCTGTGTATTGGTTCGCCACATGTTGGACAACAGAGCACCGCTCCGTAGAAACACAGCAGGGATAAAGACCAGCTTAATCTGGACTTTACCAGGGAATGACTCTGGGATGAAATGTATACATCTACAGTGCCACAGTCAACTTAAGCATGGCCTCAATCCAAATGACACACTTAGCAGGGATTACGCATAAAAGTTTCAGAGACCCAGACACAGACAGCAGTGGATAAATGTGATTTCTTCACATGCAGTGCAGAGAGAAACAGACTCCACTGTTTTTTTTTTTTTTTGGATGGATGTTCCTTATAAAATATTAACTGGGAGAGAAAGGAATTGAACTTTTTTTCTCTGTTGGCACACTCCGTCAGCTCCAAAAATACACTCTGACAGTCCTACATGACAGCAAATATCAAGTACAATCCACTGTTTGGGTGCTTTAACCATAGTGTCTTTGCTTTGCTTAACATCCTTTATTTACCACGTTATTTTTCCAAAAAATTCCAAAAAGCCTGTTTTCATTTATCATGTCAGCTAAGAGGAATGTGCCCATCAGGCAGAGCTCAGCTCAGTAGTCTTTTGCTGAAAGAAGAGGAGGTGGCTTTGAGCAGGAGCACTGGAGCACTGGAGCCTGAACGTTGCTAAGGCTAACAGTACCCTGATTTAAAGAGACACAGTAATGTGCTGGCTGCTGGCTCGACTAAATCACAGAGATGGAGCTGTAGCAATGTGGTAGAAGAACACAATGCTCCCTTTCAAAGCAGCAAACCCTTTTTCTCTTCATCTGAAAAGCCCCTCTCTCGCCTCATCTCCTCTGCCAAGAGCTCTCGCGCCTGTTTTCTCAGCTGGGAGGATGGAAATCAGACAGAGGGGAGACGAAGAAAGAAGAGGGGGAAGAGAAAGACAGAGGGATAGTGAGTTGACTTTCTGTGACTGAAGCAGTTTAAATTGCTATGTGATGACTTTGAGCAGCAGGTGAGAGAGAGAGGATGACAGGAGAGTGGGGAGTCACTTCAAGTCAAGAGTCAAGTATGCAAAAAAAAAAAAGCACTAAAATCATGCAAAAAAAATACAAAATGGAGAACAATAAAATAGATTTCAATTTGGTTTCCATTGGCAAGACAGAACAATGTGTGTATTTTGAGGGGATCAACAGCTTCCATCTGGTGCAACATGGTTTGGGGGCATTTCCTGCCCCCACCTTATCCCTACCCTTTACACACACACATAAACACACGCACACACACGCACAAACTACATTCAACCATAACCCCAATCCCTCTTTACAAGCCGTACACCCCATTAGCCCATAACCTCCCCCTCATCCAGCAGTGACCACACCCCCAGCACAGACAGTGCAGGGTATCTAATTCATTTCCTCCACCACTGGGGTTGTCATGGAAACGCAAAATTCCACATCTGAGTGACGACAGAAGGAATAGAGCAAGGAAGGAGCAGGAGGGAAAGCAGGGAATTAAACATGTCAGGATGCAAGAAAATGCCAAAAAGCTAAAAAATAAATTCTCTCAGTTTTCTAATTTCACAATTGCTTCTTCTGCACTGCTGTCATAGAGATGTGTGTGTGTGTGTGCATGTGTGTGTTTGTGTGTGTGTGTGCATAGCGACATGTTGGCACTGCCATATGAAGGATGTATGAGATTTTACACATCCCAGAGCATTAGTTTGGGAAGTGAGTGTTTGCTCTGTGGCAGCATTCGCAGAGGTCGAACTGAATGTGCAGCCCCTCAGACATGCAGACACCGACACAGAGGCATGTCGACAACTCAGCGCCATGGCGACAGGTGTTGCCGCGGAAATGGTGCAGCTGCTGCATGGATATTTCAGGCTAATAAGCGTGAACCATTGAGCCTCTCTCAGCTCCCCCTCCCCACTCCTGCTTTCCATTCCCTGAGCCAACATGCCTGAGATCAGTTTGAACACTATTACATATTCAGCTGGCAGTTTGACAAAGTAACAAAATGCAGAGGTTGTGACACTAAAGAATTTTGAGCCACATTGACAAAGTAACTGCTGTCATGAAAAAAAAACTCAAATTGAAGTCCTATTAATAGGTCCAAAAAATCCAAAAACAAACATTTAATATGTTTTAGCTGTTTCGATCATCTATAATTTGGAGGAAAAATATTGTTTGTTTTGTTGCTAACAGTGATATGAGGAGGTAGGTATTATAATACTGACTGCTCAAAAGAAATGCACAAACCTGAAGTTGTGGATTCATGTCAGGTAACTTTTTCTTAGCAACCAGTCGTTGGCTATTAACCTCATGATGACCTTGAAAAAATTTCAAGGAAGTAACTTCTCATCAAGAAATAATTGCAGCATGAAACGATAATTACCTGTACAGATAAAACACATGACATAAAGTGTGTCATTTGAGTTAAAGAGGTGTTGATGGGGAGATTAAATAACTATAGACAAGGTTTTGCTGTTTCCCACTGCTTCAAGTCTGTATACTTTGCTAAGCTAATAACCTGCTAGATTTAACTCAGTGCTTAATGAGCAGAAATAGGACTGGTATTAATCTTTTCATCCAACTATAGGTAAGAAGTAAATAAACATATTTTTACATAATGTTGAAATATTTCTACAAGTGTTTGTCATCAACATTACATATAAGTGACCAAAAGGCAACCTTAAAAGTTACAGTTAAAGGGAAACATTGTTTTCATTATCATTAAGAGTTAAACTGTAGGTGTGGTTAAATCATATCTGAGTGTCAGTTGTGGCTCCTTGATCAAACAACCTCACAAATGTCAACAGATCCTGATGCTTACAGCTATTTTTTTTCTAGCAGAGCCACATCCACCTGAAACATGGAGTACAGACAAAAGTCAAATAAGGAAATATCTTCAACCTTTTACTGTTAATGTAACGACAGGAGGGACGCGCACATCTGTGAATTCTGTTGTAACAATAACCTGCACAAAAAGATAAAAAAAAAAAGAAATACTTATGAAGGGTCAAAACTTTTCTTCTGGAGTTTGGCATCAAGACAGTATAATGCAAATATTAGTTTTTGTCCTGCATTATCAAGGATGTGAGGACTTCTGTTTCTTATAATCAGAAACTCTATAAAAGCAGAGAATGAACATTCAACCACAATCTACACTGACATGAAAATCTATGGAAGAAACACAGGGATCAAGTACTGATGGATTCAGACAACCCACACACACACACACACACACACACACAAAGACACACAACATTGGAAATCACATGAGAAAGCTGCATATTTGTAAAACACCAGGGAACAGCTAACTGGGCCTAAACACATCTGAAATAAACAAGGGGGGCTATGGGAATATTTTAGGGCAATATCTCACATTCTGACAGTGGTCTGGATGTCAGCAGTGTTGATGGGATACAAGGGACTGCACTGCATGCTGGGACCTCTGGGACAGGTGTTAAACCCATCAGCAGTGAGGGGCATTCACAAAGCTGAGGCCATAGTCCTGGACTGTGGGAAATAATCAAATACATGACGCATCAGACTCAAAACTGTAATATAATGATTATCATGATCATAATAACAAAGATTTAGGACAGATACATATATTTGTGCATTGGGCAGATTGTGGCACATATTATGTAAACTGCATTTTTAAGTGCAAAAACCCAAAAAATCCAAACGCCATAGAGCTGTAAGTAGATGAGAAAAGAAAAACATGAGCCATATTTTTTCTAGTTTATTTGCTTCTTGACGCAGTGCAGTCAGACTGTGCACAATTAAACTTCCCAAGCCAATGCAGCATCTTATTTGGAAATCTGAATGAATCATGACCATTTTTTGCATGAATGTGTCTCTGTGTGTGTGTGTGTTTGAGTGTGTGTGTTTGAGTGTGTGTATCAGCAGCAGGCAGAGGAAACGACCCTCTAGGAGGATTAATTAGAAAGTACTGCAGGACGTTTTGAGAGATGAGGAGAGAAAAGAAGAGAGGAAAAACAAGCTCCAGTGCCCTAATTTACCGCTCTCATGGCACGTCACCAGCCCTCCCTCCATCTCTCTCTTTGTTCTCCAGCTCCCATCATTTACTCTGCATTTCTCTCAGCACATAAAATTCATGAGCTGATCAAAATCATTTTGTTATTTCCTCCAGTCCTGTCTATTATTTTTTCTACACCTGTTTCTTTGTCCATCTTTTGCTAACCCAGAAAACCAGACACTCTGTGCCCTAGATAAAATGGAGGTCTGTCACTCTTCCTTTGTGACCCCGCCTTTTCTCCATCCATCCATCCATTCCTTCCTTGCATGCCTTCCCTCCTCTTCCCTTTCTGTGACCTCTCTGTATTTTCATCTGAGGAGGCAGTGGAAGTCCAGAAAGCAGTTTGTGTCATTTGTCTGTCAGTGTCCATAAAGCTTAAATATTCATGTGCCCACTCCGCGCTCATGATGTCGGCCTGCAACAGACTCCCAGTTTCCATGGCAACCTCCACCATCCGTTTCCCCCTCCCTTACTCTCTGACTCAGTTGGGTGGTAGTGAGGGATGGTGGCGGCGGTGATTACCTTCCTGGCAACATGTAGCAAAACAGGAGACATGTTAGCATCGTATGGAGTAGATCACAACGAGGTGGGAGAATGAAGTGTAGAGGAGAACAAAGGGAAGACAGTTGATAATTTATGGTTCATAGAGACAAGAAAAAGCCAGAAAGGATAAAGAAAAAGATTTGGGTGATTGTGCACGGAAAGAAAAACAAAGAAAAACATCTCAACACCAGGACGAGTCTGCCTGTCCCCCTGCCCTCCCTGCAAGTTTCTGCCTCTCCCGTCTTCTCCTCTGTGACGCTTCTTTGTCCTTTCAGACAGTCTTTCAGCACAGCACAGGGACTGTAAGCAGCTTACTATAATGCAGCTACACAATGCCTGTAATGCTCCTCTTTTACCCCCCACCCACCCTGCCTGTCTGCAAAATGGTTTGTAATGCAGCACACTGCCCCCTATCCTTGTGTACGTCTTTACAGTCAGTGCCTGTGGGATGTTACTTTCCTGAGCAGGAAGTCGCAGAACTTATACCTTCCTCTCTGCAGAGCCATGTCTCTAGAAAGGATTTTAATGCAGCACTTGACCCATCTGTCCTTTAGGTTATCTGTATAGAGCGGTGACTCATACTACCTCCACGGTTCAGCTGTGTGTGCACCAACCTCAGTTTATCATATACAGGCTTGATTTTTTCTTCTCATCACCTCTGCTGCAAACTCTATTTTATGACTGACTGAGCAACATCCACCATGTTATGTTAACCTTCTGTTTAGGATGCACTGATTTTCCAGCTGCAGCTATAGTAGATTCACATCTGTGTTTCCTTTGTCTATGTAGGTCATCTCTATCTCTGCATTTGTCTGTGTTTTCTCTTTCCTCTGGAAAGGCCATATTCATTTTTGCCTTAAACAAAGGAGGAGAAGAAACCTTTAAAGCTGGAAAACAGAAAACGTTTAAAGCTCAGCATGTTGTGAGAAAGTAAAAGCAACAGAGAAGTGATTGGAAGGGCATGAAAGAGGGAGAGGGAATGCATAGAGTGGTGGAATTGAAAAACATAAGGAAAAAGGAGGAAAGGATGAGAGAAGAAAAGGAGAGATGATGAAGGAAACAAAGTGAGTTACAGCAGAGAGATGTGAAGAAGCAGACGAGACAGGCAGGGAGGGAACAAGGAAAAATCATGGAAAGTCGGGTACGGGTGCTGATTTTTGCCTGCAGGAGGTGATTGTAACCATGGTTACCAGGCAAAGGAGTGATGTCATCGCCTCTATAGGTGCTTGGCGAGGTGGGGGTATTTTGGGGGTTGGCAGTGCGGGTGTGTTCTTCACCCTCAGCTGTTAATTGTTACACATGAAGAGAGAAACTAAAGACTTTTAGCATCATTTAGCCTTTACAGATAACAAAAGACGTGCAGTGGCACAGCACCAGACATTCCCCGTGTGTGCTAGCTTCATCATTACCTTGCAGTTTCTTGCTTGAATCCCCTTTTCTGATTTACTTCCTTCACATTCACACAAACAGTTTATTTCTCAATCAGTTCATTATTTAGTCTATAAATCAACAAATAGTGAGGCACTGTGGTGCAGTGCAGCTCTATTGCCTCACTGCGAGAGGGCTCTGGGCTTGAACCTGGTATTTCTGTCTGAGGTTGGCATGTTCAAACTGTATCTGTTTGTGTTTCCTCTGGGTGCTCCGGCTTCTTCCCACAGTCTGAAGACATGCGGGTGAGGCTGATTGCAAACTCTACAAAGCCTGTTAATATGAATGTGAAGGTGGGTGTTTGTTTGTCTCCATATGTCAGTCCTGTGATAAACTGGCCATGTATCCAGGGTCCCCACCACTCACCCAGTGACAGCTGGAATTGGCCACACCCCCTGTGACCCTGAAAAGATTGACGGTTAATGACAAAGGAGGGATGGATGGATTTGTTTTGCAGTTAAGTCTACTGGAAAAGGATTGTGTCTGTTCATTTTGTTTTTGATGTGGATCACAAAACAAAAATTTGGACATTGGACAACAAGACTTATTTCTATAAAATAATTACTAGGATTCATAGACTGACAATTCAAAAGAAAAAAAAATCATCTGACAGAATCACAACATCAACACTTATGTTAATCTCTATCATTTAAACTATGACCAAATGCATTTTGGGAGTTATTGGTTAGAAGATTCTTTTTTTAACCTCTAAATGTTACTGTGCATGTAGGCTTGTTATTTTTACCTCATATTCAACCTTCTGAGATGGGTCATACCTTATATAGGACACAAACACACAAAAGTAGACATGCACACATGCACGCACAACCTCACACACACACATATAAACCACACCCAGAAATTTGCTGCCCCCCGAGGAAATCAGACTACTGCAGGCTCAGCTAATGTAGGTCAATTGACTGACAACCACTCTACCTCCACCAATGTGTATGGACAGATAGGGAGCAGAGGGGAGGGGCAAACACACACACACACACACACACACACACACACACACACACACACACACACACACACATAGGAAAAACAAGCAGTCTTGGTTTCAGTCTCCTCTCCCACAATGACTTAAAAATGTGACCAATAATAGATATGAGAACCATGTTTGAAAAATATACATCTAACATACAGTAAACAAGCAGGGTGATTTCATCAAATGGGTCAGGGGCCCTTGTGATCAGAGTCTGACTAGTCCAGACAGACATAAAAGCCTTGAGGGGTCAACATGGATACAAGCCTTCCTTCAACTTCTTCACATCAGTGTAATTAGTCACCATTTACAGCACCAGCACACCCCACTTTCCTCACGCTGAGGTCCAGAGTATCTTGACAGAGAGTTTGGACTTTTACAATAAAGACTATTCATCTGTCCATCTAAAAAAAAAAGGCATAATGAGCAATCTCTCTGCCCTAAAGGAGCGTGTGGTTTATTTCAGTTCAAACAAAGTGCCTTAAGGAACAGTGATAAAGTCCTCAAACAGGGCAGCATTGTGATTTCTGAATCTAGAAAAAGACTCTTTTTTTCCTCTGAGTTAATAAAGGGACTGAATCGTTTCTGTGTTTTTATGAACCACAAACGTTCAGCATTAGCCACAGATATATCTATTATTCCAACTATCAAGCACAATGAGAACCTGTCCTCTGTTAGATTAGCTGCCTTTTTTAAACGTCCACCTCAGTCACTGGTTTCTTAATACAGCCTGATAACACAGTGCAGAAGAGGAAGCTCTAATGAAAGATTTTAACTGCATTTACTGACACTTGACTGGACGTCATGGCTTCTAATCCTGCACTTCTGGATTTACATGCTATGATCTCACACACAAAGACACCTGACATTGCTCAGCTGTTGTCACACAAACACACTGGCCTCATCAGTGACATTAAGAGCATGACTCACACTTGACTTAACGCAAGTGCAGGATTATGACACTAAATATGACTAAAGGTTGTCAACTTGTCACTAATCGCTGTGTGGGATGAAATGGCAGGTTTGTTGTGTCCACAGTGATGTAGTCTGCACTGCTGCTCACAGACACGTCCACAAGAGCACTTGCCCATTTCAGCAACAAACAAGCACTTACAGAGATACCTGTATTGTATTTGTTTACTATACATGCGAGGACTCTGTGCAGGTAATCCCAACAGCAGCATGTGTGAAACTGCAAGAAAAGGGGGGTAAAGAGAGAGGGAGAGAGCGAGCTCTGTGGTTATGCATGTGGCTGTGTGACCCCTGATGCTTATTGATATTCTGTTGGCATCAGCCTTCAGTGCAGCCTGCAGAGCAGACAAACCCTCCTCTCTCTAAATCTCTCTCATATTTAGGGGAGAAATTCATCCCCGGAGAGAGACGATGATCCGCTGGGATGAGCCATGACATTGCGGATTAACAGAAAGAAAATGCTCAAAAATGAAAATTGTGGGTGGCGGCAGGATTTGGGTGTTTTTATGTGTGTTAAAGTAGTTTGGGGATTTTGGGGTACATGGTGAATTTGGGCAGAAGGAGATCAGAGGGCCTTGAAATATTAAAGGAAATCGCTGCACAATCATGGGAACTTAAACATATGTGTTGGTGGGCAAATACATGTTGCATGCTGATGTTTATCACATTTTCACAAGACTGCAGCAGGAAAGGTAGCTTGCTCCCTTGCAACTGCTAACATTTACAAGGAGAGAACAGGGACAAGAGATGATGAATGGAGGAGGAAAGTGAAGGAGAAAAGGGAGCAAATATAGGAAAAAAGGGAGGGAATAAAAGGTCATGAGGTTGAGGCAGAAAATGAGAACGGACCTAAATTCTTCAGCCTCTCCTGGTGCTATATGAACTCTGTCAAACGCTCAAAAAGCTACATAGAGGCCTGTTTCGGATAACACACAATTCTCTTGATAAAAGCCCCTTCTGCTCTTTAATAGGATTTAATGCTTAAGTTGTCTCTATATGTTAAACGTCTCCAGATCTGACGCACATTGCAACACACACAAACATCATCTCAAAGGCCTTGTCTTAACTTGATGCCCATCATATAAATTTGTGTCAATGTTCAGGACATGCTGACTTCTTTTTCAGCAGAAACATATTTTTTTTTTAGTGCAAGACATGCTTCTCTTCCAGATGAAAGAACACACAAAAAAGGGAAACAGAGGACAAAAAAATCTAATTACAGGCAGAAATGGAATGAGGAGATAATCAGAAACAAATGGATGGATGATGCCAGGAGGATGATTGCTTAGAAGAAGAAAAATAAGTAGTAACAAGGACAAAGAAAATGTTCATGAGCAGTAAGACATGTTAGGAGGGAGAAACAGATTATATCAAATTAACTCAACAGACTGAAACGCATATATAAAGGCAGAAAAACGGACAGAGTGACACAGATTTCTACATTAGGGCAGGCAGGCAGGGGTTTTATCTCTACATCCTGCTGCTTCAGGGTGAAACAGGGCAGCACTCTGATGATAGAGATGTCACTCAGCGGTGTGATGGCACAGCCAATCGGTTGACACTGACTGGCCCATGTTAATTGTCTGCTAATAGTGTGTCACATGGAGAGTGTTATACAAGCAGCCGAGTAATTTGATCAAGGGGACATTATCAAGATATGAAGACTGAAATAAGCAGGGAGAGACACACAGACATATGCATGCAGGCGTGTGAATCCATGCACTCACAGACACATTCAAATGTCATACACATAGGATCTTTTTTTTCCACATTCTTCAGCTGTCACTCAAACGCTATTTCTTTGGAGCTGAAATGCCACAGTAGTGTGTATTTCTTTCCCGAAGCAGCAGGAACATTGAGAAATGGCCAATCTAAACAAATAAAGTGAGGCTTTAATCCACAGTTCTCAGAAGTGGAGACAGAGAGAAAGGGAGAGAGGCAGTGGAGTGTACAGCCAAGTTAAAGACAAATGAGACAAATTTATTTTAGAGCCCTGGCAATGTGGATGCTAATGGCAGCCAGAGAAATGCACACACACATGCACACATACACACTCACACAAATGCAAACACACAAAATGTCTGGGTTGGAAGAAGGGAGAGGAAAAAGCAGGGGAATGAAAACATACAGAATAGAAGCGATAACATGTTGTGTGGATGTAAATTCATTGTTTTCTTCTCTTCACAGCTGAGGTCACATCTCCTCCTTCACATCTAACACTCCCTCCCTCCCTCCCTCCCTCAAATGGGTGGCAGATATGCTCGGAGGTTCACTTTGCTACCTGGAGACCGACAGCCTCCCTCAGCCAGCCAATCAGAGGCTGTGAAAAACAGACTCCTGTTCCGTCATTGGTCCACCGCTCCCGGGAACTCATTCCACTATCAATGGCCGTGTCATTGTGTCGTCTGGCAGTGCTGAAGCCAATTATACTGCCCCCTTTCTTTGTTCAGAGCTCTTTTCTCCAGCAGACCCCCTTCACGCATATAAGGGCATACACACACACAGGCACACACATACACAAGCATGCATACAAATCCCCCCTGAATCTCCAGATTGTCACAACAAGAGACTGAAGGAGTCTGGGAACTAGAGGACCTGAAACTCATAGTAATGAGACATCATTAGAGATCACAATCAACTCCATATGATATGACCTAGAACACACTGAGCCCACAACTACACACAAACAGTTCACTCAAACTAAACAAACTTTAATCTATTCTTCTATTTTTAACTGCTCTGCTAAAAGTAACCCTCAGTGTTGATCTTCAACAGGAGCCCAAGAAACATGTGTGCATCTCAATTTTAGCAGGTTAAGTTCATGTAGTACAATGAAAATAATACCATAGAGGCCAAGACAACAACTGTCGTCTGCTTTAATAACACTTTTGATTTGGACCAAGAGTTTTTAAATTCCAAATAACTGCCATAACTGCCTCAAGCAGTTTTTTAAAAAATAATTTGCTTAAGTTTGATGGCAGTGATGATTCTGATGACAATGTTGGTGATTTTACAGTGATGCCAACCAAAAAACATGAACATTGTGTCTGATACTTTTCAGACTCAAACTCTACAACCATCTTAGTGACCTTATTAGACTTTGCTAGAGATGGGACCAAGTCAGGAGGGGTAAATTTGAGTCAAGTCCCAAGTCAAATCAGAAGTCCTAAATTTAAAGTTTTGAGTTGTCAACAAGTCATAGTGCCTCAGCTTTTTTAATTTCAAATGTCAAAGTTAAAAAAATGTTGCTTTGCATCTATAACGCTTGACAGCATGTTTTACGTACTGTAATTAGTTTTTTGTGTACTGTTTTTGAGCACAAACCAAATCATCTTTGAAATCATATTTTTTGGACCAGTAACATAAAATTAGTTCTTTATGGTTTTTTCCATGTCACATAAACTGATGCAGTAAGATAATTATTTTTAGCTGAGTATACCCTCATGAAAACAAACATTAAAAACCATATCCCATCTTTGCTGTATTCTACAAATAGATCTCTCTAAATCCTGCACTAAGGACCATTAAGTCAGTGAATATGTGACTTGGGTTCAAGTGATGTGACAAGAGTCATGATAGCATGTTAGCATGCTAACATTTGCAAAGTATCACTGAAAGTATTTAAAGAGCCATAATTACAAGTTCTTAAAGTACTTGTAAAAAAAGTAAAAATACTTTCACATGATAAAATGAGAATTCTTGGCAATCCAACCAACAGACTAACCAAACATCATGTCAAACTATGGGTGGGCCAGTATATTATCTTTGTGATTTCAAAGAGCACAATTTGTAACTTTAATAATGATAAAGACTTGAGTCATTGTAGTCAATAAGATGACTTCTCGTCTGTCCTCCTGACTTTTACCAATTATGACCTTTTCCATCCTTCAGTATTTGAACAGAACCAAACTGTAAAAGTTACACAGTTTTGACAAGCAACACGAGTCATCCATTGTGATAATATGGGAGTAAAGGACTTCTAATAGATATAAAATGACAGTGAAAATGAAGACATGCCTCTCGGTCTGACTTGATCTCTTCTGAGAATTTAAACTTCAAGCAGCTAAAAGTCCCTGTGGCCAACATGAACAGGATCTGCTCATGTTTACACAGTCATGTGTGCTGTGTAAACACAGTCACAAGTACGTGTGAAACACAATTTAAGCACACGTCAGATACGCCCACAGAAGGACAAAGCCAGGCCTCATTAATACAAACTCAAAGAGGATGCACACACAGCAGCTAAGAGTGTATAACACACACACACAGAGCAAGGTAATCTTTAGAGAGCACAGTCCACAGAATTCAAATCCAGAAACCCCCACTTTGTTACATGCTTCCCGTACATTTAAACTTTCTGTTTTAATTCTCTTAAACTCTCTCATCTCCTCATGTTATGGTTATAACATTCATTCCTATGCTTTCAAAGCTTCATCATCATCCTCCTTATCTTAAACTGAGATTTCCTTCATTCACACCTGAATCATTTCATTTCATTCGGAATTAACTCACAGTGGACAACAAAAAGGTCCATATTTGTGTCCTATAAATGACAGATTTTAACTCCTACATTTAACTATATATTACTGGTTACTATGATGATACACCAACACCAGCATCTGTTTGTGTTTTTTTGTTTTTTAAATTAAACAGTGGGATAATTCGAGGGAGGCACAGTCTGTGCATCAAATTATTCTCAGTGTCACTAGATTAAAAAAAAAGGACAAAAGAATTTCTATTTATATTCAAACCTAATTAAACTTTTCTAAAGCCTCGAATGAGAAACACACCTGCATTTGTTCCATAAGAGACAAAAAGAAAACCGAACATGTTGCTTTATGTTCTTAGTCTGTTTTTATGCTAACATTTAAGTGGTGAGAGGAGCATCCACTATGTTACAAAGCAGGTATGTCAAGACATGAAAAAAAAATATGCGTAGATTAAAATGCTTCGGAAGATTAGAAAAATGAACTTAGAGTTTTATTGATATATTTTGATTTTAATGATATTTAAGGTTACAACGCAACTTACAAGGACTTCCTCAGTGCAGCTCTACTGCAGAGAGCAATGCTAATCAACCATTATGCGGATAACATAAGGAAAACACACACACGCAAATACCAGTGAGAAGCAAAGCTGCCTGTTTTAGTTTTACTTTGATTGGGATCAGATGCTGGAGAATGGCTGCCTATTTCTGTCTTCAAAGAAACAGGAAGAGTGACAGAGACACACATGGGTACAAATAAATTATGCACAGTAACGACAGTTTGATTCTCAGCCTCTTTACTGTCGAGCCAGAGTTTTTACTGCTCTGTGGCCTCAGAGTGTGTGTGTGTGTATGTGCCCAAACAACAATTGTAAATGATGAAAGCAAGTCAAGCTTTTCTGGTTAAATTAACGAGGAAGTTAATGAGGTGAAAGGAGGCCAGTAGGAGCTCAGGTTCACTAAAGAGCAGAGACCTTCATTTACAGTTCACAGGAGAGCTGCAAGGAAATGGATTCCTTATTCTCCAGGTTTTTGACATAAAATGACTTCCAAAAACAGAACCAATTATTTTCTCAAACTCCATGTGACATCAGAGTTGAGAAAAACTAGCAACTGGTCTATTTGATGAGAAGAGTAAGCTAATTTTGTGCACCAATGGTAGATTTGAATATTCTGACAACTTATAATATTGCTAGAAGGAGAATAAAACTGAAAATGAGAGTTATTTTTGAAATTAGAAAATAAAAAATAGTCTGAATTAATATTGTGTTATACAAGTTAGTAAACACCAGATAAAAATGAAATAAATCCTCACAACGTGTTTATACTAAGGTACATTAGATTTAACATGGCATGGACATAAACAGCCTTCTTGACTAACTGTGGCTGAAGTTTATCATCCTCCCAAACAGACCAACCTGAGCACAAAGACAGTAAAAGTAAAAGAGAGATCACATTCCACTTCAAAGTACGATGTGAGACCAAAGGACATAATTGATGCTTTTCACTTTCCGGTTTGAATAAAAAGCAGATGCCAAGCGTGCAGCGTGAACAAGCTGCAGCGAGAGAAAGAAACTCTCCTATCCTGTCAGGAACCCGGAGAGATTTAGGAGATGTGGAAGGAATCATCTCATCTTACAGAGCAAAGCCGAGGCCAGAAAAACTTCTACGGCTATTTTGTGCAGCTGGAATGACACAGCAGGATATTCCCAGAACATTCCAGCAGTGGCTGGGCTGACCACGACGGGAGATTAATGGAAGTCATGACTTACCATAGTTTATGTCAGGAGACTTTTCTGAGTCAAAGCTGCTGTGAAGGACAAAAGGAGAGGGAAATACAAGGTGATGATCTTTGAGATGGTCAGATGGAGGACAGGTGTGCTTCCTCTGAGTGAACCAGCTAGTAGTAAGATAGGCAAACGAAACCTTGAAGATACAGGAAATCACCATACTCCAACCTCAGTTACCCATTTTTTTTTTTTCTGAGACAACCTTCAAATGAATGATTAAAGATGAAAAACTAAGGCCAAACCTTTTTTAGTACATATGTTCTTCTGCGCTGTCACAAGTTAGAAGTTAGTGACTGGATTCATTGTAAAACAGACACTGAGGTTCATACAGCATTAGTGATGGTAACAGAAGAGTTAAAACAGAAATAGAGAGGTGACACAATGATGAAATAACATCATAAGACAAACTGTTTTCCTTCTCTCTCTCCCTTACAAAAACTCACTGTTAAAAGTGAGGGATCATGTTGAATACTGGCAGTCTAGATTGGAAAAATGTCTCTGGAAGCCTTGGAGCCACGGAAAATTTAGGAACTTATCTGCAAAATTGACTCCACTGTTAAACTCCTAAATTGTTTATTCATTCTTCTGCTGTTTTTGGCATTATAATGATCGTTTCACATAGTGCAGAAACTATCTGGTATTTTACTGCACTAAGTGTTTACATGAAAGAGGAGGAGGAGTGAGAAGTATGGAAAATTGCCTTTCAAGAGGAATTCACTTTGACAAAAGTAGCAAAAAGCAAGTGAACTAGAAATCACAATCTCACACACTGATTTTATATTAACAGATCAACAGCTGATGCAAACATATCTGACACGACCAAAAAATGATCTAGTCACATTGTAAATTACTTAAGACATTTTAATAGTTCTGTGTGGCAAACAGAATGACCATGTGCATTTTTCTGTATACATAGAGCAATCTCTGAAAAAAAATCTAGTTTCCATTCAAATACATTAAAATAATCAACCGTAAAAATTCACATAGAAAACAATCTCTTAAAAAAACAAACAAAAAGGAATGACTCGAATTACAAAACAAATATTCCAGTGATGTAATGGTGTCCTTTTAATTTTCATTTTTTATCCTCTTTCTCTTCTTAATGCAGAAAACAGCAACTTTCTAGTTTCTGGTACATACCTGGCACTGTCCACCTCAGGAGAGGGGCTCTGCAGGGCAAACATAAAACAGCAGTTGTGTCTCTGGCTTAAATGCAGCTACAAAATATTTTGTGCAGGAGAGAAGGCAGTGCAGTCTGTGCATCAAATTATTCTCAGTGTCACTAGATTAAAATGAGGCACCAGCACTTGATCAGAACAAGGATTTCTACACATACTGTCCTCAAAGAACCTCTCTGTGTTTTTGTTGTTTAAGTGCCAAGTTCCTTAATGTCCCAGGACATTTAAATTTATAGAAGTTGTCATATAAACCCTGATGTTAACGAGAAAAAAAGTTTTGTCTGATTTCTGATATACTGAACTTTTGAGGCAATGGACATATTTCTCAATCATTAGCAGTACGAAGCAGTGATCTTGAATGAGTAGCTTGATGAAGATCTCTGAAGTCCATCCAGTATCTGTTACACCCTGAGGCTGGCTACACTACTGTGTTTGCATAGAAATAAACATTGCATGGAGCGGCTGACATCACCTTGCAGGATTCCTGTCAGATATTACGCCACAACATCATGGCAATATGTATGCTGATGGTTACTGAATACAAATAAGAACAAGGCCAGACATTCAGCAACCACTGTTACAGCTCAGTGAGAGAGAAAGTGGGTGAGCAACACACAAAAACACACACATGTACTTGTCTCAGCAGTTTTTGGGCAGTTTTCCAGTGTGCTATATCCTCAGCAGAAAGACCACAAAGCTGTTTTTGAAACCTAGCATTCATGACAACATGGTTGGTACCGTACAGTAATTACAGATGGCAACACACACGCACCCACTCAAACCTACATGCACTAACAAAAAGACACACACACACTAGAAGTTAAGTGCACACACAAAACTAAATATAGGTGGCTTACTTCATACACTCAGATATCCTCATACACATGAACACACAGGCATGTAAACTGCTCAGGCTGGGTTTTGTATGGAAACACCCTTTTTAAAAAGCAATTTTCTTTTTGGTTTAACTGACTGGAAGGACTTTCTGCTCCAGACTAACACTACTTCCCTCTGGGACTTATGTGAATATTCATGGATGTAAGCAGGTTTTCTTCATATAACTGTTGCGGGCACATGTGGTAGCATAGCTTAGACAACTTAATGCAAATCATCCCTCCATTTAATGTGAAACCTAACTAAAGCATGCACACCAGTGAACCAAATCCCTTCTCACATAAAACAACAAAAGACAATGAAACGTTCAACCAGGTGATGACTGTGGACGGGGTCCACACACCAGCTGAGTGCAAAAAACTGTAACTGGACAAATCTCAGGAATGAAATGACAGACTGAATTTCAATTGGTTGGCACTTTTCTTCCAATATTAGAGCAAAATGATTGACATTTACAAACAGTAACATACAGTATATCAGACAATTACAAAGCAATTGGTTTCAAAGGAAAAAAAAACATGGGATTTGGAAATAACCGCAAAGAAAGAATAGATCCCTCCTGAGTACGTCTTTGGAATCGCTAAAGATGCCTTTTGATGACTGACAAGTGAAATTCAAGATTACAGAGTAACAGAAACAGACAAAAAAAGTACAGGAACATATGTGCACAAACTGAAGAAAGAAAATTAATCTTTGTGACATTGGCAAAGATCTAAAGGTTGTTGAGGAACATCCAGGAGTTGTTGGTGAGGTGGGAGCTGCACCAACAGCCCCTGCCTCTCCCTGTCCTTCTAACACAGTCAATGCTACCCTTTTAAAAGTTGGACCTGTTAAGACAAAGGTCAGACAGACACTGCCCTTTTTTTCAGTGAGCTAATCTCAGATGGGCATTTGCCCCTGGAATGGCTACGAAATACATATGTGTTCGGATATCAATGACTCTGTGCATAAAAAAACTTCCTGCCCGGGGTGCCTAATTGGACCGAGAGGCAGCAGTGTCCAGTAACTCCTCTAATGACTCCGCTCCTTCCACTTTAGAATCCACCTTTTCCTCAGACTGTTTCTTCTTTAGGGGGATTTTACTGGACGAAGTCTCTTCCTGCATCAGCTCTTTGGCCAAGATGTTAGTCACTGCATGACCAGCTCGTCGGTGGTTAGCTAAGACAGACAGAGAAGCAGAGTGAGTGAGACACACAAATAAAGAGATAATAAATTAGATATCACGCCTAATGTAATAACAAGGGCATGCAGATATGTCAGTGCAAGCCATGAAATGACAAATCTGCAAGTATGTGCAAAAAACATATGAAAAAGTAACAACAATCTACATCAGCATTCAATTATTTAACATTTTTTTTACTGCAAATGATTAAGAGACAATCAGCTCCATCAGTTGGCTGAACCAAAGTCAGGCATATGCCTTCAAAACATCACAGGATAAAACAAACAAACAAACAAACAAAAGGGTACATCCTTTATCCCCAAAATAGACACACACATGCATTACGACACAAAAACACAACAAAGAATTAGAAGTAGGGGGTGTATTTGTGTGCGGATCAGTGTGACATCTGCAAACGTGAGATTAGACTCAACATACCTACAGAAGTTGGGGAAAAAAAGGAAAAGAGAAAAGAAAAATATTACAGACATATAGAGTCAGGGAAAGTTGGACTGATTAGATGAAGGAGGGGAGATGGTGACTGTGCAAAGGAGGAAGGAAGGGTTAAGATGAAGGGGGGAGTCATCATGAGAAACAGGGTGTTTCATGCTGGGGGAAGATTTCAGAGGCAGGGATGAATGAAAATGAGACAAACATGGATGAAGAGACTGAGTAAGAGAAGGAATCTAAGGAATGATGGAAGCAAATGGTAAAACCCATCATAGACAAATAGAGGGCGCAGTGAGGAAAAGATAAGAAATTCACAAGTATGGAAGGAAAAACAGAGCCAGTGTGACAGATTAAGCCCTGAGGATGCTGCCGTTCTGTTCTTCTACCTGCTTACTCTGTTATTTCCTGTCCCTCTGCTCCCACACACAAGCATCAGCCTTGCCTTTATCTCTTATTCCTTCCCTCTATATCCTTCACCTCTATTCATTCTCCTGCGTGGGAGGACAGCTGTGCAGCAGCAGCCATTTTGTCTTATATAGGTCAGTGGGAGATTGTGTTGGCTTTTTTTTTTATGCCTGGTGTATAATCATAACTCTTCAGTCCTCTGAATAAAAAGTAAACGTCAGTACAGGACACATTTGTTATCATTAACATTACTAATGCAATGTGTTATTGTGCTACTGGTGAGAAGAGGAAGAAACGTTATCGGGATGCAAACCAACAGAAACACACATGCAAATGAACCATGGTAACACAAGCAACAAACCAAGACCTGACACATGGTTCTGATGGAGCAAAACACACAAAAACACAAGTTACCGAACATGTCTCCAGAACTAGCTGTGACAAAGACACAATTGAGTCTGGGGAGAAAAAGGAGGAGGAGAATTTAGAGATTTAGAGTCTTGTTCACAGTTGACTTGTCTTCTTTCAGTGCAAGCCACAGCTGGACCGATCAGGGCAGACAGCTGGGGTGTCAAATTATCACCTCACACACTCTCTTTGGAGAGGCACACAGATCTCTGTTCATGTCTCATGAACACCAGTACATGGAGCACTTTCTCTCTTTTTCAGTCCTCTTCTCACATCAGTCTTCTGTGTCTATTTTCGTCCCTTTCCAAACCCTCCCCTTACTCATAAACTTACTAATTAGAAATTATGCAAATGACCTAAAAAAGCGGGAGAACAAGTGTGCGTCAGTATGGTGTTAGTGTACATGTACTGTGACGAGTTTGTCCTAAAAAAATTCAACCCACAGAGAAAAGCTCTTCAAAGACTGTCAGCCCAGCTCCTCTTGTCTCTCATCTGCCTCCACTGCCTCTCGAGAGAGGAGACAGAGAGGAGACAAAGAGGAGGAAGAGAGGAGGATAAGAGTCAGGATCAGAGGGTTGCTGCATTGGAAGTAGCATGGGAAAAAGATTAATTTATAAAAAACTAGCAGCTTTGACTAATGGGAGGAAAATTCTCAGAGAGGTTGTGCAAATATTCCCTACATTTAAGTATCTTTAAAAAGATCGAGTGAAACAGCCACAGGAGCAATATGATACCTGACAGACAGGTTTGAATGAGAATAACAAGTTAGTATTAATTATCTAATTACATAAAGTAGGTCACACTTCAAAAAATAAAAATGGATACAAGGATAAGGCCAACTATGTTTGTTACAATCAAGAAATCCCTTGAAAAAAGACCAGACTTATCAGCTAACTTAAATTCCAAAATCCTTAAATGCAGGTCAACAGAAATATATATTTCATTAAAAACTAATGGAAAAAAAACACAGGAGTCGGTTGGTAGTTAGTGTTACTCACGCAAGAGTAAATAGTTTTGAGGACTGACTGTTAAGGAGAGATACATAAAATATAAAATGTGATCACAGTTATTCTTATCCCAAGGATTACTCTGTAGTAGGTAAGAATTATGCTAACACGCAGTAGAAGTGAATTGGAAGAATCTCGCTGCTTGTAGCTTTCAGCTGAAGCAGGGGTACTTCATCGATTTTACACATGAGGTTTTAGTTTTAACAGTTTTTTAATGTCTCACATGGCTCTAAAAGGACCTTTTTAAAGCCGAAGAATTTAACCCTGAAGAAGAAATGCAGGATCACACACTTGAGACTTAAAGTCAGGATATCTTGTCCTCTGCTGGTTTGCTGATGACCACTTCTTTAAGTCTGTCTCTTCCAAGCCTCTTAACCCTCTGAGAGTGTACTACGAAACTAGCTGGATTAGCCCTTTAAAACGTGGCACAAAAACACAGGAAAACACTCAGCATGTGCTTTGCACCCAAAAACTTGTTGTGATGTTCATTAAATAATTCGTGCACTTGGCATGAAGCCTATTGTGTGTGGCGGTGGGAAAGAGACATCAAGACTCACAACAAAGACTTTTTATGTGTTTTTACTGGTGGGAGTGAGATTGAATGAATGTGTTTGCACACTTACGGGTGATCAGTGGCACAAAGAGAGTAGTGAAAAGCTCATCTGTATCACATTACACTCCAGGAGACTCAATAATGACTGCCTGATGAGGGAAAGAACGCTTTGTTGTACATTATGTGTGTGTGCTGCCCTTATGAGGGGAAAATACAGGAACAGGGAGAAGAGTGATGAGACAATTAGCAGACATGCAACTGTGGGGCAGCTTGAAATGGGAAGGTAACAAGTAGTAGCTTAGGGGCTTTGTTAAGGAATAAGCTCAGATAAAGCTTATCCTGCATCTTAATGAACAGAGATGCTGCATGGTGTGATAATAATGGTTGTGAAAAGCAACCATCTTTGTTCTCTTGGTTTATTGTTGGTGCAGCAGCAGCAGCAATGCCACGGTCACATGACAGCAAGGTTTCAGTGTCACAGCAGCATGGTGTTGTACTTGCAGATGTAGGCTGAACCTCCACCAGTGTCTACATTTTACTGGGGACTTATATCGCCCTCCTCAGGCCACAGTGCAGAACACACTGCTGCTTTGCACTAAAGGACTGTGGGAAACAGTGACGTCATCTAGCACCACTTCTGGCTTGTGTCTGTGGGTTAGTATGGATGTGCAAGCACGCATTTTGTGTCACATAAAGGCCTCAGCTGGTGCACATGAGACTTGCTGGACTAAGTTGTCTCAGTGGGCGTTAAGTTTGCTCGTGACTTTAGTAATAGATTGATTGATGAGTTCTCTCCTATTGGTTTAAATGATCTTTCCTGCGGGTTTGTGTGAGCATCTGTGAAAGCACAGATCTTTGTAGGGGTCTCTTTTTTTGTTGTTGTTGGGGCAGACCGTCTGCAGAGCCAGCGTGTGCCTATTGTTGCTATCCCCTTTTTTCTCAGTACCTCTGTTGTGATTGGTGCTTTGTCACTGGTTGCTACTGTGATTGGTTGCTCCGGAGAGGGTCATGACCCAGCAGATGGGTCTATATTGTGTGTTTTGACGTGTCATTCCTTTACACACTGATGCTCTATAATTGCAGTAAACACTTACACACATTTATTAGTCTCATGTAGCCGACTGATGAGTCTGTATTTATAAAAAAGGACACAGACCCTAACTTACTGTTTAAAACAGAGCCAAGAATATGACAGTGTTTGAATACGTATGCAAGGCTCTCCAATCTCTGGAACGTGACGTGCCTGTTTAGATGTATGTATTGGTATGCAAACATCCACGCTTGTCTTTGTATTGGCATGCAAGCATCTGGTGTGTGCACTTTGTCTATGTGTGTTCAAGGGGGGGTAGACAGACGGAGAGTAGACAGCTGTAGCTACTAATGCTACCCAACAAGAATACACACACAAGCAGTGTGCAGTGAGCTGAGGTGCAGGTCAAAGGTGAGGGGCTATATAGCCTCCGCAGCCTCGTGGCTTCCCATTCAGTCACACTGCTGTGACACAATGAGTGTGACGACACGCTCAATAGGCCTTCAGTAGTTCTTAAACACCAAGTGGGTGACGTCTGCAGTCACCACAGCTGTGAAGGGAGGGAGGAAAAAAGGGGGAACACACTTAATTTCATGAAGACCCTGACATGCACAACAGTGGTCACCAGCTCCAAATACAAAAAAACAATAAAATAACAAACATTTGAGTGCTGTTACATAATAAATGTAAAATTTCACATTTTCAAATAATAATGTCTAACAATTACTGCCTGAGTCAGTCAGATTGATGTTGACAACATATTAAATGATCAGCACTACATAAAAATGCCATCAAACTACAACTTTTGTCTTTATTGTTTTGACTGCGAGATCCTTAGAGCCAATAATTTCATATTGTGTGTGTGTGATTGGGGATACTAACAGCACCTTCAGGGTCTAATTCAGGGTTGAGGCTGCTGCAGTTTAGCACAAGAATTTAGGGTGCTTAATGATGGGATTCAATATAAATAATATTGTCCATTACTGTGAAAGAGTTGTAAATGTTCATAAGAGAGATTTGACTCCAGAGATTCGTTTTGTATTTTGTGTTGTATTATGTAAAGATAATGTTGGCACATCAGGCCACCTTTGAAGTTTGTGCTCAAAGAGGTTAAAAAAAACCAAAAAAAATACAGACTTAAAATTTCAGGATTTCTATTTTGGACCTAAGTTTGCCAAGCTAAAACTAAAGTGTAAATAAAATGAAACTTTCAAAAAACACTAAAGGCCCTTAGACCAACAGAGTTTCTTCCACCACTCTGATGTCAAATGATGGGTGAGCCCTCATTTATTTGAGCAGCATGTCAAAGCAGCAAGATTCTTGTACTGAATCATAAATAAGGCAGAAAGGTTGAGTTTTAACACTGAGCACTGGATGAGAAATGAGTTCTTACATTTATATTTCTGTTGCTTAAGTTGCCCGGAGGGCTGACAATGAAATGTATATCAGACTGTTTTACATAAGAACATACACATACAGTGACACATTACTGGTGTTTTGACTCATGAGTCTAAACAATGGAAAAGTTTGTCGGGGTGCTGATTCATGCTGCCTGTGGCCTCAGGTATGTATCAGTTGAGGCTGGATATCTCCTCCTACTTCAACTCCACTAAATTAAGACCTCTGGCTCAACCAACCAGTCACTTATGTGCGCACACAGAGACAAACATAAAGACACATTGTGTGCGTTTAAGGAGCAGCTTTTTAACATAAGTGAAGAAAATACACCCCTATATATGCTGAGATTGCTTCAAAACCACAGCAAAACCTCACCCTCCACATCAGCCCTGGAAAACCCAGAACTTTGGCAAAAGAAAACAAAAAAATTCCTTGATGGGGGGAAAAGAGGAGACAGGGAGGAGGCATGGAACAGTGATGTGACATATGCAGTCACTTATATTTTCCTTTTCTTTCCTACTACGGACAACTGTGAGGAAGGAGGGGGGCTTCGTCTCATGAACATACATGCTAAGGTATTTCCTGTTAGGAGTGTGGTGCAGCCAAACAGTATAATGGGTGACTGGCTGAGCCCTCAAGTGGGCCCCATTTTTTTCACATACAGTGCTCCTGCTTCTCCTTCCATTTCTTCCTTTCACTTTTATCTATAATGTTGAAGATCCTGAGCTGTTTGAGATTAAAGAGAGTTTACTGCACTTACGAGATTTGCTCAGTGTGACTTGGTGAACCATTGAGGACCATTTCTTAAAAACCCTGTTTAATTGCTATTCACAGTTACAGCAAATGGTTTATATATGTGCTTTCAGTAATTTAAAGAGAGACAGAAAAGAAAAAAAAGATGGGAAAAGAGCTATAGAAAGAGAGAGAAAAAAAGAAAGAATGAGGCAGAAAACAGGGTAGTCTATCCTCTGGCTCTGAGCTCTTCCACTCTGGAGCTCTGCTTCACATCTGGCTTCTATTGAGAGAGGGATTCGGTTGCACATACTCTTCCACAGCCTCTGTTATGTGTGAATACTTAACCCACACACTGAGTGCATGTGAACAAACACACACAGGCTCTCTCCCTCTTTTTCCTTGTTAATGGACACTGGACACTTTCCTACTCACATATTAAAAAAACAAATTTTTTTAGCACTGGGTATCATGTTACACAGCTACTATTCTAACAGCTTCTGTTGCCTTATTTTCATTTGCATGGTCTTACCAGGACATATTATACCGAAAATGTGCTGCACGGACAAGTTCAATAACAGAGAATAAAGGGGAGGAAGAAAATACTTTAGCCTTTAATAGATGAATGTCACTGGATTGGGCACTGGGACAGACAGCAGAGTAAGTAGGTAACAAGATTACTAGTCTGTCTCTATGAGCTTACAGACAAAAACATGCCCTGAATTAAAATCAATACAGGCTGCAGTTACATGAGAATGTCCTCACATAAACAAAATGGACTCCTGGTTGGCACAGTAATTGAAAAAAGTTATTGGAAAATTTAGGAAACATTTTTTGATGATACAGACTTGAGATGTAATTTTACACAGAAATTTTTAGTGACTTGGGGTTTTAAAAAGAGAAGCGAGAAATGAGGAACAGGTGTCTTTTACTTCAGTTCTCAAGTTAGGAGTAAGTTGCATGTAGGAACAAAGACTGGCTTACCAATCAGCTTTAATTTCACAAAATTATGTTCACAAGTAGATGTCTTAAACTCAAATGAAGGTAAGCATTAACACTTTGCCCTTTGAGTTGATAAATGTGAGGACTTGTCTTCTAGTGTCAAACTCTGCACATGCATCATTTAGCATAGAAAAAATTAAACTGTTAAGTACATTAAGCAAAACATATTTATGAGAGTATGTGTGTCTGTGTGAGGTGACTGTGACAAATTCATGTTTTCCTTCATACTTCTGCTAGTTGCACAATATGTTTTGCCAATTGCCCACTCACCGATCCCACTTCCTTAAAGTTTCAACCCACTCTCCGGTTTTTCCTCCTTAGCACTACATTCATATCCCTCTTTATTTTTCAACCCCACAACCACACCCTTAACAGTTGTTCCTCTCTCTGTATCCTGCTGCCCACACCCAACCCTGGCACCCTCCTACTTCTTCTGTTGTAGTGCCAACCATTGGTTGAATTGGCTTTGCCTCCCTGTAACCATGGCCAGAGAAAACTACCACAGCCCACAGTCTCTGAGCCATGCGACAGATGGATCAGCAATGGGGTAACACAAACAAATCTGTTGTTGTGTGCGACAGAAACACAGCGACGAAGAGGAAAGAGGAGATTGAACAAGTGGGCCTCATATGCTGTGTGCGTGTCAGTATAGTACACATTTGGAATATGTGTGAAAGTAAACAAAAACTGCAAAATCAAGTTAGACATGATACTTCTGAAAATGTTTTGTGAAGATGGTGTTCTGCTTGTGTGTGAGTACCTGCTTGCCGTGGTCCTCTCTTTCTCCTGAAAGCAGCGCCAGACTGCAGCGCCTCTAACAGGCCATCCATGATACCAGTTTCATCATCCTCTGTAAATACAGCATCAAAACACCTAATTAATAATGCATCAACAAACACTGTTGTAATCAGTATGTGTGGTCATATTTAACTTTTACATATGTTACACACACACAAATACACCAGTCCATTATCACAACTTTTTTCTAAATCAATACAACAGTAAATACACACTCATTTTCTTCCCAACAACAGAAGAGTGATTGGCGATTTTTCTGAACCCTCTACCTAATGCTGTTTCTCTCAGACACACCAACACACACGTGGGCAGGGGGGTTATTTACCAGCCACGAGGTCCCTTTAGCAAATTAGCAACATTAACCCAGATAGGCAGTGACCTAAATCAGCTACTGTCACTGCTGGGGGCTAAACACTGTCCTTACAGAAGATAACCTCTTTAACACACACATGGCTTTGTTAGAGAGACACACCCACTCAGATCAAACCACCTGATGCACATTAAAATCCTACAGAATGAACGAGTAATTGTGGTTTTCAGTGGACAGAGCACTGGCTGGACAGGGACCTTAAATGTGAGTAAGTTTACAGGTACAGTTTAGCTTTTATGGGTGGTCTTGCTGTTTGTTTACATCAACATTGCAGGCACAGACTCAGTGTCTGGTGCTCTTAAATCAGGGAAGGGGTGGGGGTGGAGAGGAGGGGGCTACTTCATGGCATGCTGTTCTCTGTACAAGTGTGTATGTGATTGTTTTGGGGGCAGGATTTTGTGGCACAGCTCAGCACTCAGGCAGATGGTTTTAATTATTTCTTTTTGAACCTGAATAGAGACAGAGGGGTCTGGAAAAGAGGCAGTGAGGTTAAAGGTTTATGTTGTCGCCTCCCCAACCCCCAAACACACACACACACACACACACACATTATTTAATCTTGCAGTAAGCCATGAAGCAGATGGCCTGTGGTCTCGCCTGTCACGTCAGAGAAAGTCTCTCTCACACACTTCCCAGGCGTTCTACAGCTCACATACACCCCTCAATGTCCATGTCCTGGAACTGCACAGATAGCTCAGAATGATATAGGCCATGATTTTCTCCTTCCGGGAAACACATCTGGCACATTTCCACTCACACTAATCACATGGTTGGCTTAAACCACTAGTGAGGCACACAGACACACAAACCTATATGTGAGTTTGTGCTGGAGGCAGTAGAGGGACCAAACAATGACCTGGTTGTATATAAAACAGGCTTAACATTGACCCTTTGAAATCAGAACTAAAACTAGAATACCCTAGGGTCCTTCCATTGTATTGCATTACACGCATGGTTTTATAGTGACTTTGTGTGAGTGTGGTCTAGAATGCCAGTATTTGAAATAAACTGTTGTCCTATAATTTTTCTTAATCAAAGGGAGACTTCACAATGTTTGGCTTGTTAACTGTTATTAGTGGGGCTTATAATGGGGGAAAACCACACTTATTGGGTTCAGTCACTTGTTGACAGTCACATGCTCTTGACACATGATTACAAAAGATTATCTGGAGGAGGTATCTGGTTAATAGCATTATTACTGGTAATCAATATAAAATCAATAGTGAAATGGCAAAAGTGATGCAAAAGTCAGGCTCAGTAGAGCTATGCCATATATAGGGAGCAGCGCATACACACATCTACAGTGCATAATACAAACAGCAAGTTACTGCCTGAAGCAGGTAAGAACATTAGACAGATTAATTAGAGTAATAGCATTAGATCATGAGCTTTTAAAGATGCCTCTGTGGATTTAATCTACATTGGATGCACACACACACACAGACACATACAAACATAACGGACACAGAGGGAGCACAGTATCTTGTGTGAAGCAATAGCACCCCTAAAGGATGTTCACACAATAACAGATGAGGACATGAATGAAAGAAAAAATACAAAAAAGAGAGAAGTGGCAAAAATCACGGAAAGAAAAACAGAAAAAAGGAAGAGAGTATGAGAAAGAAATGCAGTGTTTACAAGGTGTGAAGACAGACTTTATATTTTGCTAATTTTCCATGATCTAACTTCTCTTACACAGCTTCCTGATATGATTCGTCAGGCTACCCAGGCTTATCCCATTTCATCTCCTCTCTCACCTTGTCTTTTTATCCTCTCCTGCTTTTACCCCCTTTTCTAAGAGACAACAGTCTAATCCCCTGAAGAGCATCTGCTGCCCTACTCTTTTCCTTCACTCTCCCTCCCCCACACTGCTCCCTCACTTGCCTTCTGTGTAGAGCACGAGCACTCCCAGTGGTCATTCCCATACCAGCAGCAATGTGGGTGTGTTAACCACATATGCACACACCCTTGGCCACATACGCATAAAAAGCACACAGCCTCACACAAACTTTTACAGGCTGTACTGACACCTAGCTGCAGAAATGAGAAAAAGTCAGTTTAGAGGCAGTCGGGCATATGTCCAGAGATGGGTGTATGACAGCCCAGGGACTGATATTTCACTACAGTAGCAGACAGGATTTATTAGATAAAAATAGATGTTTCTTGAAGCACAGACTGTGAACTTGAACTTTTAGGCGTGGTATCGTAGTGCTCAGCAGACTGTGCCATAAATCCCAAAGTTCCTTTTTTCATGAGAGCCAAATATAAGAAAAACAGAGCAATCTACTGTTTAATTATCAAAAAAATGAGATAAATCATAATCTAACGATAATTTCAGAAGAATCAGTTTCTCTGTCATCACATGCTTAGCACTTTCTGAGGCTCCATTCAGTGAGCGTCTGTGTGTCTTACTCACACAGGAATGACAAGGTCTTAAAGGGCAAACACACACTGACCTTCCATGGTTTAACCAATAACTGGGATGTTATGTTCACAGACAGTTAGAAAGTGAGAAAGCGGAACATTCCGAGAACTCAAAAAAGTATATTTGAAGATAGCACACATACCCTGTAAGGGTGGTGGGTGCCAAAATAAAAAAGGGAACAAGGAAGTTGAGAGCATGCAAAAGTATAGCTGCTGATAATAACCTTTGTGTTAAAGTCATCCAGAATGAGGGTTATAAACAAATACGGAACAAAGACCAGGTGTTTGTATGGCAGATTTGTGTGTGGTTGTATTTAAACAGGTGGGTGTCGAATGACTGCGGGCTACAGGGGCAGGCAAATATGCCACCTGTATGTAAATGATCTTGGGCCCACTGATGCACATAAGCATACACTCCTCTCTGAAGCACAATTATGTTCCAGTCTTCTATGCCTCTAAAGGTTAAAGATGAAATCTGACTACCCTCCTTTTTACTACTATCTTCTTCATGATTTTAACACAGAGACAAAATATTATAAGTAGAGCCTCTGTGCTTGTTGTGTTGATTAAGTGCACTTTTAAATGAATGGCAGATACAGGGGGAGGAAAAGGGAAAAAAAGGGAGTAATGGAAAAAGCAAGAAAGAGAGGAGAGGAGAAGCCAGCTGGAACATGGAGCATTAGGAGGAAGGCCAGAAAGACTGTTTTGTGTAAGAGGTTCAGAGAACAAACTTGCACAAACAGTGCACAAACACTGGTGACGAAAGGTTCCCCAGTTGATAGGCAAAAGCAAAACAGACATTCGCAGGAAAACGACACAGTAGTTTTGCAACACACAAGCAGACGCATACGCAGAGTGCAGTGAGGCTGTGGCAGATTTGAGTGTGGAACTGTGGAGTCCCAGGAGAATCTGACTGGAGCCAGAGAGAGAGGAGGAATGTGTTAAAACTAGGTCACAGTCTGAGAGAGGGAAGAAAAAGTGCCTGAGCATAAATGTGTGTCTGCAAGGCAGGATTTGAGTGTTAACTGTGTGTGTATATGAGGATGACAGAGTGAGAATATGTGTATGTGTGTTACACTGGACTATATGCTGCTAGCAGTGTTTAAAGTGTAATGGCATCTCATAAAAGAGTGGAAACATGTTTTTTTGTGATAAAGAGATTTAGACGTGCTCTCAGTTCTCTTCTATGGAAGAAGATCTCCCTGTTCACCAGAGGAGTGAAAGGAGGTCAAGTGGTTTCTCGTATACATCCCTCTTTGTCCTCACATTGTGTGGAGCTTATTGTTATGTGCTTACTAAAAACACAAGTCATCAACATTAGATTATCTCCGGTCTATAAATACTGATGGATTGCTCTTTCACACACATACACACACAAAGAC
>JAPZDV010000026.1:13151056-13190367 GCA_029814665.1 Acanthurus lineatus
AGATAGATAGATAGATAGATAGATAGATAGATAGATAGATAGATAGATAGATAGATAGATAGATAGATAGATATTATTTTTTTATTATTATAAAATAATAATTCAGTGCTGAAATTAAGTAAAGACATGGACAGGGGATTATTTTAAGTTTTCTGTCACTGCGACTCCACTGACTGCAGTACTGTTTGGGCACAAGGTGAATGCTTTACTTTAATGGAGCCCAGTTTTTATGTTATTTACTATATGTTAGCATGTCCACATAGGACCTGGACACAACAGCGAAGACTAAACCCTTCCAGTGTATTTATATAGTATGTCTACATGTCATTTTACCTTGCACAGGTATGACATGGAGAAGCCAAATGCCTTTCCATTGCGGGAGCCAGAATTCATATAGTTCCCAACAAGGAGGATGATCTCTAGCAGCTTGGAGAAGGTCTTGCTTTTCGTGAGTTCCTCGCAGGCTGCCGTCACAGACACCACATCTGGCTTGATGTTGTTCAGCTGCTCCTCGAACTGCTGCTTGAACAGGATGGCCTGAAGCCGTGGCATCAGCCGCTTCACACTGGAAATCTGGGGGGAGAAAAGAGGGTGGGGGGATTTTAAGTCCCAATTTTAATTTGTTTGTCACCATACAGACTGTCTGTGTGCATGTCCACTTGTGTGTGAGTGAAGTGGAATTCTTCTTCCACAGTTGAACAAAGCAGTCTGTGTTAGCAGCATGAGGATGGTCTATCTCTAATATATTCACAACGGTATGACTCTCAGTATTTAACAATTTTCCATGCCCTATTTGCCATTACACTGATTTTGCTGCTGTATATGTGGTTAGTCATGTTCAAGTCAGCTGAAACCAGACTAATTTTACAATATTCAAAATGATTTATTTTTGTGTTTTTGCATGTTTCCTCACCACTACTCCAAACTGCTCAGACTCGGCCAGGTCATCATACTCATCCTTCATCTCTCCCAGTTGAGCCAGCTGATCTTCTGGTGGCAGCTGTTTAATCAGATTCTACATTACAATAAGAGAAAAACACAAATGACTTACAGGATTCCAAACCACTCCTTGAAGACACAGGTCTATACAAAATACACAGACATCAATCGGATTTTTATGCTTGGGAGACAATTCTTCTGTGAGTAATTCCACTGTAAAGGACAATCAGCTAATGTGCAGCAACCTCGAAGATTTAATTTGTGAAGAGTCTTGAGGACTGTGTTTAAAAAATACAATAGTTTCCAGAATTATGTGATCTCTCTTATGCTGCCATTTTGGACAGAACCAAGCTCATACCTGAACCATGGACTCTGTGAGGATCTTCTCATTGACCTCCAAGACGGCATTCTTGATCTCTTCATAAGGGAGACGGAACGATCCCAGGAAAATGGCTGTATGAGCATGACACAATTAATAGCCCTTATTACAATCCAGTTTCCATTCAGTTGAACAAATTTTATTGTTGGCATTTCAATTAAGGTTCTCACAATTTCTCTGCTATGGGGCTATCTTGCTCTCAAGCAAATGGTCATGTGTTGACTTACAAAGGTTCTGTGAAGTCTTAGAGTCAAGAAGCTTCAGCTCCTTCACCTTCTTCTTCTGCGCCAGCTTCTTTTCATCTCCGCCATCCTGCTCCTTTTTGGCTAGAGAGGTGAATATAGGGATGGGAAGGGAGGAGGAAATGTCAAAGGTGGTCAGAGGAGAGAGGACACTTTTAGAAATCACATTTTTTGACTAGTACAGTTGGATATAAATAGAAAAAAAATTGGAAAGAAGGACAGCTGTTCAATCTGTGGGTTCTTAATTGAGAAATGAGTGGATAAAAAGGATGGATAGAGGGCATATGTGATGGCTATAAAAACTGACAGACTTAGCACAGGCTTCACTTTTTTTTTTTTACTCTCTCCCAACTGTATGGTGTCATGGAGGTGTTAGGATTATTGTATCAGTGGCCTTGGGAAAGATGGAGCTGCTGTGAAATGGCTGTAATACTAGGGGAAAGATGTCCTTGGTGTATGGGCATGGTAAATATGGTTGGACGTGTGTTAGCTGTAAGGCATTTGAAGTTTGCAATCAGCTTACACACATGCATGTACAGCACGTTTTATACACACACACACTTCACATTAACTTGTTCTGGCAAGGTCAGGACTGTGACTGTAAGGATGTGTCAGTGTGTGTGGGGGGATGAATGTGCACTGGATGAGAATGAGGAGTGAAAGATGAACAAGCAAATGAGTTTGACCACATAACAGCCCACTGTACACAAGCTCATCTGATCTAAGGTCAGCGGGCAGCAGAGTGCTGGATGTCACAGCTGTTCACTTGTTTCTGACTGTATTATCTAACCGCTGATACTCAGTTCAATGTTATTTTTAAAGTGCAGCACAAACTCTGTATGTCAAGATGAAAATCACTGATAAAATCATTAGCTGTTGAGACTTTTAAGGAAAATGTACACCTAACATTTTCTGGTTACAGCTTAGCAAATGCAAGGACTTATGTGTGAAAGGCCTTAGAGTGTGTCTCAAATTTTAAAATCAGAACTGTTCCTGATCACCAGTATTTGGAAAATTTTGAAAAGAAACCAAGGCCTCTACCGTCCCTCGTCCTTTTGTGTGAGGCTTAACACTAGAACATCTCTACCGCCTACTTCTTGCTCTAGTCTTTCTTCAGTTTTTATCTAATTCTCTGCAAGGCTGTGTCCATGTTAAAAATATGACAGGAAACAAGACTCACTGCCAGGAAGAAAGCTAGTATGAGTGCTGGTACAGCATGTTCACTAAGATTATGTTGTCTCTCTTTATCACTGCCTGTCTGAAACACTCAGACAAACAATACAGCCCACCTGCTTCCACCACCTAATGATGACTTCATGTAGTCACATCAGAACCTAAATCAAGTGTTTATCTAAAATAGACACGACTGGACTAAAACAACTGTTAACCACTATAAAAACGCCTGGGTGATACTAACATTTTATTCACTGTAAAATAGTCTTACTGAACCCCCAGCCTTCTGAACTGCACATGAGGCCTAATTTCTTCACTACCTCACTGTCACTACACCATTTTTTTCCAAAATCTGTCTGCAATCATCACAAATTATATCTCATTCAAATAGAGACAGTGCTTAGTATTATCTGCACAGACACAGAGAAACAGCATAACAACTCAGTCATTCCATCTGTCTATCCTTTCATATGTCCAGTCAAGCAGTGCTTTGTGTCTAAACGAGAGGCCAATCAGACGGAGAGTCTGTTAATGAGTCCAGGCCTCTTAATGAGCGCCTCATTTCTCCATTTAGAACAAGCACGTACACAAACAGTCAGTCAGTGGACTGTTGTTTCAATAAGTCCCATTGTTTCACTCAGTGTCAGCTTCAGAACTCTGTCTATGAAACTCTATGAAAACATCACTTTTGTTCAAAGTTTAACTCAATTTATTAGGCAATCCAATCTGTTTTAACTCTGCACTTCTACCACTAGCTGAAAGTTTGTGTTTTGTAAGTATAATCAGTCGTGTGTATCAAGATCATGAATCAACAATACTACTATGTGTCCAACACTCCAGCCATAGGGCCTGCTGAGAGCAGGAAACCATAGCAGGAAGTCAACCATTACAGACACAGAGGGTAGGAAAATCCATCAGGACATCTGAGAGGAAACTACATAAATATCTTCACACAAAAGCATAAACACAGCTAGTCACAGCTGAAAGGTTAGGAAGAAACACAGAGGAAGTGACAAGAATCTACAAATAAACATCTGAAGACAGGGACACAAACAGGGAGACTGAAAAACTGAAACAAACAACTGCTCTAAAACAGTGGCATCTAAAAAATGAGGGAAATAATGCCTGAAGATAATATTGAGAGAAATAAAGACATCTGAGAGTAAATATAATAATATCAGTAAAAACTTAAAATCCCTTAACACCCTGTTCATACACACAGACATGTGCACATGCTGATTTGTATAGGACACAAATCTTACAGCACAGAAGAACGTTTAACCTGGATAGTAAATAATCTCAAGGAGTGATAATCCAGCTGGTCTGGGACAAGACTGGTGACCTAGTGACGCCATCATGTCACTAGGTCAGTGTGTGCCTGTGTTTGTGTATCTGAGAGAGACAGAGAGCAGTGAGCATGCAATTGTGTGTGTGTATCTCTGCTTTAAAAGCTACAGGGCCAGCTGCACTCTAACCAATGGAATCAGTCTCTGCTATGTTGACATCATGCCTGATTCATAAAATGGGGTCTGGTGTGCAGATTGTAAAATGGCTGCTCTGGTTTCCACAAGCACTGCCGGCTCATTTCATTTATGAGCCGATGGCACCTCTACTGGAGGTAAAAACACACTGCACCATGTTACACTTAGTCATTGTGGGGGAGGAGAGGAGATGACAGAGGCAGAAAGCATGTGTGACTGGACACACACACACATACACACACACACACACACACACACAAACACACGGATGCACATTGGAATACTCTCATCGGGTGCTGACTTCTCAACATCCACATGTTTTATCATCCCAGCTGTTTTTTTGTTATACGGTAACACAAAGAAAGCCCCCTTTGTTGAAACAAATCACTACTACCCCTTCTATCACTCAAACACACACCCAGACACATACGCGCACACACACACACACATATGCATATTTCTCTTTTCCTGTAACACCCCCTCCCCCCGTAACCACCCAACAGCTGCTTGGCATTGAGAGATGATGAAAAAAGGGGGGGGTTAGCTGGGTCTTTGTGTGTGAATGGCTGTGCACGCAGATACGCACGCATATGTGTCATGAGAGGAAAACAAAATTCTTCCATTTCTGACTTCTGTTTTTAATTAAGTTGGAAGGGGGGGGAAAAAAGGGAGATGGCAGGGGCAGAATCATGAGGAGCCAAGTCATGCAGAGGTCTCTGTCAATATGTAACCCAGTGTGTGTGTGTGTGTGTCTGTCCTTGTCTATCTGCACAAAGAGGAGTCTGTTTATCAGTCAGCAGACCTGAGTGTGTCCTTCACTGCACCCCCCCCCTCCTATTCCCTTCCTCTCTAGTTCCCTCACTCCTTAAAAGGAGAAAAAGTGCAGTGGAGAAGGTGATGTGTAGCCAGGCTTGGAGAACAAAAAACTTTGGAAAAGACTGATGAAAAGAAAGACAAAACAGCACAAAGAGAGTAAAAAAATACACAGTACACTCTCTTCCCTGACCACTCTGAACTATATTCTCAATGCAAAGAATAGTTCATTCTCAGAAAGCATAGCCTCTACTCTTTTTCATCTTTTTAAGTGTCCTTTCATGTGGTCTATTCATCTCCTCATCACCACTCCCTGCATGTGGAGCACTGCAGTTTATTTTTAACCCACTACAAGCTTTCAGATGATGTGCCCTATTGTAAATCTGTGGCCCTAAAAGTGTTTTGCATATGCCCTCTGGCGGCAACACATGAGAAAAGCATAACATTAACTTTATGTAACTTCAAACTAAGACTTTTTTTTTTTCCATTAAGCATTCCAGGGCTGAAGATTGTCTAAACTGGAACAGAAGAGAGGGTTTCTAGTTTCAACATCAATATTTATGTGGTTAGCAGTGCTATGGAAAAAGTTGCAGAGGTTGCTCAAGACAAAGAACCACAGAGACACAAACAAATCTTTTTCCAACTTTAAACATCAGCAAAGAGTAAATGCATTTCAGGGAAACTTAAAAAGACTGTTTTACTTTATGAATGTTAAAGCATTAGTTCAAAAGGATAAACAAGACAAAAAAGAAAAAGAGACAGGGGAGACATAAAGTGCTTTGTCTAAAGTAAACAGAAGGGGAAAACTATGGCAGACAGAAGGACAGCTGTAGACTTGGTCCCTTTAAACTTTAAAGGTCCAACATTCTGTCACTTTCTATATGTGAAGTGTGTGCGTGTGTGTCACAATGAAAGCAAGTTTGACAGAAGAAGAATAAGGGGGTTTCCACGGTAACCTGGAGTCTGAAAGAGCCCCTTCATCCTGTTTTTTTTCACTGTGAAAGGAAACGGGGAGAAAAAAATTCCTGATTGTGTGTGTGTGCACATGTGTGTGTGTATGTGGGATTGTGTGAAAAGGACCAGATGGCAGGGTGGGGCAGTGAGGAGGGGGGACGGGGGCAGGATGTGGGAGGGCCTGGGTGCAGGGGGAGGGTTTGTGGGAGGGGCTAAGACTGTGCTCCCTTGCGCTCCCCTGGTGCATGAACAGTGTAACTGCAGCTTAAATTTTCTACACTGACCCAAAGTTCGATATTATCACACTACCTCGATTTTAGACACATAAAAATATGGGAAAACTATAGCTAAAATTATAAAGGGAATTAAAAAACAGAATTGATTTTTATTTAATCATCTGCTCACTAGACTTGGCCTCCATGGTCTAACAAACACACATGCAATAAAGACAGAAAGGCACCAGCCTTTAAAATTTTTTATTTAATTTTTTTAAGTTTCAATTTGTTTTTTGTAACTTCAGGCAAATAATAATAAGCTTTTTAGCATGTATAAAACATAATGAGCTTATCTGATGTTTCTAAAAGTGTACAATAACACATATAACATTTTTTACACATATTTTCTTTGATCTAAATTTAAAATAGCCAGCATAAACCAGCAATGTTTTTTTTGACTTAAATGAGTAATCTAAATGCAAGATACCAAATTGCTTAAAATTGAAGACACTCATTAATGCTTTTACTAAATCAAATGGATAATTAAGGATTCTGATATTTCTATTCTTAGCTCATGTATCAAATGGCTTGTGTGTTAATGCTGTGGTGTTTTAAATTTTGGTTATTTTTGATTACTTTTAACTCTGAGAACTTTATTTTTAGAATAATATACCACAGACCATCAGTTCACTCCTTCAAATCCACATGTTGTATATTTGCCTTGAATAATAAAAAAAATAAAACAAAAAACAGAACACAATCAAAATTCATATCACAATTTGAGATATTTTTAGATTTTACTTACTGTACTGTATTGCAGTGTATAGACACATATATTATTTTTTTCATTTATATGTAACTACGGGAGGCACTAAGTGAGGATCCTTCAGTGAGGGTACTTTTTATATGTGGAGTCACAGTGCCCTCCACTGGTGAATTTGGGTACTGCTGCTTAATAAGTCAGGCAAACCCCTACACCTGGATACACTGTTTATTACCTTCACACTCCATCTTACCTGCTGTCCAAGCTATGATTGGGAGTGAAGGAAAAGGAGAAGGGAAAAAAAGCACATAGAAGAAATATAATGACTGTATGTGTGAGTGTGTATGCATCTGACAGCATGGGGACACAAAAAGGGTGAGACAGAGCTCAAAGAGAGTGTGTAGAAGTGTTTGGGCCTTGGAAAAAGTGGGTCCGTGTGTATGCATGTGTGTGCCAGTGTTTTTCTCTCAGGGCCATTCTGACCTCTCCCTGCTCTTCTGGCCATGAAGGTCTTTCTGTGATGACGCACACACGGCATGTAACGGCATCACTGATGAGACACACATTCACACACGCACAGAGTATGCTGCCTGCATTGCTGATAAGGTGCACTACAGTCGACACGACGACAGAGCACTACCTTGAACTCAAATTCGCACTTGCTGAAACCACACAAACAGCCCATAAATCCCCATAGCAAATAACAGAGGACACAGTCAGACACCCCTTTCTCAACTTACACATACTCACTCACATACACACACACACTCACATACACACACAGAGGAAGAGGTGAGCTGCTATGGTGTGCTTATTAAATCAGTCCTATATCAGCCAGTCTCCTTGGGACAGCAGAAAAGATTTACTACAGCAATTACACTGGCTAATTACAAGGAGGAGAGATAGAGGGAGTGAGGGAAAGCTACAGAGTGTAAAGGAGAGAGGGAAATTAAATCAAAAGGAGCGAGAGCAAATAAAGGTGTGAAAACTGAGACGATGAGAAAGCAAATAAAGGGGAGAGAGATAGAGAGAAGTTGGTTTAAAGGACATAGACGATGAGGATGTGACCTTGAGTCAGCCACAACACCTGCGCCTTGAATGGGGTACATGGTAACAACAGGAAAACACAATGGTTTAGTGTTCACACTCACAAACCAGCTGTTTGTGTGTCTGTGTGCATGTGTGTCTGGCTGACTGAGTGACTCACTGAGTATGTAAGTAGATTTTCTGTGGTACTCTGGTAGTCTGTGAGGTGCTTTGGTGTTTGTTATTCACAGTGTGAATGTCCTTGACGCTGCACTGGCCTTCACAGTGGAGTGCTCCCTCTACGGGGAGGAGAGTGAATTACATCATTAAGGGCTCACTTAATGTTATGCTGGGTATCAATCAGCCCTGACCCCTGTTTCTCATGCTGTGGAAGGCATGCGCCAAACACTTACATGCTTAACTTATGTGTGTGTATGAGACTGACTAAGGAGCTTAGTGCAGTCATCTCAGAGGCTCTGGCTTTCTATCTGTATAGTCTATAAGAGTGGCAATTAAGAACTGCTGATAACTTGATACTTCTTCATTCCCATAAGGAAATTACAGTTTGCTCCCCCACCTAACCTTCGCTCAGCAGCAGGGGGTTCACAACCTCTTGCACATGGACACTTCATTCTATCAGTTGTTGAACTCAGGTCTTGCAGCTTAATGCTACTCTCTATGAGTGGGGCCAGCTGCCTGCCAAATGTACTGACATTTCCCTGCTTATGAAGTGTACTCTCCATCCTCACCGCTTCTATGACATATGCACAACCATGCAGAAAGTCTCATTTACATAAGCACAGAGGTAGAAATGAAAACTTATAAATTGGGTCTCTATCTCAATTAAAAAGTTAGATGAACTGTAACACACATGCACCCCATGTGGCACATTTTGCCCTGTGCAAAAAGGATTAGGTGCTGCGCTCCTTACACCCCTCAAATATTCATTATTACCTTATGGAAAGATAGCAGAGAGCTAGTGGGAACAAGAAGGAGCAAGCACAAGGGAGAGTGAAAAAACTAGCATGGGTAAGTGATAGAGAGGCACTTTATGAATACAAGCAGTTCTGACTTATGCAAAGCAAAATAGATGAAAGGAGGACAGAGAAAAATGGGGGTCTACATGAGGACAGTTAAAAGCTCATTGTAGGGCTGGAGCACACACTCATCCTTAGCTAATCCCTCAGTTTCTGTCCTCTTGTCTCCATCCATCCATCCCTTCACTTGTCTTTATCTTTGCTTCAGTGATGAGGACAAAAGAAAGCACTCACTCATTTGCTCTCTCACTTCCCAGCTCTCTACCCCCTCCTTTCTCCTCCTCTTGGTCTCTTCAGGAAAGGCTTGCAGGCCTGATTAGCAATTGTGACTTGACCGCATGGTGGAAAGATTGGCATGCATGCACAAACTCACACAGGAGCATGCACACACACATATGTACAAGCATACACACATATGTGGCAAAAGGGGTGGACAAGGGCCAGTTCTGCTAAGTCTAATTACCCCTTGAGCAAGGCCCAGAGACAATGAGGGGGCTGGGGAGGAGTAGGGAGTTTTGCCTTTTCTAATGTCAGCCATTGCTTGCAGGACACACACTTAAACTCGAAATAGTGTGTCTGACTAGAGGCAAAAAGATTGGGCTGCTTTCTGGTGCTTGTCACTATGTTTTCTTTCAGTCAACATGTTAATATGACCAAGCCAAGGAAACTAGAGAGGGGAGGAGAAAAGAGGAAAAGAGGAAAGAAAAGACAAGGAAAAAAGATGAAGAGAGCAATGCTGGAAGAGAGATAAAGGGGATGAGTAACAAAGTGGAGCAATTGTGAAGGAAGGGAGTATTGTGGGGAAGAGACTGTGGAGCAAAAAGGATGACAGATAAGCATGAGGGGAAAGACAGTGTGAATGGGCAACACTGTACGAAGAAAGAAAAGGGGAACGAGAGACCAATTCCAGCAAGGCTTTGTCCCAATTATGATGATTATCATACTAGACAGACACACAGTCATCTTTCCATACATACAAACCCATAGTTCCCTGTTGCAACTAGAATTTAGTGTATTTTATTTACAGCTTTGAATCAGTGGAAAACCAAATGTTTTGATCCTACAATCCATACTGCAGGGAACACACAGAACACTTCTTTGCATTTGTGTATGTGAACCTTTGCTTTGTTGCAAAAGCTTTGGGAAAACTACTGCAGGTGTTTGAAATACATCAATAACTCGAGATCATAGACAAACTAAGTAGCTGCAGGGGGATGACAAAAATGATCTGGCAACCTCCACCTCTGTGTGGGAACCTGGGGAAATGTCTCTCTCATCAAAGATCCATTGGGGTGCCGCTGGGTTTCCAGTTTGAGAAATCAGTTTTACCCCCTCCCCAAAAGTAAAAAAAAAAAAAACCCAACCCCACAAATAAACTAAACAAGAAAAACAGATATTTGAACAGAGAGTGGTGCAAATCCCCTCCTAGAACATCTGTCTGTTAGCCTCTCACTGGAATTGGCAGTAGTTGGGGCTAGACAAAAAGACACACATGCATGCACACAAAGACACAAACAAAAACACAATTCATAGAAGTACACACTTAATCCCACCATGTGCTTAGTGAGCCATCAGGGGACATGTTGCCAATCAGACAGCTATGTGAGGCTGTGCAAATGAAAACAATCAAGGAACGACACACAATATGACTACAAGACTGGTACACGTTTGTATGAGTGAAAGAGTGTGTACATGCGTGCATGCCTGTGATTGATTAAGATTCATACACGCATAGTGCCAGCCCGAGACCAGCTTCTGTGCTCACTCAGTGCATTCCTAGAGGGAATGTGTGTGGAAAGATTTTCTGGGTCTTCTGTAACTAAAAATGATTGATGGTGAGAGCGGCACATTCAGGAAAGGTATCAATGTTTTAGGATTCACTGCTTAAACAGTCTGTTCACAAATCTCTGGACGAAAGTGTCTGCAAAATGAATGTGATATGAGAATCATCTTTTGCACTGCAGGGTCTAAGTTTAGCCTGCAAGGCTGATCAGGATGTGATTAGGTTTTTCTTTTATTGTTTAAACAACAGAACAGTAAAACACTTAATGCTATGTTATTTTTCATATGTACTATTAAATATATGACAACATACATTAGCTGTGAAACAACGGAACTTGCCTTTAGGGTTTAAATGTAGGACTTTGGAATACTTCCCAAAATATTGTAACACGGGACTGTTTAGTATTTTCTTTATTCTACCTGTTGTTTGTGCTGTGGACCTGTGACCTAGCGTGTGTGTGTGTCTATGTCTAGCGAGCTATTACTCCTCTCTCTGTCTTGTCTCTTCTCACGGCTCAGTGAGTGTGTCAGTCTGCATTGGCCCTTTTTCAGAAGCTACAGAGAGATGGCAGCACCATTAAAATTTAACCCACTATCTCGCCACTCACCGCACACTGACAAGAGAGGAAGGGAGAATGGCAGAGATAGCCAGGCAGGCATACAAGGATATACAGGCATGTATCTAACCACAGATATGCACACACACAACTGCGCACCACACACACCGACACAGACGCAGACACACAACCATTTCCAAGGAGTGAGTAAGATGTGATAGCGAGAGATGGGGAGTGACGGAGCGAAAGATCCCATACAGATGGAAAGTAAAGAATAAGATGGAACAGATTACCGCTTGAAAACCACACACATACATGTACTTACACGCACCCACACACACACACACACACACACACACATTTGATGCGTAGACGGCTGTGGAAATGAGTGGCATCAATTCAGCAGGGGGAAACGGAGAATGTGTATGTGCCTTATGTCCTATCAGTCCTCCCTATCCCTCTCTCTAAATCCACATTTTCACGCTTTTTATTATTTTCTCCCTCATCAGCTCTGGCTCCTCACTCCTTCACAAGCAATACTTCTTTTAGTTTTCCTCCCTCTCCTTTCTGAATCAATCACTCTCTGTTCAATATTTTTTGAGGCACAGCATTTCCATTTCTCTGTCCTCTCTCTCTCTATGTCTCCTGTTTTTATACTGCTCTCTATCTCACTTTCTCTCTGTCTGTTCCTGTCCTCCTTTGCCCCAGTGGAGTGTGGGATAGCAGGCAGTGCTGGGAGGCCTATGGTCTCTTAATTAAGAAGCAAGGCGGAACGAGGCCACATTTAACAAGGACACACACACACACAGACATTTGCATTGCTTTACTTGTAAGGACAAACATTATCTACAGATACCAGCACTAAAGAAAACCATCAGCACCACATTCCTGATCTGACTTTACTCTCCAACATCAATCTAGATCTGATTTAAACCTTAAATCCGAGTCCTAACCCATCATTTGCAACAGGAAAAAAACAGATAAACAGCCAAAATGTCATTAATTTGCAATACTGTCTCCACTAATAAGTTCTTAAGCTCGAGTCCTTCCTCACAGAAATAAAAGGCTAAAATATGCACACGCACATAAACAAGCACTAACAAAGCTGACAAAGAAAGGGAGCAGCAGACACTGTTAAGGCCATTGTGCTCAGGTCCCTAACACACACACACATACACACGACTTCCTCTTCTTTCACACATCACAACACCTAATCAGAGGCTGAGGACCTGGGTTGAAATCTGCGGGTCTAGGACTCAATCAGCCAGTGCAATCAGACACAGGACACACATACACACACACACATTCACACACAGAGCAACAATTACACACAAGGACGACACACACGTAATAAGCCCTGAGCTCATGGAGGAGAGGAAGGCCATCACATTATTCAGTCTACCTCATCACCACTGTAACCAACACACATACACACACACAAGGCGGGATGGAAGTAGCTATTTTGAGAGCGCGTGCGTCCGTTCTCTTCGAAGGTGACTTTGGGCTGGCTGGAATGGTAATTGGGTACACATACAAATGCCTTTTTCTTCCTCTATCCCACGTTCTCTTCTGAGCCCTCACCCCCTCCTTCTCCTCCCACCATGATCCCCCTCTTTCCCCTCACTGCAGCCCCCGAACGTGATTACATTTCCGACATGAGTGAGGGGTGAAGAGAGCGAACAGTGGAACGAAGAAAAAGTGAGAGAGACAGATGATTGACTTGAAAAACAAAGAAAGGGTAAAAAACAGCTCTTGCACTGGATGAAAAAAAATAAAAAGCAAATGTGCAGACACAGAAAACATACATTAGCATTTGCCCCCTACACAAAAAACCTGCACACCTATATAGGTATACATATATATCATTTACTTGGCAGGGGAGCAAGGCAAAGCGGAGGAAAATACATGAAATGTCACTCAGACTGTCACCCTGATCCTTTCTGTTGAGACGCAGACACACACATACACAGTGCAATGGCCATCTCATTTTCTCAGACGAGTGACATTTTCTTTCTCTCTCTTTCTGTCTCTCCTTCTGCACTCAGTTGCTGTGGCGATAAAATTAGCATTCCTTTCCCTCCTCTGTTTCTCCCTCCCTCAACGGCTGGACAAGAGGTGAGGACCACAGGGACACAAAAAAGAAGAGAGAGAAGAAGAAACAAGTAGAAAGATGGGAACAAAAGAAGACATTATGAGAAAGCGGGAAAAGCCTGCAAGAGACATGGTTGAGACAAAGAAACAAAAAGAGGGCAGAGTGTGACAGGCAGAGAGAGAAGAGGGATGGGAAGACAAAGACAGAAAGATGCAATGAGAAACAGCAAGAGAGAGAAAGAAATTACAGCAAGTTGACATGATGCAGACTTGTGGAGAGAATGAGGGGGGAAAATACACCCTCTAGGGATTCTTATCACCATGACAACCCTCTCCTGTCTCCTTTGCTGTCCAGTTGCATGATGAACTACTGCTACTTTAGTAGACCTCAGCATGGACAAAATATCCACACACCACACACAGACTGCTGATCAATCTGTGGTCAATTCATTTACAAGTTCTCACGCAGTTACAAGAACTAATTACAAACTAAATGTGTGTACAGGGGACCAGTGCTGAGAATATGCTGTCTTCATGAACAGCTGGACAATCATGGTTGAGCTTACTTTGTTTACTCTGTGCAAGTCTGCTCCACGTCTGTGCACGTGGGCGGGTGCATAAACCTGCATGTGTGGATGTTTCTACAGGGACAGGGTACAGGGCCCACAGAGTATAATTAAAACCAGAGACACAGAGTCCTTGGGAGTGACTGCAGCAAGAACTTTATGGGGAGAAGCGAAAAAAACAAAACTGACCTTTAAAAACAGAGTGAGAGAGAGAGAAACAGTGAGAAATGACAGAGGTGCAATAGAATATGAGATAGTGGGAGATAGACCGAATTAGAGATTGCTCAATTGAATGCGGCAAAGAAAGAACAAAAAAGTAAGAGATTGAGCAGGGAAGGAAACATTATTAGACTGAGTTGTTTGTGCAGGAAGGCTGGAGGAAGAAGAGAGAAACCGAGAGGGGAACAAAGACGGAGAGAAAGAGAGGAAACGAGAGAATCCTAATCAGAAATCTGAAGAACAAAATAATAAGGCTGCCTGACAGCAAATGTCAGCTCAGGGAGGGTAGCAGATGGAGGGAGAGAGAGACGCAGGAAGAAGGGAAGAGGAAGGAGAGGAAAAGAGGAGAAAAAGAAACAACCAGAAGGAGACAGGTGGGGTTGGAGTGATGGAGACACCATCACTACTCCCTCCAGGAGGAAGGAATACAGTCTTTTGATGCTAAGAAGAAACGCATCGCAGGTAAAGATATTCGCCATCTCCTACTGGAGAGAAAAAGAGCCGCCAGGTCAGGAAGGTGAATCCTCATATGATGGCGCATATGTGTGTGTGTGTGTGTGTGTGTGTGTGTGTGTGCGTGTGCGTGTGTGTGTGTGTGTGTGTGCCTGAGCACTAACACATCCACTGCCTGGCTGAGAAATGTTGCCCTTCAACCAACCTTGACTGCTGTTTCACTCTAGCTAAGCTTTGCTTTAATTCCCAAATCAAAAGCCATCTCTCTCCTACGTTGCTTCATCATGACTTGATGGTGAAACAGGATTCTGACTGTGTCTCACAACCATCTTGTAGCTTTTATATTCAGCTATTTAACAGAGATGCAAATGACGACAAGAGAGCAGATGCATGGATGTAACTAATATCTCAGATTAAAGGGAACATTTATAAGATGCATTTTTTTATTATTAAAGAGTTATATTTGATAACACACATATGGGTTCTGTTATGACTGTTAAAACAGTTATTACCAGGAGTCCACATCCAATAGAGTATTGCTGAATTTCTTTAAGTTGACAGAGCTATATTATTAACCAGCCACTGATGCTAGAGAAGATCATTAAATTAATTTCATGTGTCTCTGAAATTCTATGACTCCTTGAATAAAGTGACTGAACTTTGGTCACAGTCTTTAAAATTTAAACACTTAACGGTGTCAAAAAGCGGACCAAAAGTCAGTAGTGAATTAGATAATATATGCATTCTGTTAAGGTGAGCATGGGTGATATGAATCTTAAAAGCAAATCAACTTTAATGAGTAAAACAGTTAATTTAATTTAACCTAGGGTCAATGGGGTAAAGCCAGAGTTTTTTTAAAATCAAAAATCACAGCATTCACTACAGTTTCGCACATCAAGTTTTAGCCTCGCTGTTTCACTGATCAAAGATCTGTTACAGCTGTTATTATTCCCATAATGCAGACTTACAGTGCTAACTTTTGCAGTAAAGCTTTACCTCTAAAATTTATTTACATTAACTGTTTTTGTTATATATGTGCAGCAATTAACTGTTGTGTTTATTTGGTGTCGATATTTAGGCCTGGACAAAAAACAAAAAAATCTTGAAGAAACCCTACTTTGTTTCATTTTAATATTCCAACAATGTTTGTCTTTTTCAGCTCTGAAGTAAATAAAACAAAGTGACAAAGTTATTTTTAGATAGGTACATAGAAGCTGTTTCAACATAATATTCAAGTAAATGACCAACAGGTGCCAGATAATAAACAGTAGTAAAACTCTCAGAATTACACCTCTAAGCACATAATATCATTATTTAAGCTTGACTGAGAACTCCTGCATTCAGAGCTGTAAAGCAGCTTGTCCTGTCAGATTATACAACTAATGTTATCTCCATCTGTTACACTCAAGATCTGTCATAATTGCTTACTGCTTGTCAGTCATCATTAGCATTTGCTTACAAGTAATTTGTAACTGTCAGGGGATTTGCACAACAGATGTAGTTGTCACAAACAAACTTTTGGATGTCATAAACATATTTAATTTACGGAGAAGATGTTTAATTGTTATCCTCCACAGTTCTTTGCCTTTTAAAACAGAGAACCCTGAGAGCTGGTTCCACAATATTCAGCAGCATCTCAGAACCCATTATATGACCATTAAACCTAGAAAAACACAGAAAACACAGAAAAAGCCTCTTAGCTACTAAGCCACTTTGCAGGAACACTGTAGCAACTTTTGACATTGCTACACTGTTATACGTTAGAAAGCAAGATTTGTTGAAAAAACAAGTCAGGCAAAGTTGAAGTGAGTTAACCACATTCAATCCTCCAGACAGGAAGGTTATATTCACCCAGGGAAGTGAGATAACATTTTCACATCTAATGCCACACAGAAGGGGAGACCTAAGGTTACTGGCTTGCAAGTGTTATATTTAGGACTTACCACAAGCCTACGTTAGCATAGCAATTTAACTGAATAACTTAAACTAAGCTCCCTGGCATGTTCATAAGATAAATTTAGTAATTTGAGCATTATTGTAAATTATTGAAATTTATATGATAAAGTCAACTCATATCTAGCATGACTTTCCATTTGAAATGACTAATGCACCATTCAGTTACATTTCCCTTGTACACTGCACCTAGATATCTTAATCCAAATATAATACATGTACAGGATGTCTTCACAGTAGGATTAAACTTCAAGGATTTACTGTGTAGGGATATTGTAACTTTTCAGCTTGGGATGGAAATCTTGACAATTATCTAAACTTTCACTGGAATTATAGCAGGCCTTCATCCCTGAGTTATATCTCAATAAGAAGGTCAAAAACAGATAGAGGTTATCAACTGCGTTAAAAAGTTGCCCCTGCATTTCTCCATAAGCCACAGTTTTACCATCACACCTCAACCGTTCTCCTCGGTAAGGACATCTTCCCAATCACTTGTTCTCTCATTCTCTCGCTCCCCTCATCTCTCTCGCTACACCCAGTGAGTAATGGCGGGAGCAAAGGATAGTGGCAGAGAGCTATAAAAGTGTAATTTGCTCCATTTTCCTTGGGAAACCAAATTCACTTTCTGTCCTGTGTTACAATCTGTTAACATTCAGATGGCCAGCATTGCAGACAGCGCATTACCCGCCTACTCTCGCTACTAATGACTCTCACAAAGTGTGCTCATACACACACTCACAAGCAAGGAGAGCAAGGACACACAAGCTATAAGTGTAAAAAAAAAAAAAGAGAGAAAAAAGTTCAAGGCGTATGCGTATACACACAAAACCACACAGACTCAAATTCTAGTTGTAATGGACTGAGGAAGGGCAAAAAGGGGAGTGAGAAAGGGAAGGAGAGATTATAAAGGAAAAAAGGTAGATGTATGAAACTCTGCAAAGAGACTAAGTATGTTTCTCTAAATTAAATTTAATGACTTATTCAATCTCAATTTTCTCTCACTCTGCTGCAAAAGCCATTCCTCTCCTCTAATCTGTCTCTACTCCTTTAATTCGCTCAAAGTCCTGTTCCCATTTTATTTCTTTAGCTTTTCCCTTCTCTCTCCTCCCTGTTGTAAATCTCCCAAACTCTTGTTCTGTTACTCCATCTCTTTGTCTCCTTGTTCACTTCTTCCATGCTCGTCTCTCTACTTCCCTCACTTGTTTGCAAATTCTCTCTCACACTCTCATCTCATCATCCCACCCTCACAGCAATCCTTTCTCTCTTTCTCTATCCCTCTCCTCCATTTCCACCACTCCTCTCTCAGGGAGCTAATAGCCTCCTCCTTTGTTCTTGGAGAACAGCGGGGAACAATGGCGGAGTGGGGCTTGTCGTTGTGGCAACAGGCATGAGACAAGAGAGAGGGAGGGAAGGAGACAAAGAAGAAAGGCAGAGAGAGAAAGAGCAGGCACAGAGGGGATGCTGGTTGTTAGCCGGGCGGCAGGGAAGCGAATGCTGGCTAATTACACTCGTTTCTATGCACACCGCAATTAAACCCTGATGTGCACACATACGCCGCCTGTGCTCAGAATATCCACCACCAGCCACACACACACACAAACGCACACATACATTCACATTCGCTCTGCAACATCAGAGAGAAAGAGCAAGCAAGAGAGGAGGTAGCAGAGAGGCAGAAATGGGGAGGCTGGGAAGGAAAAAAAGAAATGACAATATAAGACTGAGGCTATTTTAAAATCAATGCTACTGTTCTCTCAAGTAGCACAGTAAAAGTTCATTAAACTTCTAGCTCAAACACATTTTGCTTTATGAAGTCTATTCAAATACTCTACCTTGACATTAAGGTATGAGGTGGCTCTGTGACCTCTTCACTGCCTCACATTGTCCATCCTAACAGTCAGACATCACACAACTTACCAGCAACTGCTGTATTGTCAGCAGTTGGCCAACAATTGGCAAACTCAGTTTTAATATTCCATCATTTTAATTCTTAGCCCCTCTGTTTTATCAGTTGTATGCCTCCCACTCTGTATCTACCATCAGTTCATCTCTATCCATCTAATGAGCTCATCTGGCTCCATCTCTCCACAGGATGATCTCCCTCTCTCCAGAGATAAAGAGCTTTAACTTCATACAAATTAACAAAGAGGGAATACAGAGAGGGAAGTGAAGGAGAGATTGATATAAATGTGAGAAAGAAAGAGTAAGAAAGATTGAAATGAGGAGACTTACATCCAGGTCATATCACCCTGTAGGGCAGAACTTATGCTCTGTCTCGTGAACACCCTTTTCCAGCTTCCTTCATCCTTCTATCCATGCCCTAACACTCTTTTCCATTAACACACGTCTCAGAGAAACATGTGTTCCACGATGTCTGCTGGTCTACTCTATTATTCATGCAGTTTAATGCTTGCCCAAAGTGTGTGCATGTGTGCATCAAGAGTGATGGAAGTTCATGTTAAAGAGCAGGAACGTGTCACTACATGTCTGAAGACCAGCTGATGTGTTGGTCACATTGAGTTTTCAGCCTTAACGGCCAAAAGGAAAAAAAAAAGAAAAAGCCACAGAATGTGCATGTGTGCGCACACAAGCATACCAATATGCACACAAAAAGCACAACTTCTCACAGTAGCATGGAAACACACACACACACACACACACACACACAAATGCAGGCTGCCAATGAGGCAGATGAGGAGTGAAAGGAGTCACATTAAACAGCCAAACTTGTCCTGTTTCGCTTTCATAGCCCCAGTCCATTTTCATAATGCATTAAAAACCACTGCTGAGAAGAGAGGGAGACATGGAAAGGAGTGGGGAAAGATGAGGAGGGGGGTAGGGAGAAATGGAGACAGAGTAACAGAAAGAGAGATGGAAAAGAGGGGAGAGGGGACTAGAAACATTCTTAAAGTAATCTAAAGCTAGTGGATGTATGGAGCTGCGAGGAAACAAGATAAGGATAAAGGGAGTGGAGGAGTAAGAAAAGAGAGCTTGACTCAAAGGCAAGATATGGGAATAGAAAGTGTCTGATAGAGGCACAGACAGATTAGGGAGGTGGATAAAAGAAGATGGAATGCACTGATATAACAAGTAAGGATGACGGCAAGAGATGGGGAAGATGATTTACTCACAAACTTTGATTTTGTGTGTTACGGATGCACGTGGGTTTCCTAATGTGTGCCTGTTTATATCACTCTATCTTGTGTCTGTGTGTGTTTGGTGGTTGTACAGTGGCAAGGGGCAGAAGGTTCTCTGTTTCAGCACCAGCAGGCTGATGAGCGTTTGGGGCCAAACAGCCTGAAGGCAGAGCTGGCCTTGTTACTCTCTTTTTTTCTCTTTCTTAGACACAGACAGACACAAAATCTCAAATTTAAACAGAACAGAGCCACAGACGCTGAAAGAAGCTTAACATTTTGAACCTCAGATCATTCCGATATGGCTAATACATTAAAATAATCATGATGTGAAATTTCAGAATAAATATCCAATTGTTTTAGAAATTTAAAAAAGTTACATGTTAATGTTAAACAATTACTGTACTGATCGATTAATGGGCTTGCAGGATTTCAGGTGATAGAACACTATTGCATGATATTTTTGACACTGAACGGAGTCATATGATCCACTGAATGTAGAGGGATTACAGTGCTACTGATCCAAGTGAGAATTAACACACTCGACACATGTTTGAAGGCTTTGTGCTGCTTTCTGCAAACTGCTGTGGTTCATAGGGTTGTAAACGCTTGTTGTTTCCTAACAGGTACAAGTTCAAATATGGGGGCAGCTCTCTTGCATTACAAACACAGACAAGACAATGTGAGTTATCCGGCAAGCACAGATAAACAAGGGAGGTAAATCAGTTACTAAACTGAGTTAAAAATCTCACAAGCTCCAGAAGACCATATATTTCTTGTAGGGGGCAAGTGGCCCTGCTGGTGCAAAAGGTGAGTACATTTTAAAAACATGCACATCATTTAGCCAGAAATATTCCATAGTTCCCCTGTGTTTGCTGGGTGTGTAAATATCTAAGCCATAAACATGTGCCATAAGATTTTGATAGGCTGACAGTATACCAGGGTTTGCTGTTCTGAACTGGTTTTGGGAACTTTGTTGATTTAGTTCAGGATGAAAGTCAACTCGCAAAAACTTGAAACTTGCTTGAGGTACATAATCCATCACAGCTAACTCTTTGCCTGCTTTTATTCCTTTTTGAAAAAGTTATTTTATTGTCATCTGGGAAACTGCTGGAAAACTACAAGTGTGATGCATTCATGGCCTGGAGACAAGCTATCTCACTTACACAAACTCAAATTACTCTTACATTATGCTTATCCTTCTGTCTCCAAGTTTTGATTTACTGTCAACTTCCTGTATGTCATGAATATATTATTCTCAAAAACAATCTTTCCCAACAGTATGTAGAACAACAACTATGACAAAAACAAAAAGTTAATAAAGTTTACTGATGGATTACTTATGTAAACCAAGTGTAATTTTTTTTATTTTTTTAATTTTGCTGACATAAATCAAAACAAAAAACTGCCTAAAAGGACAGAAAAGAGGAAACATTGAAAATGGTGGCAATTTATGGTACATAATTTGCAGTTTGCTGTACCATGCAATTCACTGACTATGTCCTATCAAATGTCTATGACCTTTTAATTAAATTTACAGACAACAATTAGGATAATATCTTATTATTGGTTGGGAGGAAAAGAATTAAGGTACCAGTCGAATAAGGGCTGAGGCATCCAAAAGCCTATCTCCTCCAAGTCAATGGTGTAAAGGCTATCTCACACACACCTGACAAAGACAGAGTGCTGCCAATAGTGCCAGAGGGAACAAGAGAGAGGGAGGGTGGCAGACAGGGAGGAAGAAAAGGCGGAGGCAGGGAGCAGAAGACAGCTAAAGAAAGAAGACAAAGAAAGAGCATGTGGCATGAAAAGGCACAGTTGGATGATGGCGAGCACAGTGGTCAACTCGCTATTTCTTGTTTTGATTCAAATAACTGTTGCTCATGACTCAAAAATCTGAAAAAGTCAGAGAAGCAGCATTTTGTATTTGTGTGTTCAGACGGCTGATGCTGGATAGAGGCACCATGTTATAAAAGCACTAGGAGCTCCAGCAGCCACATGCTAAAACTTTAATTAGGCATTAATAAAAACAATACCATTACCGTCTGCCTAAGGAAGTATCAACACACACCTCACTAAATCCGGCATGCAGAAACACAATAGTGTAGATCAGTAAACACTTTAAACACAAACAACCTCATTGTTTATTGCATTTTCCTGTTTTTACTCCATCTCCATTTTCCTTCTCTTTATCCCCCCGTTTTTCTATTGCCTTTCATCTATCAATCTGCTTTTCAAATGATTGTGCAAGAAAAGCAGAGAGTATGGCCATACAAGTGTACACACATCCACAAATGAGCAGCTAGATGGGTGGAGGAGCAGAAAAGCAGGACGACTGAAAGCATCGTCTCGAGGACAAAGGTAAGCCACTCAACTCTCTTCTGAAAGCACAGCTGCTTCATACAGCAAAGGGGCTGAGGCTTGGGCCCAGCAATTGTAGGTAGTACAGCTCCCCAGTTGCACTATTCACTACAGAAATAAAGGAAAAAAATAAATGAAAAAATGGGAAGCAAGACACAAAATGGACATCCAGAGAGACACATCTGAATGTTGTAGCCTTCTTGAAAGAGTAGCAAAGCTATAGAAATCTCTCTCACAGTGTTACCTTTTTTTGACAAAGAAAGGCTGGAAAGATTAAAAGAATTGAAAGAAAGCCTAAATAGGATCTTAAAAGACAAGATAATGGTGGCACAGAGAGAGGAAAAGAGAAAACAAGGGCGGGGAGAAAAAAGTCATTTTAAGGGATGTTCCTGGAACATATGAGGGGAAGAAAGTTGAAGGGAAAAGAGTGTAAGGATGGATGAAGAGCAGGGAGGGGTAATGAGTAACAGGGAGGATAATAAGTTAGGCACTCAGAGAAGGAGGGAGAGAGGGCAGAGAGAAAGTGAAAAGAGAGAACTGAATGATAAAAGTAATAAAGTCAGGACATTCATAAAAAATTACTTTACTTTTCTTTCTTAGTTCTGAATAATCCTTGCCCTATATACACACTCAAACAGAGTAAGATGTGTGCATGTGCACGCATGTGAACGGATCACGCACCGATAACATTACACTCCTTAATTCCTAATTAATCCTTCTAAACTGGATTATTGCACAGTGCATGACAAGGCCAGGATTCCATCCTAAGCCATGATGACTGTGTGTGTCGGAGTATGCGTGTACTTGGTGTGTGTGTGTGTGTGTGCCCAACGTCATTTTACTATTTTTCAGCTTGAGGTCTCATAAGGCCGGCCTGTCCTCCGTTACATGATGTTGAGAAATAGAGCTGACAGGGTCTGTGGTCCCCTATGACACAAACACACATATATTCACTCATCCACTTACACTCTCTCACAAACACACAACGCCACTCGTACACACACACACACACAAACATGCAAGGAGTCCCTAGACAAAAAGTCTTAAAATGCTTATGAATTATTGTAGTGAGTGGCAAGATTCCAAAGCGTTACTTTACACATTTTAGAGGGACTCATGGGGGATATGTGCTTACTCACATTACAGATACAGGTTCCCTTGACACATACACTTGTCCCAGCTTTAAATCTGCTACAAACTGTCCCATGTGATGTATTTTTCATTAAAATGCAGCCTTAAACATAACTGAAGGGCTCTGCAAATACCAGTAGAGTGATCAACTGCTTATATGGATCAAGAAAGCTTGAGACAGAATATTTTCAATGCAAATGCTGTTTAAATTACTTGCTTATAATACTTAATTATTCTGCTAAATGTGTTCATTTCATGGCAATATATAGGGGGGAAAAAACCTCACATGATGGAATAGGCGTACTGATAAGAAAACACAAGTATGAAGCAAATATACATCAGGACAAATTTTTTCTCTTAACCAGCCAAAATACGTATTTTATTTCAATCAGATTTAAAACTCTGTTTTGGTGCACAACAGCTATTTGATAATGTCAAAAAAAATCTAAAACTCAAAATATTGAATGGTAACAAAATCTTTGCTGTAACATAAAGTAGCTCTTTGCAAAGCCATTAGCCTGCCGTTAAACCACTGACTATAATGGTCAAGCCACTTAATGTCACTGTGTTATTTTTACAGAAAGAATCTGCTGTTTGGTTAGGACACTTGATTGATCTCCGTGACAAGGTGAGAACGACAGCTGTAGAATGACTGCTGTCAATTCTTCCAACTTAGAATATCCCACTCACCCAGTAGATAACTGTATTTATCTTAATGCGGTCATTGATGAAATTTAATCATGCAAAGAAGCAAGATATGTGAACATGAGCACCTTCAAGTAAGGACACCTAGTAGCCTACGGAGAGTGTAACTTAAAAGTGAATCTCTCAAGAAAAACTAGCTACACTTGGACCACAGTATAAATTAATAATGTGCAACATATTGCATTTCCTGCTACTGTGTGTACAACATTGTGTTCTCTGTGCTCTCTGTGCTCATTAAACCATGCTGGCTACAGAGAAAACTGGGGGGGCACAAGTGAGAAAATTGTGTGATGGATGATGGTGGTTGGGTCACAAAGGAATAGATAGAGTGACTTCAGGGGAATTAGCATGCTTTCATGCACTACACCTCAGTGGAGCACCACGGGCCTGTTGATGCCTCTAAGTGCTATGCAGTATTAAGCAGACAATCTCCAAGGAGACCCTGTGGCATAGTGTTTGAGCATGTGTATGTGTGTGTGTGTGTGTGTGTGTGTGTGTGTGTGCATGAGTGTGAGTCGACTGACCGCCGACTGTGTACAGTTAAGTACCAAGCCCTAAATAACCTATTTGGAGAACAGAAAGAGGGAAGTGGATAGACTCAGTGGAGAGCCAAACATTGTTAGAAGAGTAAGACATTAAAATGCTCGCTGTTAGGTGTTTCAATCCTCAGAGAGAAAAACATGAAGAACGAAAGGCAAAGAGGAAAAGAGAAATATTTCAAGGCAGAGAAAGCTCACTGTCCACTCTGTCTTTTCTCTTGCATGTTGTATACTTACAGAGAGAAAGCCAGGACATACACATGCAGTATCATCTCTCCTGCTGCTGTAATATATATACAACAACCAATAACCGTCACTTACGTCACTAAGACCAAACCAAAAACCTGAACTTTTTGTTCAGCTTTCTAATTTCACCTCTCACTCTTCTTTCACAGTAAACTTAACTCAGTTTCCTCATTTTACCTCACCTCAATCTCCATCTCCTCAATCACTCTCGTTCCTTCATGTCTCTTCACCATTTGATCATTTGTCATTCTTTCATTCCCTCCCTCAGAGCTCTCCTCAATCGTACACACATCACTCCTGCCTCCATTCGTCCTTCTCTGAGCCTCATTCATTCTGTGCCTCTCTCTTTCACTCTACCCTCAATAACACCATCCATCTTCTCGTCTACTGAGCCAAGATTAGTCTCCATCCAACTATGTCTCTTACAATAATATCTCCTACTTTTTTCTAAACAGTACCTGCAAGTTCACAAAGTCACTTTAATGCTATCTAAAAAATAAAGACTAAAAAAAAAATAGGGCCAGAAAAAGCTAAAAGCCTTAATCTTAAACCTAACTATTGACAAATACTGACATATTGGGTTCTCATTGCAATGTTGTGTTTCAGAATGCAGGTGTAAACCCATTCCTCATATCCCCCACTGTATGTTAATTTTTTTTTTTCCTGGCAAACAATGCAGCAGCCTTCATGTTTGTTTCCTTCATCCAGCTTCAAAAAAGCAGCATACTTGTTATCATCGATCCAGCGCCCAAAAATTTGCACTTTCCCATAGTGGCGGCAAGCTTTTATCTTTCTTGGGTTAACAAACTACCTCGTGAGCCAACAAACAACTATGTTTTTAGAAACTTTTTCCTATAAATGCTCCAGTGCTGCATCAAGTGCTTCACACATTTTTCAGATACTGGAAGAAAGAGAAAACAGTGTGTTTGTAGTTTTACGCAGAAAGCTTTACAGCCCAGAATAACCCTAAATCAATAACACTGTGTAATTTTAGATTTTACACTAAAATGACATCCCTTAAAAAAGAAAGTTGTTTTTATACAGAGAATACATCATTTTAATGATTTGAGATTTGTTTTCAACATCCACCAATACTTGTTTTACTTCCGTTATTATTATTAGTATTATTTCCAATGCTGTTATGGTCTGTTGCTCTTGCAGCATTAAATCGGTATCTTTGAGGTGAGAAACAAAGAAACCAGAGAGAAGGGAAAACCTTCAGAGTAAAAATCAACATGAAACTTTGAAAGCAAAAACTCTCCGGGTTCTTCAAAAACTCTCAAGAACAGACTTAAAAAATCATTCTTGGAGAGATCTTTAGAAGTCTCTGGCGTACCACTCCATTCACCCAAACAGACAGGAGCCGCTGCTGATGCCATGTGCATGCACAACAAGTCCTGAAAGGTTCGCTCTGCTCACTGGATGTCTACAGTGTAACAGTTCTAGCAGACAAAGCACTTCTAAGTACAATACATAAAAACAAAAGACAGAGACAGTAAACATACAAAACATGTGACTTGAATTAGTTAGAGAAATTGAATATCTCATTTACTGTGGCTTGTTATGGATGATGCCATTTAATTTCACTTTATATGGCACTACTTTATGTCCTACTTCTGACCACTGCATGTACTATATTTAAAGCGATACCTCATATTCTAATTATGGAAGAGGAACAGGCAGATTTAAGGCAAGGTAGAGAGGGTTTTGTCTCGGAAAGTGACCAAAACAAGCAGAGAGATGATTGGGGAATTACAGAGGTTTTAGTCACTCCACAGGCTTTGTTCGAGCTAGATTGAATTTTGAGGCTTTTGGTTGAAGTCGTACTCCAATTTTCAGGCCCAGTCAAGCTGTACGGCCCCTCTGAAGTGGTACCACTCCAAAGTTCCCTCACTTAGATCAATACTTAAAGTACTAACTCCATTCACACAATGACAATCTACTCATCGGCTCTCTCTCTTTTTCTTTTCTCTTTTAAGTCCCTGATGCCCTGCTACCATCACCCTGCTTTGCCAGTCTCAGTTTCACCCTGCAGTTAATCTGCTGGGTAGAGTGATGAGAGCTTGGGGAACCGACAAGAGGAAGATGAAGGAGATGAAGGAAGAGGGGAATGTGAGGACGGGGGAAGGGGATGGGGAGTGAGAGATGGCCATGCATTATTGAGCATACAGAGTGGAGTTTTTAGGGGATAAATGTGAAAGCATGTTTAGGGACAACCTTTTCCCTTCAGCCTCCCCCTCCTTCTCCCTTCCTTCATTACATGCCCTCCCTCTAACTTTCCTTTCCCCACAAGGACGGCCACATCTCTTATTCAGTGGGGAGGTTAAAAATTCAAAGCTAGGAGGGAGGCGGTGGGGGGAGGAAAGAGAGTACCTGAAAATGGTCAAAATGAAGGAATGTCTTCAGGGAGTTTTCTCAAGTGCTAATCTAGAGAGTTCCTTGCTTTGATTAGGTGTGTTTGTGTGTGTGTGCATGGCAAGGGGTGAGTGTTGATTGTGGTGAGAGAGTGTAACTATGAGGGAGGTGGATGAATAGAGAGAGAAAGAGAGAGCAGGAAAGGGAGTACACATACACTTTCATGCAGTGCAGTGTAGTGTAGCACACAGCGTGGTGTAAAATTAAGGTGCCTGCAGGGCGAAGCAGAACCCACGTCTCACAGAACACGACACATGCAGATACTGAGTAATGGAGCAAGGGCTTCAGCATGCAAACACACACACACAAACATAAACATGCAGCTATGAGCACAGATATAAGGGAGACAACAAACTACAGCTGACCAAGCAGCACATACATAGCATTATTAAACTCAAATAAACTATGCATTGGAGTTACTGTGCCTGCACACCCATGACGTATGAACATTAACATTTCAGTCAACACACAAACCTACACACCCACACATGCACACAGTCACACTGTTACTGGTAGCAGATTAAGGTCAGAAAGTGGAGCGTGGCCTGGTCCACCAAGCTTTGTAAATACCATCGCTTTCTGGTGTAAATGCCACTGGGTTATCCATATTACACACAGCCTCCACAGCTAGAGACCAGGGGCAATGTTTTACCACTGGCAATAAAAGCTGGCAGGTTACAACGCATCCAGGGCTCACATACACCCAGGCCCTGCACAACATTACTACACACACATATTGAAATAAACAAGATAATGTGTATCCCTAAGAATATCGATAGTTATTTTTTAATGTACTTTTGACAAGTTTTAATGTCTTATTGTCTAAGAACCCTGAAGACATGGTTCGAACCATCAGCATAATGGGGTAGATAGTCTAATATTGCCCTAATAACTCACTAGCTGGCTAACACAACATCAGTAGCAGCTTAAGGCTACTGTCACACTATTCGATTGAGATATGAGCTTTGGACTTTGAAGGACACTTTCAAATGTCTGTTTTGCTGCCATCCATCTTGCCTTTTCTCATTTTACAGCTCGCTTTATCTTTACCCCTCACCAATCTTCCATCATTTTTCTGGCTCCATCCCTTGTTCATTGTCTCTTTTCATAAGAACCCCTTTACTGGGCAGAGATAAGAGAAGAGAGATGGGGAAATAAGAGTAAGAAGACGGGAAGGGAGATGGGGGTTAATGCTCCTATCTTGTCAACTCTATCTTTGAAGCTGTAGCTCTTTACTGCTCCATTTTTTAATGTATGCTATCAGTGACATCAAAGTGGGCTCAGTCTCACGTGTATGTCTATGTGTCTTGTAGGTATATATGTGTGTGTGTGTGCGTGTGTGTGGGTGTGTGTGTGTGTGTGTATGTGCATGTTTGTGTTACTGCCCTCAGGAATAGGTAGCTAATATTGCAAAAAAAAAAGTCAATCTTCACTCTTAACCTTACTTTGACTCTCTTTTCTCTTTATCTATCCCCCTTTTATAATTAGCATGCTTTCTAATCCTACATACCACTCCAGCATGAATTCCTATCTTAAAACGCATGACACACATCTATACTTCTCAACCAGCTGAAACTAAAATTAACACATTTCTGCTTTTAAGAACACTTAACACATCAGAGATACAGACACCGGTATACACACACACACACACACACACACAAACAAAAGCATACATATAAAGGAAAAGAGGGGGAGGAAAAGGAGTATGCTGCTGTGACCGAGAGGAGCAAAACAGGAAAGAAGAGTGGGTGGAAGGAATGTAGGTGTGCGTACATCCCTTCATTCCCACAGCCTTCCATCTCTGTTCATTTCCCCCCTCTTGGCCTGGGTGAAAAGAGACAGAATCATGAGCACTAGGGATACTTAGCATCTGTAACAAGCTTTTGAGCTTATCAGCCAATCCCTCAATTAAACACACACGTTCACAAACATTACCAACACACTCACAAGCAAACACACACAAACACACAAAGGTTCTCTCAGTCCCTGCTCAGCTGTCATATCGCTGGGAATATTTAAATGGTAATGGTGTTGGGATGAGAGATTGGAACGCTGGCTGGCTGTCCGACTGGCTGGCTGGTTGGGAGAGGAGCCGAGTCAAGCAAAGAAGGCCCATTCCGTTTAAAAACAGGATAATCCCCAGGAAAGAGAAAAGGCAGCAAGGAGATTAGGCGCACACAGCGGTAATGCTCCAGCATGAGTACACTTAGCTCATTTGCATGTAAAACAGAGGAGAGAGATATAACGAGGGAGAGATGGAGGGAGGGATGGAATGGAGAGAATGAGTGGGACAAAAGCGTGTGTGAGCGTGAGCGTGTGTACTTACATGTGTATACATATGTGTATGCTTCTGTTTATGTATGTGAGTGAGCTGCTGCAGTTGGCAGTGAGAGCCAATGCAAGCACACACAGATGTGTTTGAACCTGATAAGGCCTGATGAATGAGCGGCGTTTTGTGGCTGTTCCTCAACCATAAAGAGATGGTGAATGAGGAAATGTTTGCTATTGCCGCACTGAGAATACACACCGAGGCTTAGAGAGTGTGCACAGCCAACCTAATGCACCGCTACTGTTGAGAGCTTAAGAGGTATAGTTGGGATTTAAACTTAAGCACTGGTACGCATACAGAAAACACCAAACACAACCTACAAACATCAAATCTTTTCATGTAAAGGCTACACCTGCATACTGAAAACAAGCCTATATATGCACTATAGGTGCTTATCAGATGTGTCCAACAGACACCACTGTACATAGATCTATAGTTATCAAATCATGTGGTCATTTGTTGTTGGCAATAAGATTGGAATAGAAAAAAGGGGTTACAGTTATTAGTGGAGAAATTGCTGCAGCCAGAAATGGAGTGAATAAGAGAATAGAAGGAAAGAATAGTGTGATATTTTTCCCAGCTCTTTCTACAGCATTAGTGACCCTTGCATTAACCTGCTTCTCTTTCTGCAGCTCCAGCCTGAACACTGCATGATTTATTAACAAGGCCTTCCATTGTGGGCCAAACAAGTACAAACATACACACAGAGAGAAACACACACCTTCAGCGGAACTAAAACCCAATACACCCATCTTCTAGCAGTAGATTGTGGTGCTGGTGGTGGGATTGATGGGTGCATGAAACTAGGAATGGAGGAAGAGATGGAGGGTGTTAAGAAAGGAAAGATCTACTCATTAAAGAGAAAAAAAGGTCTTCCCCATTCTTACCTGTGGTCATTTTTAACAAAAAACTTGCAAGTTATACATCAGGCCTGTCAAATCTGCAGCAGCAACTGCTTGGGCATCATGTATAGAATCAGAAGAGACAATAAACTGCATCATTTTTTCCTGTGATATACTGTCTATGAACTCTGGTGATGAATGCCTAAAGGGTAAAACTTAAGGGACAATACATCACACTGCTGACATTTTAACATTTTTGTAAGCTTCACAATCAGTCTGCTGCACTGTCAAAAAAAAGTGAATGTCTCAAAAAGTATTTCTTGAAGTTCTTTCAGGAGCATGTAGCATTTTTTATTGACTGACAGCCACCTTGAACCAGTGTATAAACACCAAACAGGTCATCAAATGATGTGAACTCTGTTTAGCAGAAGATGTAATGATGCATCAACAACAATGCACCAGGATTCTAAATGTCTCTTGTTATTTTACAGCTAATATATGACATATCTCACTTTATTCCATTAATTCACGCGTCTAAAACCTAAGACAAGCCCAAGGCAAGCACACACACACACAAATGCACACACACAAGGCACTTCCCTGCTGATTGGTGGCTCATTAAGGTGAAAAGTGAATGGAACAGAGCTAAGAGGAAACTCAGCAACACAAATACACATGTATGATACACACATACACACACATACACACACACCTACAGAGAGGGAAATTGATTTCTTCAGAACACAGCAAGATCAAAAGGCTTATTATAATTGGTTTGTAAATGTGGCTGAGCTCACCCACCCACCCACTCTCTCGAGCACATACACCAGCAAACAGAGAGCCCCACACTGCGAAACATGCATTCATCTATACAAAAAGTGTTTTATAGGATGGAAAAAGTAAATACAGGATTGTGATATGGGCTGTGTATGAGTCTCATGCAGTAATCTACTGACTGGAGAGCATCACTAAGTGACTCTCTTCGAGGAGGGGGGCTCCATTAAGAGAGAAAAGTGAGGTCCTTGTTCTTCAACAGACCAGAGAAACACAATGACAGACACTGAGACAAAGAAGAGGGAAGGAGGGAAAGGCTGGTGAATTGGGATATGAAAATTATCCTCACATTATGAGGATTAATAATCATATATGCTCCTGGCCCTTTTCTCTGCTTTTCTCTCCTGAATCAAATTAATCACCTCCGCTCCCCCAAGCCCAGCCTTTCCCTCTGCTCAGTCTTTTTTTTGTCACCCACCTCCCTCCTACATCCCTTGCTCTCCCTCTCATTCTTTTGCTAATTGGGCTATCTGAGGTGCCGACTTCAAAAGGCACCTGCTATCAAACACAGATGAAAAAGTGAGAAAAGGACAGTTCAGGAAATATATACCCATATTACATGAACAGTGTTTAAAATACAATTTTTTTGATCATCTGTCTGCTTCAGAAATTGATTGACGTAATAACAAGCTCTGTTTGGATTCTGTTTATCCGTTATTAATACTATTGTTATTATTACTATAAGAATAAACAATAACAATAAATATAGAAAAGATCAGAAACCACAAAGCAGGAAACAGAGACAAGCACTTCAAAGCGAAGATATAAGAACCAGTAGCTTAAGGAAGAATGTGGGGATAAGCTTTCTGCCTGAAACCTTATTCACTACGCTAGCCGCTTTACAGCCTCATGCATTTGCTCATCTAAACAACTTTGCTGTTTACAATTGCAAATTGTCATATCAGTTCTCCAGTTTTTAAGCCCTTACAGTCACAAAGCACAACAATAAGAAGAAATAACAGCAGTCTCTTCAGCACATCTGACAGGAATATAGCTAGGAGGGAAATGGCAGTATAATAGCATCAAGTTTACACTACAAACATTGGTGTGGATTTTGGCTAGTTATTATAAGTTATAAGTTCCTGTAAATACTGGATGGAGCTTAAACATAGAATTTTATAACCATACCAACTTTACAACAGATGCACATTTTAACAGCTTGCAGGCTGGACATCAGTTAAAGCACATTCAGAAGCTCAGTAACAAAATGCAACATGGAGTTTTATCAGATTTTCTTTCCAAAAAGTGGTGCTTAAGATAAAATCCAGATTAATTTGTTTAATATCTTAACATTTGTCAACTGAGGAAAATTTGATCTATAAATATCATATAAATTGATACACGGAGCTTTAGAGAGTAATCCAGTGGGTAGCCTGCTAGCAAGCTAAAATTATTATGCCTTTATAGCTCCTGAACTGGGCATTTCTGAAAACCTTGACTGTTTCCATCCTTCATAAGGCCTTGCTCAATTTATTGACTCACTATTAGAAGCATCTTTTTTATTTCCCATGCTGACAGCTAACTTTTGTATGTCCAATCTTAGTAAAAAAAAAAAAAAGATGTTCAGAAAGCACAGTACTACTAATGGTGGCCTTAGCTGCAATGGATGTTTGCAAGGCAAGTTAAGTAGTTTGAGAGGAGAGAGGTAAGAAGTCCTGAGGTAAAGAGGGCTAGGATGGAATAAATCAAATAAGGTGGAACTTTTCTCAAATAGTAGTCTGGACATGTTATGTTCTTGCTAGGCCTCAGGATCACTGTTAATAATATGCAGCAAAGAAGGCTCAATGATGGATTACAAGTTGGTTCAGATAGAAGTAAAAAGTTTATGTGTTTGAAGCAGTTAATTGCAAAACTGCATTTAGAAAAACATTCATAAAAAATATGAGAAATGATCTACTTGTATGGTAGATTTGCTATAGATTCTTATTACATAGATTAATACCACAGACATAAACTAACTGCAGATAACTGATGCTCAGTAAAGGACAAGAAATGGGTCCATGGGTATGCCTACTTTGAGTAGGACTGCTTGGATAAAACACAGCACAACATTACAAATGTAATATCACTTCTGAATAATATCAATATTAGGGCTTTTAATGTTTAGTTGGTCCAGGATTTTTCCAGGATTTGTTTTGTTAAATTCTGCTCAGAAGCTAGAGAGAATTGAAACATGTAGGATTACTGACCTGAGCTCAACCACTGAACCTGACCCTGCTTTCAATAAAGGAGAGAGACATCAGATAGAGATGCATACATAGCTAGAGATATACAGACTGAAAATAAAAATAACTACATAGATAAAGAGCAAAAGATTCTGCCATGTGCAGCCTTAGGGCATGTCTCCCACCATCAGCTCTCTGCTCTTCCACAGAGTCTCAGAGGTCACCCCTGACCCTGCCCTGAGCACACTATCCCCCTGCACATCTGTTTTCTGTGTGGGTGTGTGTGAGTGCATGCAAACCCAGCTGCGCTGCTGGGCAGCTGGTGGAGAGGAGGAAGAAGGGTCAGAAAGGGTCAGTGATGGCTCGGTGGGTTGTTGGCCTGCTTTTGCTGGGTAACGAAGAATGGAGGGTGCGAGAGGAGGATCAGGAGGATAAGGAAGAGTGAATCTGGGCTTCAGGAAGCCAGAGGTGAGGAATAAGGAGAAGGATAGTGAATTCAGGAGGAATGTGTTAGGCCTTGAGCAGTGTATTTAAGCAAGAGAAAAAGGAGGGGTGAAAGGTCAAGCTGCACATTCAGATATACAGTAGCGTGGGTTAAACCACACATGCATACTAGCAAGCACACAAAAAGCTTAATGGACTCTGAATTCTGTTTCAAAGCACGTACAGGAAATCAACAACACAATAAACAATTATAAATCCACCTGGTGTCTCTCACACACTAACACACACTCAAATAGATACAGTACACCCACACAGGCAGACATACAGACAGGTGTGGGGCTATGAAAAGGCCACGGTGTCTTTATAGTCAGCTCTCAGAAAAGGTTATTAGACATCAACCGGAACAGGCGGCTGTCTCAGCCAATAAAAAGGAGAGGCGTGGGTGCATGGGCCAAGAGGATGTTGGGGGGGGTCAAATCAAGGAGTGACAGGCGGACATTAGGACTTGCCATACAGGTGAATGCAGATGGGACAGCTGCCAACACTGACATTTAACTGACATCAACAGCCAGCATCAGCCATGTGTGCATGTGCACTTTTGTTTATGTTTATGATATGAGAGGTGTGTCCATGTGAGTATGTGTACTGAGACTGAATCTGAAGGTCAGATGGAATTATATACACACCCACACACACTGTCTGTTTGTGATTTCCTGGTGTCCTGGTTATGAAATGAATATGGAAGAGTTAGAGCAGAAGGCTCAGTGACACTGGGACAAGGTGATAGGAGTGGACAGGTGTGCGTGTGTGAGCGTACGCCTGTGTGTCAGCGCTTTGTGCCAGGACAGCAGGTGGCTAGTCAAAGGACATCAGTGACCTTCTCCTTATCCCTCCCTCTACCCTTCTCCCTTTGTCCATCTCTTCCTCTATCCCCAAGTCCCAATTCATCTAACCTGGTAGCAAGTGCTTTGGCTATGCACAACAAGTCATGGGCACATTGAGGAGATGAACACACACACAAAAACACAGGTGTGGGTGGTTTATTCATGAACTTGTGTGAGACGCTGTTTTGACACAGTGTTGCTGAATAATGTAAATGTGCAATGTGTCCTCCAAGCTGAGGAAGGGAAGGGTGAGAAAGGCTGGAGAAGAGGTGTGAAAAAAGAGCTAAATGGAAGTGTGTGTGCAGGATATTCTTACCTTTAGTGGCTGATGAAAGCAGAGCAGGAGAATTGAAATCGACATGGAGTCAGGAAAAGAGGGGAGGGATGTAGGTGAGGTGAGAAACAGAGAAAGACATGGCTTTATTATTGTGAAACACAACATAATAACAGCAGCAGTAAAAACACACTAGTCGCACACTCACTCTTCATCTGTGAGGAGAAGGCCAAGGTGAGTTTGGCAAAGAGCTCGTTGTTTTCAAATTTCTCCTCTTTTGCCTTGGTCCAGAAACTATTTTCAGACAGGTCCTCAGGTCCAAGCTGAGAGAAAGAAATGGAGAGAGAGAGAGAAAAAGGAACACAGAGGGAATCAAAATGAGAGAGATATATATAATGTATGAGTTAGATAACCATATCATCAAAATGTTGTTCAGAACCGGTCATCTGTACACCTGGCAAACAATGAGATGAGCAAATAAAGCAGTCAACAGTACAAAGGAAACAGCAGGGCTGTAAAGGAAGAGGCAGGAGAATGATAGTAGAGGGAGGGGAGAAGGATGAAAAAAGGAAGGCAGGCACAAAGAGGAGAGGGAGAGGAGGAAACAAGTAGTCATTTTCTCTAATCTTCACAAACTGTCTCTACAGCAACGTGTCTTGAGCTTCATACACACAAAGGCAAAGAAATACAGAGGGCTCTTTTTTCCTCCCCTTGTTCTTTGTTTCTTAGACCTCACTTAAAGGCTCTCTCTGTATTAGGATTGAGTGAGATAAAAAAATCATTAACATTAGAATCTCAGTTCTTATCTCCTATAATTTCAAAATCAATTCACAAATGTCAAGTTTCTTTTTCTAGATGTTAGTTAATGAAGTGATGCTGACGGAACAAAAGAGGCAGAACTCAATTGCCATCACATTTGATACATTTTTTAATGATAACCTTTGTAAGAAGAACAAAGTGTATTGCAAACGTTTCTACTGTTTCTACCCCATCGCTCAGATATTAACCTTAATAGTTGCAGCAAACAATAACTCCTAAATAACTCAAATTGCAGCATTAAACAACTAAAATTGTACCTAGGGTGAAGAATAGCCTGTTGCTCAGTCTGTTTCAATGACTGTTTTAATTATTTAACTCTTAAGTTAATGGTGTTTTATTTTTTAAATGCAAATGAAAATGCTGGGGATCATTTGCCATTTATGTTTCATTTTTTATTTCAGTGGACTGAGGCAGTGGTGGTTCAGCACTTAGTATACTAGACCATGAGACTAAAAAACAGTCCCCTCTTTTTCTATTCTGTCGATTAAGAACCAGTTTTTTCAGTCATTTTAACTCAAAAATAGACTTCCACTCGAATCATGACCCAAAGAATCAAATGCAATTAATTCACAGCCCTACTCTGTATTCCTCCCTTTGTCTTAGTGTAACATTTATTTCTAAATATTTTGGTCAAAAGTCACAATTAACTGTGTGTGTTTTCCTTCACTTTCTGAGTGTTTTCATCAAAGGAAAAGAGAGAAAGTGAAACAGTGAGAGCAAGCGAGAAAGCAGTGGTAGTAAATTTAAAGATATCAGTCCTTTCATTATGGACAAAGCCTCAGGGATTGAGGAAAAGACACAGAGTATGGAAAGGAAATGTGATATGGGGATGAGCTGAAGGAGCAAGAAACAAAGCGAGAGAACATGCAAAAAGGAGGATGAGACCAAGCCAGGAAAAAAAAGTTAATTTAAATTACAAAAGAATACTGTCCTTTCTAGCAGCAATTTAATTATCTTTCAGTGGCGCAGTTAAAAGAAGAAGGCTTATTAAAAAGCAATTTCTGTGACATCCTCGTCAAACACTCACCAGCCAGTGAGAGAGAAAGAGAGAGAGAGAGAGAGAGAGAGAGAGAGAGAGAGAGAAAGAGAGGGAGGCTAAATGCTGATGAAGTCTGCTGAAGCCATTAAACAGTAGCTTAAGGCTAAGAAAGGCAGAGGGTCGTTTTGATGTTTTAACCATCACAGATGAGAGGGAGGAGAATAACATGAAGCACATAGTCATGAGATACACGTATGCATGCAAGTCACTTTAGGTCAGAATTTCACTGTTAGAGCTCCATCTCACACATTTCTCTCACACTGCTATGCACACAAAAGCAAACACTGATCTGTTTCTGACTATTTTTGTAAAACTTAGCACAGTAAAGAATATATACGCATTTTATACAGCAACAAAACTATTTGTAGAAAAATTTCTTTTTAAAAAAAAATTCAATCATGTAAATTTGTTTTTTATACAGCATCCCGACCTTTTTAAGAATCAGGGTTGTAAAGATGCATTATATGCTCATGTAATAATGACAAGCTGAAATACAGGGTGATATATCAGCTGAACAGCTGCACAATCTTATTATCAGCACTGCAATGTTGATCAATGTACCCATGATAACAATGACAGATGAACATGATCACATGTAGGGCTTCAACAAAATATTATTTTCATGATGATTAATTTAATTATGAAGACAAGAATGTGGGCCATAAATGTGAGCTTCCTTTTTACACAATATTTGACATCATCAGATGTATAACTAGCTCAACCTTGCAATACCGATAATAATTGACAATTTCTCTCAGAACTGAACTGACCTTACGCCAGTTGGCTCTCTTCAGCTGGATCTCGGGCTTATACTCCTTCTTCGGTTGGAGTCCATAGGGCAGTGGGGGTGGAGCACCTCCCATGCCAAATGGTGGGGGTGGAGGCATTCCAGGAAACCCAGGCATTGGTGGTGGTGGTGGAGGTCCTCCCATCCCAGGTAAAGGAGGAGGGGGTGGTGGTCCTCCCATCCCAGGTAAAGGGGGAGGGGGTGGTGGTCCTACCATCCCAGGTAAAGGAGGAGGGGGTGGTGGTCCTACCGTCCCAGGTAAAGGAGGAGGGGGTGGTGGTCTTACCATCCCAGGTAAAGGTGGAGGAGGCGGGGGTGCTACCATTCCAGGTAAAGGTGGAGGGGGTGGTAGAGCACCCACACCTGGCAAAGGGGATGGATCTGGAATGCAAGCATGTGAAGGGGCTGGGGGAACAGGAATGTTTGCATGGCCTGGTAGGGGTGGGGGTGGGGGTGGAGGTGGAGGTGGAGGGGGCCCACCCGCATTCTGGTCAGGCAGAGGATGGGCAGATGGTGGAAGGGGCACAGGAACAGTAACAGTGACAACTTTATTCTTGGCCTCTTCCAGATCTTGAGACAGTTTTTCAATCTGCAGGACAGTGAGAATACAATATGTTACCATAAATCTTGATTAATGTACTAATAGACAAACGCTTATATATTTTAAATAATGTACACTAATTTATCAGATTAGCACATGTTGACAATATATCTGTTGTACATTTCTCAAACCGACATAATTCTTTTAAAGATTTTATTTCCAATGAATAGCAACGCCAAAAGAGCAATTACATTTGAGACAAAAGCCGGAACAAAAGAGGGAAAAGAGTGACACAGAACGGAATTAAAGCCTGGGCAAAATTGAGTTTTCGAAGAGATGGGGGAGAATGGGAACTGAGAGAAAACATAGCAGGGGGGAATTAAGTCTACAGAGGAATTCAAAGGAAAAAGTTTCAGAGTGGAGGACAAACTTCTAAATTAGTAGTGAGGGTAAAATCAATGATTTATTCCAACACTGAAATACTAATTTCAGTGTTTACATCAGTGAGGATCCAATTCTTGAGAAAACTGTCCAAGTCAATAAATTTAGCCAGCAAACTGGTATAAGACAGAGAACGGGGGTATGAATGAGAAAATACTGATGCAATTAAAGTGTACAGTAGTTTTGAGACCTTTATTTAGGTGTGTTAAGTCTAACGGAGTGCACATGTGTAAAGGTTGTCTGTATGTAGCGCAACAAATTGTCTGTGTTGTTACCTCCTCTGACTTTAAAAAAAAAAACTGTGACAGACATAAAAGGCCTACGAGGCAAGCTTTCTTAGTACGGCAGCAGATGAAGAGTTGGGCACAGCATCACACGGAGTGACAGTGAGAGATCTCTACATGTGAAGAAATCTTCGATGGGCAGCGCCTCAAACACAGAGAAAGTGAGCCATCTTAGCATGAGAAGCTTGTTAGATGCCTGGCTAGTGATGCTGTTGATGCATTGGACGACTGTGTGTGCATATGTGTGTGTGTGTGTGTGTGTGTGTGTGCTTTGGCTTTGTGTGGTGAGAAGAGGACTCTGCTGGCATCAGCCACTTTGGATGAAGCTCATTTTGGAAGCAGTGTAAGTTCTCTTACTGACAGACACACACACACACACACACACACATACATACATACACACATACACACACACACAAACACACACACCCACACACACAGACAGGAACAT
>JAPZDV010000026.1:13190467-13210984 GCA_029814665.1 Acanthurus lineatus
CACACACACACACATACATACATACACACATACACACACACACAAACACACACACCCACACACACAGACAGGAACATCTTCATGTGGTCATGAGCACACATGCACAGAGGCTGACTGTTCTGGGTCACTTGGTGTGTTTGAGACTTTGGGTGTCACTGTGAGGCAGAGTCCAGCTGGTGTGGCAGCAGGACACTGACAGCTAAACAATCCTCATCATTGGCTTCTTACTGTATGAGAGTACACAGTTCTCTCTCTCTCTCTCTCTCTCTCTCTCTCACTCACACACACAAACACACACACACACACACACACACACACACACACACACACACACACACACACACACAACCCTGCATGTGTATCTTGGCCCTTAAAATTCTGTTTGTCCCATCTTCATTCTTTCCCTTTCTTCTACTTTCTTCTCTCTTTAGTCACTTTTTATACTCACATTTCCCCAATTTCCATGTTTTTATTGAGTTTCTTAATCTCTAAAGGATTTGGCTTCTACTCACAATATTCTTTTAACTTTTTTTCCCTCTTTTTATGCCATGCTAGCAGTTGGCTAAATCATTTAAGGCCAGAGGACTTCTGTATTTGCATTGGCATGCATAGATGTTGGAAAACTTTTTGGTGCTTTGAGTTCTGCAATACTGCATTTCTCTAAGCCTTGGAATATTTTAATTCTTGCAGCTTAAGCAAGTTCCTGCTTTGTCTGAATGTGTTTGCAGAACATTAAAAAAGACTAATTCAATTGTCTGTCTCAATCATTAATGATTTTGTGCTAATGTTTTTGCTCTTCTATATGGACAATGAAATGGAGCTATGAGAGTACTGTATGAGCGGATCAACTCAGATGTCACCTCTTTATTCACTGAATTCAGGCATTAAAACCTAGAGCAAACTTGTTCCATTTAGCTTATTTGTTCAATACTTCAGAGTGAAAATAAAAGCTAAAAAAGACAAACAGCTACTACTCAGATTTAAAATTATTTTAATTTGAATTAAAAAGGTATTGAGGTGCACATGGACAGGTGGGTGTGAGTGTGTGTTTGTGTGTACCTGCTGTTGCAGAGTGCTTAGCTGTTGCTGTAGTCCCTGGTTCTCCTTTTCTTTCTCCAGCTTAGAAGAGGCCAGCTGTTCCTTCTCTTGGCTTAAGTCCTGCAGCTTGTGTTCATAGTCACCTTCCAGTTTCTTCAGCTCCACCTGCAACTCGTGGCGTGCTGTCAACTCCGAATCCAGCTAATACACATGTAAAGGGTCAGACGCAAGAACGGACTCTGTTACAGTATCCCAAAAGAGGTTAGACTTTTTGGTTACTTCACGAGTTCTGTGTAGATGTTAATTTCAAGAGGTACCATCTACAATCTTTATTTATAGTGCAGCAAACAGTGCTTTCTCAATGTTTAACTCTGGCACCAACAAAAGGTCCCATTAGTTGCAGTATTGCACAGATACTGGATTACTATTGCAAAAATGTTGTTCTTATTATATTTGTATAATAAACATGTGCAACTTTTACTTGCAAAACCGTCAGTGACAGCCATGTCCAACTGGCAAACAAATTTGTTCTCCTGGATAGGAGGCAAAGAGAGAGTACAATAAAATGTACCACAGACACCCAGCTTTGAGCCACCCTCTTGAGACTGCTGTAATTTCCATCTCTCAAACCTGTAGAATCCATTTCCTACAGTCTAGAGCTTTCAGTTTCATTGTATAATTTACACTGAAAATTAGTGCCAATTAATGAGTTAGGATGCTTCAGTGCACTTGTATGAATTCACTTCTCACTCCCATTTTAAATCTTCACAACCATGAAAATGAAAACGAGAGAGATAGAGAAAATTTTACACCCAATTTTAATTTTCTCACTGTCACAAATTTTCAAGGATTTTCCTTCTCGAATACTTGACAAACAGGATAGGAGTATTTAAACAGTTATATCCGTGAACACACAGACACACATGGCTGTTTAATTTGCCTACAGCAGATCAGTTAGTCTCCCTGTCAGCATCCTGACAGTCTCATACCCTAATTCCTGCCAGAGACTGCCTGCAATTACCCCATCATACACAAGCAACACTATGGTGTGTGTGTGTGTGTGTGTGTTTTCAATGAAAATTAATCCAAGTGTGTTCATGAAGTTTGTACTTATGTAGATGTGTATGTGTTCAATTGATATGATTCCATGTGAGAGTGTGGGGCTTTATGTGTGCCTGAATGAAAGCTGGTTTTGGCTCCCTTTTCGCAATTATTCTGTTACTGGGACAGAAAATCAGTGTAGCAGCACTTTGCAATCAAGGCATTTACCCTTTTATGGTGTGTGTGTTGCATGTTTTTTGCTTGCCTATAAGAGCATCTGTCTGTCAGCTGCCAGTCAGACATGTGCATGCTCACTGTGTTAGTCACCCTCTGTTCCTCCTTTTTGCATTTGTCTTCCCATGTCAGCCAGACACAGATCACATAAAACTTCATTACAACCCCAATATGTCTATTAGGGATAGGTATTTCAAGCAAAAATATTAGTTGATATTTGTTCAAAAAATGCCTGGACATCAACCGAGCATGAAGCTTTGTTGCATTAACATCATGTAGTTTTGCAAGTCTATCATTAAACTACTTCAAACCAACTTATGTGATATTATGTAGTATCCTGTTATAATCAAGCACAAGTAAACAACAAGGGAAATGCTCAAGACAAGAGGATACTCACATTAAATTGAACTGTTATTCGAAAATTGAAAAATGATGATCTATCCCTATCATATGCACGAGGAGATAATGTTTAACCATGTATGTGTGTGTCATGTGTCTGTATGACTGTAATAACCTGTGTATTACTAGGTTGACCTGTAAATATGCCCATTTTTATGGGATGCTGTTGTTTGTGTTTGCTGATATTTGTGGTATTTAGTGCAAATTAAGTTCACCTTTTTCTCCAGCTCAGTTGCCTTGGCCTCACTGGTTTCCACCTTGGTCTGATCAACCATGTTGTCTGTGGACAAAGAGAGAGGACAAAAGAAAGGAAAAGAGAAAGATAAAAAATTAGGCTGGCTGAAGGTTTCAGAAAACAGACCTGCACATGTGCGGCTGTGAAGTCATCGCACCCTTCAGTCTGGCACATGCTGTGAGCACACATACATTCAGGAACACATGCATACACACAGAGCAAGCTATGTGTTTCCCTATTTATTCCTCGTCACACTACTTAAAGTCAAGATCTGAGAGATGACTGTGGAGGCATTTTATTAGAACAGGATGCTATCTGTTTCATGCTTCAACATCACTACCTCGTAGTCTCCAATACACACATTTCTGTCTGACTGTGCATATGAGAGAGAAAAATAGGAGCACAGACATTAAAAAATACATACAGTATACTAAAATACATTTGATAAGTCTTTCTTACCCTCTCCTGTTTCTGACAAACTGCACAAAAATGAAAGAAAGACTGGGAGCAATACATTATCAGAGGTTCTGCTTGGCAGAGGACAGGGTGAGATGGACACAGGCTAACAAATGGGGTACTTTTACACAATAATTGCAGGGTCTACAGGTGGTTCAGCGCCCAAGGGCTTGCCGAGCATGTGCAATAAAAGAGCTAATTAACATGAAGATGAATGCCACAAAGTCACTGGATCAAAGACAGCTAATCATGATGCCCAGGAGAGGGATAAAACAGACAGATAGCAGAGACAAAAGAGCTTTGAAAGGCTACGTTAGAGTATAAAGAAATTATATAAATTTGTAGAAGTGATTCACAAAGATTTTCAAAAGAAAGTTTCTGTCTTCAGTTGCAACGAAAATATGGCGAGTGGATAAAGGAATTGAATCTATGGAGGATTTCTTATATCTCGATAAACTAGATACCCCAAAAAAGACGATGAAAAATCTATTTTGCGAAAGAGGAGGTTTTGCTGGATGAAAGAACCTCATAATATGCCAACCTGCATACAATTTCAGAGAGTGCATTCGTGTATGAGTTTATATGGTTATTGGATGTGTAATGGAGGGAAGGGGGTTACTTCTGTCATGGTGGCTAAGCTAAATGGGACAAACTTGGAATAGAGAGCACTAAGGGAGCCAGAATGTGGGAGAAAAAAAAAACTGTGCTGAATTTCAGAGTTCAAAGAAAAACACTAAATAATGCATGCAGGGCAGAATTGGGCTGCTTTCCACCGATAATAACTCTGGCAGCCTTAAAGGAGGCCAGCCAGCCTGTGTGTGTGTCAGGACACATTTAGAAGCAACGCAATTAGAGCCTCCTGTGGTGAGCAACGGAGACCTGCCATAAAGGAGTATTGAACTCTTGGGACATGACCTGCACCCCCATTCTGCTCCAGTTTAGTTTGCTATAGTCAGCAGGTGTTTCCTTGTCAACATTAAGACCTGTCACTCAGCAAAGTCTGGCCACATACTTAGCATTTCATGGTTGTATTACATAGTATAACAAGAAATGACATGGATCGATGACCATCATAATACTTTGTTAAACTCCATAGCAAAGACTGTGTTCCCTGTGGAGCAGATGGGAAATGCTGTGTTTGGCTCACAGGCACTCAGTTTTAAAATAGTCAGGTGCCTGTACATGCATTAACAGTTTTAGCTTGCTTTAGGCATTCCTCTGTTTCATAGCGGTCATTAGAATCTGCAGCCCCAATCCTGTGCAAAAAATTGTATTCAAAGTTTATCTAGGACTGATGTCAGGCTTCAGCAGTCTGAGATAATCAAATCAAGTGATTTACTTCCAAAACTTGTCTTTTTAGAGTTCCCTTTTTCCCAAACAACTGTTTTCTTGTTGAGCAGCTGTAAAAACATTGTAATAAAAAGACGGAGTTTGGTTAACTGAAAGGACAGAAACCTTGGAAGGTACACATTTAATTTGATTAACTCTGACTGCTAAATCCTTTTTTGGTATCAGATAAGCTTCAGAATTTTTCCACTGGAAGCAAGAAAAGTCAGGGAAAGATCTTTGATTGCCAGTATGAACATGAGGGTAGATTACAGAGAGCAAAACCAGCTTCAGTCTTCATTTGGTTATGTGACATTTGCTTCATGACAGACTTGACAAATTGTGAACTTATCATTCAAATTGGGGGATGCTTGCTGACACATGTACCCTGGCACTGTTGACTTTAATCATATTAATTTATTCAACAAAAGTGCCTGAAAGTTGAAATCTGACCAATCTGTCATTGTGTGTCAGGAATATAATGCTGAAAGAGGAAAAAGAAATCTCACTGACTCTAATAAAAAAATCAGACCCTGAGATGGCTTAGTTCGACAAAGCTTTTGTCCTCTTGATAAAACCTACGACTTAAAAACCTGTAGCATAATTCAGCCCACACGGATACACACTCCTTATCTGGCTCCACCCTGTGGCCTTTCTGGGTAACTACACATTTGTCAACAATGTAGATTGACAATTAAAAACTAGTTGAGACCAAATTAACGTGAAATCACATACAACAGGTGTATTTTAAGGTCCAATTGAAAACAACACAGCAAATGGACAGTGACTGGGGTGTTTGGATTTAAGTGGCATATGGTTGTCTGCTTCAGCCTATGGAGTACTGCCAAAAAAGGTTTGATTTTCTGGTCCATGTGCATTTAGTGTTTGTTTGGTATTTAAGGCCTGTGAAAGTGCATTAAAAATAGCTGAATTCCAGGGTTGATGAGCAAGAAGGCACTGTCTAAAAAGAAAGACTTGATCATTTATGTGTTGTGGTCTCATTGCTCACCTATCAAGCTTTCAATGTTGAGGCTGAGGTTACGGCACTTGAAGTCAGGGTCCGCTCCATTCTTGTGAAGCACGATCTGAGCAATACACTCGTCAATCAACTTGTAGTACTGAGGCCTGCAGAAGGGGAGGAGTGATAGATTTACAGAGAGACAGATTAGGACACACAGAAAGCAAGAGACAGGACAAAGATAAAATGAGATTCGTGGAAGCAAGGTCTCAATGGAGAAGAATGGAGGAAAAAAGAAAGAATGTTTTTTTTTCTCTACAACTTTTCATGTTGTGTCCACACTGACAATTACAGCCAATGTATGCCTTTTATAATAGCATTCAAGTTTGCATGAACAAGAAATCTGGAACATTGCATGGAGGGGGGGATAAGGGATTGAAGAAGTGCAGGTTCATTTGTTCAGACAAATGTGTGAACATGCATGCTTTGTCACTGCATCAGCAATTGAGATTGGCTGTCGGCGTGAGAATGATGATTTGAATTTCTTGTCACAAAGATTGATTGTGTGCAACTGGGTTCTTGAGAGTGTGCTGGTGTATGTCCGGCGCTCCCTGTCTGATCAAACCAGCTTCACACAGACACTCAATTTTGGAGGTGTCTTATTCCCTGACCCCATTAAATGCTGCCAGAGTCACAAACTCAATACTTTATTTATTCTGTCTTCCTGCCTCCCCTGTCTCTCTTAGTCACTTTACCTTTGTCTAACACTTATTTCACTCCCTCACTATACTTCAATGCTTTTTTTGGCTTGAGCTAAGATTTATCGGTGGAGCGAGAGAGACATCTAGTGGCATTTTGGAAAACTGGATGTATTTGCCTAAATACTAAATGTGGAGTTCTTGATTGGCCTGTACATAGTAATACAGATAACAGGCCTATCAGGAAAAATGTGGCATGTCAGGGCTGAGACTTAGTTATAAATCCTAAAATAATACGGATGCCATTAAATTTTTTAGCCACAGCTTTCAACTCAGGTACATTCTGTGCACATGCATCGTATGTAGTGACTACAAATGTGATCATTCCTTTAAGCTTATTTCAGTAAACTTCTAGGCCTTGAAACACAGTGGGTTCAAGAATTAAAAGACAAAAGCACAAAGACAAAAAAAGACAGAAGTGCTCTTTGATTTATTCCCACACAAACGCTAACCCCTCTACTATTTATTCCCCTCCCTTATTCTCACAACTTCTACCTAGCAGTTTAACTCACCTCTCAATTTCTTTTTCATTATTGCCTCACCCTCCATCTACCTTCTCTTTTTTATTAATCTGCATAATTATCAAGCTGTATTTTCTGTCACTCTCCAGCTCTCTCTCCCACCCTCACCTCCCGTCTCTCTGTGAGGTTTATTACAGAGTCTAGTAATGTGCCCGACTGGAAGCAAGATAGAAAGGAGAGGAAAAAAGGGGGGTTTAAAAGACTTCGACTTGGGCTGTTTGTTTGGACCAAGCTGCTTTTCTTCAGCTTCAAAATGTATTCCCAAACTCTTTTGACAATAAACCACAATTGTGTTGCTAGTTTTGTGTGTTTGTCATTTGTCTGTGTGGAATAACAAAGTACCCTCTTTTCAGTGTGCTGAGCACAAAAGTAAACATGACATACAGTTCTTGACTTGTCCTTAATATCATTCTATACTTGCTGTCCTTAATATCATTCACCTTTCCTTCCTTGTCTCTTTCCCTAGCTGAACCCTCAAGGGCTATTTATCGGACAAGGGAGAGACATTAGCACATTTCTAGTGATAAGTGGTGATGGTGTTCATTTCTAATAAAATAGATTTAAAACTCCCCTGCATTTAGTAATTTCTCACCCTTTGAGCAGTGCTCTGTAAAACAATCAGGCAAGGGTTACATATGTCATTACAAAACAACAAAACAATAAAGCAATAATTAATGATAATAATTAGCATAATTCAGTTGTTTATTAATCATTAATAACAATTTATAATGTCGGAGCAGTAATACGAAGATTTCAAATGACACAGTATCGCGTCACTTGTAAAGCAATATCACATCAACTATGATATATAAATATCTGACCATTAATATCTGAGACAGAGAGACAATTTGTATGTGTGTGTAAATGTTCATGTTACCTGGCCAAATAATCATTTCGGATTAGCAGCAGGTGCTGCATCAGAGACAGGAAGTGGCTCTCTGCCTTGGAGTCCTTTACAGTGTTGACGAGGATGTCAAACACTTCCCTCACATCAGTGAAGCAGGAATTAAGGCTCATTTTACATGATCAACAGTAATGTTTAACAGAAACATATTCCATACTACGTCATCATACTCCATTAACAATATTTTTTGAAAGCCTGAACGGTCTTAAACCAATCTTTGCTGCATTTATAGTAAGGCTTGGAGTAGCAAAACTGAATAGTGTCATTTGTGTACTCCAGAATTACAGTCACATACAAGTCAGAGACTAGACATGTTTTTCATTTGATAACCTGTGTTATAAAGGGGCAGTGAAAGCCATTTTACTGTGTCTTTAACAGCTACCACAATCCGTTCTATCACAAAAGTACATCTATGTTTTCAAATTACAAGACTTGCTGTGTTACATTATACAGTGTAGCAGTGAGGCAGCCTGGCTGCCCTTACACTGAATTGTGACTCCTGGGAGACACCTGGTGTTGAAACTCATAATTGAATGTCAAAGCAGCAAGGAGAATTACAGAAGTTGGTAACACTCCCCTTTCAACAGTTTCTTTAAAACTACATTTACTAAAGAGAAGATGGCTTTCTTTTTATTCATAACCTGTTCATTCTGGATATTACATTAAGTCAAATAACTAAAAACAGTATGCACTGTGTGAAGATATAACAAGGTCGGAGCAGCAATGATTGTTCAATTAAATTACTGAAGGAAAATTATTTTTACAACTGATTTGATAATCATCCGAGGCTCAGTCAATTTATAAAATGTCAAACATTAACTAATAACAGCTTCCTAAATGTAATGATTTGCTGTTTTTACTTTGTCATCTATGACAATGAACAGAGTTATTGAAGAGTGGGATAGAAAAAAAAAGCTATTAGAAGATGTTAATCTGTGCTCTGGGAAATTATGTGCAATTATGTTTTTGACATTTGATAGACTAAACAATTAATTATTTGATGATTAAAACAATACTTGGATGCATCCCTAACTTTAATATTCATCTGTGTTAAATCTGAAAAAAATTATGACATGCATCCAGGTTCTACAGAGTCTATTTCTGCTAACAGTAAACCTATTCTTTTTAAAAAGTCATCAGGTATGCATGGGTTCACAATATCTAAGTGTAGTCATACAAATCAGTTCATTAAGAAGTTTCTAATGTTGCTGTGAACTAAACTGAAATGACTTTTATCTGTATAACAAAAACATATTAACCAGAGTCGTATTAAAGCAATGACAGTCCACTGGTGATTGGATGCACTGCTTTTCTTAGCAGCTCTACAGTTAAGTGGTTGATGTTGGTGAAATGCTAATTGGCAGAGCCAGACTCTGAATGTAAAAAAGCCCTACAGGGTTGCAATGTCCCTGGAGCTGAAAAGATTGTGCTTATTCAGATTGAAAATATTCACGATGCATCTGTCTTGGAAGAAAATACATGTTCAGGTTGACTGGGAAAAAAACATCTGATGTTGTGTAGACAGCTAACAAATAAATGGCAATATACGTTTATATAATCCTATACATGTGCATATTAAATGTTGTTGTTTAATGAAATTGTAAAGGAATAACATTATGAAGGTTATTCCTTTCAGTAATCAAAGTATTCAGAGTAATGTAACCACAAAACCACAAGCAATCAATATGAAGTAATAACCAGGTGTACAGATGTTCAAGGTCAAAATGCAGAACCTGATCATTTCTACAGGGGGAAAACTTTGCCCAGTGAAAGGATATTCCATCTCAATGCGAATGTCATCAAGACGTGCTTTAAGGTCCTCAGAGTCATCTTCAGCCTGATCATCAAACACACTGAGTTGCACCCTCAGCTCCTCATTTTCTATCTTGCGCACCTCCTGCAGAGAGAGTGATGGGGGTTGAAAAGGCGAGGGGCAGAATGACAGGAAAAAAGTGACAAACATTGAATTTGGACAACTGAGAGAATGTTTTTTACAGAATTAAGAACGTGTGTCAGCCAGTCAGCAAGAAAGGCATCAGGGTTGAGAGAGACTTAAAGAAAAAGACTTTGCAAATGTGTATACTGAAGAATCTCTATGTGAAAAATTCAAATGCTTCCTGTACCATCAGCTGTTCTCGGAGTCCCAGTCTTAGTAGTTCAGAACGAATATGGATCCTGAAGTCCAACTCTTCTCCGCGGCTGATCAAAGCGTTGATCAGCTGCATGCAGCCACCCTGCCAAAATCACATCGTAAAGTCAGCATTAAAATTTAGGCTGAGTAGTTCTAGCAGTTTCTTAGATGCAACTGGGTTGGTGTCATTTGGGGATTTACAATCGCTTTTGGTATGTATGCACACATGTCTGTGTACCTTGAGAGCAATGTTGTGATTGTTCATGCCAGCGAGAAGAGGCTGAAATCTCTCAATGTCCTGTCTCTCAGCTTCCTCTGTAATAGCCTCCAAAACGCGTTCATGACTGCAAAAAAAAAAAAACACACTGTTATGCACACCATTTAAGGCTGCTACACTGAATTACATCACACAATAGATAAATACAAAATGCCCATGCTAAAACACATAACGAGTGAAAAGCTACATTCTGTTGCCTTATCCAACAGCTTTTATAGAAACCTGACATACAGGCTTAAAGTTAGCAAAGCTATTGTATGAAATTGCTAAATTATTTAAGTCATTTGCAGGGAATCAGTCATTCCAAATAGAGTATTTTTAGACTTCACATATCCCAAAATAATAGACTTGTGCTGCAGACCTTAAGGTTAGTCTCAGTCAGAAAAAGAATGATTGAAATGTGATTTTCCAGGAACATAGTTTGATTGCGTTCAACTTATTTAATGACACAGTGTCAGCATTCTGCTCATGCTTACAGGTTCTCAGGATGTTCCAAAATTGAAATGGCAGAGAGCAGCTTGACAGCATCTACCATCATATGAGGCACTCTAGGGTTGATAGCTCTGACCAGCAGAGGAATTCCCTCTGCTGACTCCAGCATGGATTTCAGACCATACTAGAGGGGAAAGACAGGAGAGAAAGTCTTTTATTATTTCTTTTCTGCAACAGGGCAGAGACAGGGCTTTTATGGTTTAAATTGGAGTCCTTACAAAAGTAGAATGAGTCTTTTAACTTCTTTCTGGATAAAATGTACTCATTGCAACTACTTCGGAAATGACACAAAAAAATTCTTTTGATAAAACTACAGCGAAATAACATTCTGACAAGAGTAAGCACTTATAATACTGTGAAGGAGCTCAGGGTACACCTTGTAAATGATCACTATTAATTACAAAGTCATCATTATCTATTATCTGTTACCTGAATACTTAAGGCTATCACATCCACACACTGAAAACTCAAAGTACTCTCAAACTTAGGATGTGTAACAGTATCAAAGAAAACATTAAATATTTTGAAGGAGTTAAATAAAAGGGTCAGTTTTCTTACCTTGTTGTTCATGAAGGCTTTAAGACAGCGAATGATCTCGTGCTGACATTTCACTCCCATCATTCTAGTTAGTGGATAAGAGAGGAGAGAAGGGAAGACAACATGGATGGGAAGAAATAACAAACACACACTGCAAAAAACCAACAATTAGCTATTCTGTGATTTAAGCGTCTTACGGGTACTCGTCTTTGTCCTCTTGTAGTCTTTTCAGCAGACTCAGTAGCAGGGCCAGTCCCTCATCTCCAAAGTTCTGCACCCAACTGAAAGTAAGAAAATTATGTTTTGTTTTGGTTTTTTTGTTGATTGTTTTGATTTCCAAACTAATCAAAGTTAAAAACAGCAATCACATACGCACTGTGGTGTCCTACATCATTATGTTAAGTGTGCTTCAGTTTGCTGGAGCAGTAATGATTTATTTCAAAACAAATAAAATGTTACATGATTTCAAATCACTGTGGATATCACATTTATCAACAACTGAAGATGTGGAATTTAACACAGAAAATAACTGTATAAATATCCATCCCTCATTGTGACACATGTAGATCCTTACTGCTCCAGCCTATTGGTATGAGAAGTAACATAACACAGTTAATTGAATTGATATCACTTGTGTGAGAAGATGCATAAGAATAGCTCCCCCCAGTCAGTATGTACTGAAAGCTTCAATGGCAGAAATTAAGGCCGAAGTAACAATTACTGTATCACTTAGCACATCTGGTCACTGACCCTACATTTTTTTAAAAACTTTCCTCAGGAAAATAGCCCAAAAATATCTGGATTTTACACCAGAACACTGACACTGTTGTTGTCCTGCATTTAGCTTGCTCAATACATGTGCCTTTTACCTGACAGGGTTGTTATTGAGTGAGACTCGCAGAGATTCCAGACAGCTCAGCAGCTGTGTGTCTCGATAGTCTGACCTTAACTCCTGGATGTACATCATGGCTGATTTTGAGCTCTCCTTCTGGTTTTGGCCCTAATCAACAAACACAAACAGACACTGTGGGTACACAAACAAACAAACATATTTTTATTATGCAATTATACTTGTCAGGTTAATTGGTATTATTTCCACAAGGAAGCACAACAACAAGGCTCCGAGGGCAACAGTCAAGCCCAATTTGAAATTTTGATCTGCAGAACTAAAGGCTATTGTGTGCAGGATTTTCTCTTAATAGGCCCATTTTACAGTTCAATGAAGTGTGCTAGTTACCATCTGTGCTTCGTTATGTTGGTCCTTTGAGCTTGTCACTTACACTTTTTTTTTTGATTATATTACTTCAGCTGCCACTACTACTGGAATGATGCCTGCTGCTACCAGTGATGGTTGTGATATGTCTTAGCTCCATATTTCAACAGCGAAAACATTTGTTCAACATCTAAAAATTCTGGTCTTGACTTGATTAACTCCAATTTTGAAACCCTTTCAATCAACGGCATACAACTATTTAGCATAAGATATGGCATGTAAAGAACTAAAAGCTTAGAATCTCTACTGATTTTAGCTGATACTGAAAAACAGCTAATGCAAATTTCTTTCATCACACTTTGTTAGCGGTATTTATTTTGGTACTGACAGCTTTAGATGTGTGGAGGTACTGGGAGACCATCTCTCGTTTGATCATAATGTCTTTTTCCCTTAGAGGCTGCTGCTTCTCCTCATTCAGGTTCATATCCACCTGGAGCAAGACAGGAGGAAGGAGACAGAAGGAAAACAAAGTAGGTTTGAGGGATAAACAAAGAATTTTGAGACAAGGGTAAAGAATTATAAAGAAGCTGATGACAAGGGCAATTTATAACAGAAAAAACACACTAAAATGTAAATCACATTGCATTAATAAATTTGAGGAATTGCACTACGATAGCCAACTTGTCACTCCCAAATTGGAGGCACAGAATTTAAAGCCCCTACTAAAAAGCTTATAGATGATCAGTGTTAGCAGGGTTGGTTTTGATGTACTTAGATGGACAGAATTATTAGATTATTGCTTAGAAACACTTCTAATTTAGGATATATGATATTTGGTATATTACACAGTGAATGATGGCAAAGTTTTGTAGTTGGTCAGGGTAGATAATAAATAGCTGATTCACCAAACACTGAACTTTGCGCACACAACCCTCATGAACTTTTGCTGCCTTTCTTACCAGCATCTGTTCGAAGAGTTCCAGGACGTATTCATCAGAATGATCATGCAGCATAGCACTCTGAGCATTTGGCTCGTAGATGGCAGCTGCAGAGTGCCGTTGACCCTGCATATGGCCAGGTTTCTCCTTCTCCTTTTTCATCCTCATGCTGGTGAAACGCTCCAACTGGATCAACAGAAAGTGTGACATAGGTAAAAGAAAAGTGGTCAGGGAAAAAAACTTCAGTTGTAATAAGTGCAACATCGATGTCAAGCCACATCTCAGCGTAAGCAGGGTAATTCCCAATCAGCTCAGCTTGAAGACATGTCTACTCTCTTACTATTTCATTCTTGAAGAATAAAATAATAATAATCAAAATCAATCTTTTGGGATATTATATCGTGTTCAACAGTAGACAGTGAGCTGATTAGGGATTAGAGATGTCAAAGGTTGTTGGGTTTTTTTGGGCTGACATAAGGTGTCTTACAAAGTCAGCATGCAGTCAACACTGGCAGGCACAGACCATAAGACTTAGCTTTAAAAAAAACTTGTGGGACTATCTTCTGTCTTGTTTTATAACTTTGGGTGGTAAATTGCTGATACTTTCATTTCATTTAATTTATTTTATATCATTGTCAAATGAAAAATGCTGAAGAATATTCACTTTAGAATGCAGGTAACTTGGCATATTTTGACAAAGTAAGCGTCCATTATGGCTCATGAATAAAAATCTAATTGTGGTATCTTCCTGTATCAGGCAGATAAAAGCATCAATGGCTTATGTGCCACGCATTTCATGCTGTCAGTGTGAATATTAAAAGCATGCACATTCAACATAGCACAGGACAAAACAGATACTTCACATCTGCGGATTGGGTGGATTAGAGTGGTATGGCAGACGGCGACATTTCATTAAATGGATAATGGTAAGTTGGCTTATCAAAAACCACAGTGACAGATGGATGACTTAAGCACACAGGTGATGGTGGCAAGCAGTACCCAACCTACCTCATCAGGAAACAGCCGTTTGAGTTTCTGTAAAGGTTAAACGGATGAAAGAGAGAAAAATGGCAGGGAGGTAAGAAGGGTAAGAAAAATAGAAAAGACCGCAGGAAAAGGCAGTGACAAGAAGGAGGGCACATGGTGGGAGAGAAAGAGAAAGAATCAATTAAAAAAATAATCTTTAATGACAGGAAATTAATCCAGGAAACTGTCTACAGAGCTCATGAGTAACTCACAGCAGGACAGAGTGAAACGCTATATATAAATCACTGTAATAACCCAACCCAGACATTAAAATACATCTCAAGGGAACTAATACATTTAAAGTGGAGATACAGTTTAGATTATAAAGACATCAAAAAGATCATTATCACATGTTTTGACTTATTAGTAGCAGTTCAGCAGGTATACACAGTCACAGCCAATATATCTGAAATACATATCTTGACCACTGGGTGTCAGGCTATGTCCAAAAATATCCCCACAGGAAGCCCACTGATCAGCAGTCCCACTCTCAAAGTTGATAAACATACCATGTCAGAGTCAGTACAGAATTCTCAACAGCAAAAGGTCTCTAATTAGAAATAGGTCACCTAAAATTTGCATCACAAAGGAAGTGGAAAAAAACAAAGCTAAATAAAATCTGTTTTGAAAAAATCTCAGGGGCAGGTCACAATCAACATATTGTTTTTAATTGCAAATTTGCCTATTATTCAAATTCAAAGCCAAGCTCCTTTTCATGTACTTTGAGAGTAAAAAGCAAGTTATAATGCAGCTCCAATTGCTACACTATGCCCATAACCTGCAAGATTGAAGGATCAGTCTGTACATAACTAGAGACTATATGACATAACTCCCTACTTTTTTCTGACATCAAATAGCATGTAACTTTGGGGATTGGTCTCATCTGCGGGAATCTGGGGGTCAAATGATGACAAGGTTTCACTCAAAATTGACTAAACAAAGACATTATGACAGACATATACCATCTATTGTTTTGGTTGAAATTCGGGTATTAGGAAGAAAAAAGCTAGTTCAAGATCAAGATGTTTTGACTTCACTTTTGAGGAGCTTTCATGTCATCCATCTTTTTACAGACAACAACTCTACCTTATAATTTTCCCTGAGGAAAACTCACTATCAGCAACTTATAAAAAAATCTTAACATGTGCCGAAAAAGTTTTAAAGAGAACACGTACCGCAACATCAAATTTCTTTAATCAGTATAATTAGAACTCCACAGTAGCACAGATGAGTTTCCTGTGTCATTACCAAGTCTGACAGGACAATGTGTCTTTGTTGAAGACATGGTATGTGTCAAAATGTTAGTTGTTTGCACCAATAAATGTGTGCTCTAGTCCTCCTGCTTTTTTACTGCTGCAGTCCTTCTACTGAGAAGCACCTGATTTAGCAACAGTGTTTCTTTCTGGAAGATGTACAGAGAACCTTGTGTCAAGGACAACATGAAGACGCAAGTTCTGCAATGCAGTGTGTTGATCTAATACTTAACTTGCAGTAACTGAAATTTTTAATAAATCATCGATACAATTGAATGACTTAATTGTATAGCTGTAAAGATGCAAACATTTTTACATAAAATTTCACAAACACAATATTATATTTTTGACGCCTTTAATTAGAGGAAGCGGACAAACTGGTGTCCAAAAAGTTTTGCTATTAGTAGTAGGTATGAATTATTCTGACAAGTTAACCCAGATAATTAAATGAGAGATGAAAAGGGTGGCAGCGAGATCTGCTGTAACAAAGCAACACTTACAAGTTTGTGCTATGTTGTTTTTTGTTTCATTTTTGTAATCATCAGGCCTGTTGGCTGTAATTGGCACTGATTTAAAGATACATGTAGCAAAATTTGGTCATTGTTCCAGCCCAAATGTAAGCCAAAGGTCACTACAGCTATCTCTAGATGTACAATGTGAAGTAGGTTAGGTGTTAGTATTTTAGATCCTGCTAAAAGCTTGGTGTAGTCATTAATAGTACCCGTGCTCTTGTCTGTACATTTACAATGAAGTGGACTGTCTCTTTGTTACAAATGTCAGTTGCACAATTATACAGAACACTTTTCTGAGACAAGAGGGCAAAAACTAGATAAGAGGGAGACAGAGGTAGAGAGAGAGAGAGAAAAGGTACTTCGATCATGGGGAGAGAAGACATTTCTTCTGACAAAGCTGCCATTATATACAAACCTTTAATCCATGTACACAGACAGACAAACACGGGGAAGAAACTAACACACATACGAATGGTATGGTGCTATTCAGCCCACAAACGGAAACATAACAACTGACAGTTGGTACAGTAGATTATATTTTCACACAGGAAACTCAAGTGTCCAGAGGAAAGCAACAGAGTTCAATGGGGAAGGGAGAGAAATAAAACATTTTTGAATTTACACACTGTAAGCCCACAAGTACATAACCACAAAATTATCTAGTGTCTGAAGCAGAATTGCTTTTCAGTTGGTCAATTTGGCCTAAAAGTACTGTTCATGTATGAGAGAAACCATAAAAGTAACAATAAACCGTTTCAGAACCACTTTCAAACCCGCTCTGAGTCCCAATGCCTCCATTTAATCACAGATGCCAATGATAGCTAGTATCAAGGTACTAACTGGTTAGCTCACTGATTTTATTAACACTTCTAAATAAAGCTGATATAGCAGAATTTATGACCACAATATTATTAAAAATGCTTTTCAAATTCACTGTTTCAAACAGTAAAGCTTAGCAGAGGACGTTTTCCAATTTTATGCACTACATCTGACAAAACTGTTTGAAACAAATGTTTGATGACTTATTGTTCTCTTTACTTTCATTCAACTAGAATCATTACTGAACAGTTTAATAATATGATTTTGTGTTGTTTTGCTTACAAAAATCCATACAAAATAACACCAAATCATACCCCAGCTTTGCTTTGTGCTTCCATCAGAAGTACAATACCAGTAAAAGAAATATGCGTGAAAGTGGGTATCACTTACATTTTACTTGAGCCTAATACTGGAAATAAAATCCACTCAGCCTGTTATGCTAGAGACTATTTCTTGAACAAAATGATTAATATAGTTGAAAACAACTAAGACGCATGTGTGGGAGGGTTAGAGTTGAGGACAAGGATAAGGAGGAAAGCAGGTCACATAAGAGGAACAAAAGGACATAATTCTACTGTGATGGTAATAGTTTTAAGGACGTGAAAAGACAAAAAAAAAACAAACAAACATATTTTCCATGCTGTTTTATATGAAACCAACTATTTGCCTGACAACCATTAACCTACTGACTGACCTAAACCTGTAAAACCAGTTATTTAGAATTATCATTACCATTTAACATCAGAAGTGTACAAAAAAGAGGCAGCAGCCATCGCATAGAGGTTTAAGCGGTATATAGGTCAATAATTTATATGGCCCATAAAAGAAGAATTGAAATGGTCCTTGATTGAAAAAGGTTCCACATCCCTGGTCTGTTGACCTGTCCAATCATATTAGGATTTTCCTCAGAAATCTGATACTGGGAGACCTAAACAATACATCTGCTTGACTTTGTCGAAGCCGACAAAAAGCTGCAGCAAAGTAATAAAATTCCAGACATAAAATTAGCATCTATTTTTACAAATTTTTAAAAAAAAAAGTGTTAATAGGGGCAAGGTGAAACAATGAGCCTAAAAATTTAATGCGTACAAGTCAGCTGCAATAAAAAAATAGACTCGCGTAATTGTAAGTGAGGGGGTACTTACAAAGGTAAGAAATCAATAGTGGCCCCATAGTTGCCTCTTAGTAACTTTCTGTGCAAAACAAACTCCCCACAGTGCCCCAGTACAAAGCCTTTTACAAAACATTCACACACAGGCATACATTAAGTACATATAAGTGTTCCAAAGAGAGCATAATTACACAACCCTGAAGGCAGCAGCCAAAACAAAGAAGAAAGGGAAAGGCTCTGCCTGTACGGTTGTCTTTTTTTTAAGACCAGACAGCTAGAGAACACAAATCAGCAGATGCATTTGACTTGGGACAGCAACATAATAAGCCAGTCACACACTGCAGCATACTTGCACCTGTCTTTGTATACATGTTTAAGCAGCAGGTCCAGAGACTGGTGTGAGAAATTATGTAAATTGGAGCGAAAACTACATAAATGCAGTCTTTCATGAAGCAGAGTGGCCACTTTTACAAGCAAATTAGTGGAGTATCAACAGAAATGTTAGATGATCATTCAAAACTCATAAATACCCAGTTAATGGTTGGGCTGCAAAACAGGGGAAAAAAATCAAATTTTTGGCATATTGCAAAAGTAAAGAGAATGTTACTTATTTTGTATTTGTATGTAGGCTATATTCAAAAATTGAGTGTAATCTAAATTCCAGCATTATTCTGTTAAGTCCACATATCCTGTGTTATCTTCATTCCTGAAAGCAATCATGTGCTTTAAATTTTCAAAGGTGTTCAACAGTTTCACCAGATCACAAGAGAACCCATCATTAGTGCTACTTATGGCCAATGTGTTTTCTTAATTTTCTTATTAAAATTATGAAATGAAATAATATGACAAAATCACTTTGTTCTCATACCTTTAATTAACATTTATGGAAATAGAGAGAAAACAAATGACCTGTCTGCTAAGATGGATGTGGGTTATTGCACTCATATTTTGGTTTGTGTTCTGGTATTTGTCATGTGTAACATGGTGCTGGGTTTGTACTATTTCTAAATACTTCTACTGTTAGAACAAATGGGAGAGACACAGTTGGGTGGGGGAGGAAAGTATGAGTATAGATGAGGTGCTGAGTGTATGGAGTGTAGCAGTGACCATAGGGTAGATATGCAAAGTGATAAAAAGTGGAAAACTGCATATTATCCCTAATGTTGGGGGTCTGAGGAAAGATGTTTGTAATATCTAGATTGTATATTTGAAAACCCCTGACCACTGAAAATTAAGCTGAAGAAAAGAATGGTTGGTGAGTTTGGTGTAAATCATCTTGTTAACCATGCAGAGTTAATATTGCTAACAATAAATACGTGGTATTTATCAGTGTGGACTGGCGATCACCTGGGCAGTGTACACAGTGTGCAATCCAGAGCAAGCCGTCACTATTGTGGACATATTAACATGATTGCATTTAGAATTAATATTATGCAAATGTTCTGAGAGCAGGTTATCAGCAGTTATTATTCATCTTTGTTCATACCTTGGCTTTTCTTATCCTCCAGTATATATATAGCTCTGGAAAAAAATTAAGAGACCAGCGCAAATTTTTCAGAATTCAGCATCTCTACATATATGACAGTCATTCCATTCCAGTGTATGATGAATTCCAACACAAGCACACCTGTTTCTACCTAATAAGGTACTGATAAGGTGATCACCTGAACCAAATCTTATTTAACTGGGAAATGTATAAAAACCATTGCTGTGGTCATCACTATCCTCTTGCAACAGGACCAACTTGATGACGAGGACAGTGCTGGTAGTACATCAAAAGTAACTGGAATAAAAAAATAACTATTGACCATGCCAAAAGAAATGAAAAGAAAAGTTTTGAGTGAGGACAAGAAGGGTTCAATTTTGGCTTTACTGGCAGAGGGATACAACCAACAGCAATATGAAAGACTGGTGGAGATTATGCCAAGATGCATGAAAGCTGTGATTGCAAATCAGGGTTATTCCACCAAATATTGATTTCTGGACATTTCCTAAGTTAAAACACTAGTAATGTGTTGTTTAAAAATGAATATGAACTTGTTTTTTTTTCATTATTTGAGGTCTGAAAACACTTGACCTTTTTTGGAATTTTGACCATTTTTCATTTTCTGCAAATAAATGCTCTATATGACAATATTTTCATTTGGAATTTGGGAGTAATGTTGACAGTAGTTTATAGAATGAACCAAAAATGTTCATTTTACGCAAACATATACCTATAAATAGCAAAATCAGAGAAACTGATAATTTTGCAGTGGTCTACTGATTTTTTACAGAGCTGTATATATATTACAAGCTGTGAACTTCTTTTAATACTACTAAAATGTGAAATTATCAC